>SJYX01000508.1:31357-102001 GCA_006410675.1 Oreotragus oreotragus
AAAAAAAAAATGCTATAATTTAGAATAGTCTGATCTCGATTCAATTAGTAAAATAGCTGTACAATTTGCAAATTAAAAAAAAAAAAAGTTTAAAAAGGATGCTATCAGTGCTCACCTTGGACCAGGGAACAGTCTTGGAGTGTGGGCATGAGGGGGAGTTATGGGAGGTGGGTTTCCACCTGTATCCTTTCTATATCCCTTGATTGTTTTTTTTTTTTTTTACACCATCGCTATTTTGCAAATCTGATCACATGTGAAAATAAAATAACTGAGAAAATGTCATGATTTTGAATTAGTCTCAAAATATGTAAATTTTCAGAGCAAAAAAAAAAGAAAGCTATTAAAATGACTTACCTTGCTAGAATTAAATTTTTCTCCATCAGAGTCCATGCGGTTTTATTTGATTTTATTAGCAATCTCTTTCAGAATACCTTTGAGGTCATTAAGCTTGGAAAGGGGAAAAACAGAACCGGTCTTAAGATAAATTTTCCAACTTAAATTTTAAATCATGACTCTAAGGCTTTTCCATGAAATAGATTAACTATACATGAAATAAGAAGCATGGCCCATGCCTGGAGTACGGCAGAATATCAGACAGGTGATATTTCAGAACTTGTTCACTACAGACTTTCTGAAATCAAATCACTAACAAATAAGCATTAGCACCAATTAGGATTCGTTTTTGCTATCGTTGTTTAGTCACTCAGTCACGCCCAACTCCTTTGCAACCCCATGGCCTGTAGCCCGCCAGGCTTCTCTGTCTGTGGGATTTTCCAGGCAAGAATACTGGAGTGGGTTGCCATTCCCTTCTCCAGGGGATCTTCCCAACCCAGGTATCAAACCTGTGTCTCCTGCATTACAGGCAGATTCTTTACCACTGAGTCATCAGGGAAGCACAAATCTTAATCACTAGTGATTCCCACATAGAAATGATAGACTTTTAACAGCACAGAAATAATATCTAACCTATATATCGATATATAATTCACACATATAAATCATAATGTTATATGTAACTAATACCAAAAAATGATATCAATAAAGCTTTGCTTACATAAAAGTATAACACTAATGAAAATAATATAATACTAATCATGTTTTGGGGCTTCCCTGTGGCTCAGAGGTTAAAGTGTCTGCCTGCAATGCAGGAGACCTGGGTTCGATCCCTGGGTTGGGAAGATCCCCTGGAGAAGGAAATGGCAACCCACTCCAGTATTCTTGCCTGGAGAATCCCATGGACAGAGGAGCCTGGTGGGCTGCAGTCCACGAGGTCGCAAAGAGTCAGACACAACTGAGTGATTTTGCAAATAAAGTGTCTCCCTTCATCAAAAACACAGTATAAATAGCAAAATAAATTTAGGTAAAAGGCATGATAAAATTATTTTCAATACATGCATATTTCACAAGTTTTTACACAAGATACATGAAGATGATAAAGATCACTTCAAATTACAAGCCATATTGTTACACTTGATAAAAGCTATAGACATAAAGCAATCTCTGGTTTCCAACTTGCTAAATCACTCACTCAAGGAAAACTCTCAGTTTAACTATGGCTTCTTTCCAGTATTAACCGCATCGTTTAACTGTTCTTGCTGCTGCTGCTAAGTCGCTTCAGTTGTGTCCGACTCTGTGCAACCCCATAGACGGCAGCCCACCAGGCTCCCCCATCCCTGGGATTCTCCAGGCAAGAACACTGGAGTGGGCTGCCATTTCTTAGAAAAGGACAAAAAGAAACCAGGAGGGCTGGCTAAAATAAAGAAGGCATAGTAAGATTCCTACTTACCGATTTAAGGTCAAAGAATTGTTTTCTGGTGTAAGAATGAGATGGAGTTTTTTGTTTGTTTGTTTGTTTTTTGACAGAGGGCTTTGGGGAAATCTCTATATTTGTTGCAGTAAAAGGACTTCAATACACTGTTTAGTATGGTTTAAGACATCAAGAGCTTGCTCAAGAAACAAGTGGCCAGCCCTAAAATTTTCTTTGGATACGAAGGAACTTTTTGTTGTTCAGAGGAGAAGGCACAGAGGATGGGGGAGGAGATAAAAAGGACAGAGGACAGTGGCCAGACTAGAGAGGGGAGAGGGGGCGGCTGCAGGACTAGGGAGGGGAGAGAGGCATCGAAATCTGTGGGTGGGCCCTGAGGGCTCTGTGTTGTGTGGTTTATGGTTTCCTAGGGATCTGCCTAAATTCTACCAAAACCTGCAAAATGCAGCGTGTGGGGGGCTTCTTATAGGAACCCACAAAGAGGCTGAGCTCCACAGCCAGAGCGACGCCAAGGGGCCTGGACCCAAGGCCCTCCCCTGAAGGCCCCACAGAACCCAGGCTCACACGTATGTGTGGATAGCCCCCAACTGTGACTGCAACTATCTGGGACCCCTCAGCAGCCTCCACATCCCCCACTGCTCAGGCCCACTGCCCCCACCACCGGATCAACCCTCCCAGAAGCTCACTGACTAGGAGGCCCCCCTGAACCCTGGAAATCAGTTCAGCTGGTCCAGTGCCCGGATGTCCAGCTGACCTCTGACCCCAGTCCCACTCTGCTCCTCCCCGTGTTGCCATCCTTCCCAGGCTCTGCATGCCCCTCAGCAAGGCACACAGAAGGTTGAGTTCAACCCAAAGTCCACTTTCCATCGACTCCCTCCAAAGCCACCTCAAGTGGACTCACAAGTAAAACAACAGAATAACCAAAAATAGGCTGTTTTCTCTACACACACACACATCTAGACACATCCCTCGTACCTCTATTCCCAAGCCAAACTGTTTAAGCCCCTCTTATGTGGCCACCTCTGACCGCTCAGAGGGCTCTTTGAAGGGAGTGTCCCCAGATATGTCCCCAGGGGTTTGTGGGGGAATAAAACCCATCCCTGAAGAGGCCAACAAGTTCCCTCACAGGATGGCATAGCTTCCCCCTTCTTCCCACTCGGGGTTCCCCCTCATTCACACTGTCCCTCTCTAGTCTAGAATATTCCATGCCTCCCTAGACTTGGGGTCTTCACAGCTGCTGACCTTGTTCCCTGATAATGTAGACTCAGGCAATCTGGAAAGCACGCCTGATACTGCAAAGTGTTATTCCTACTTAATCCTACGTAATTGGGCTTGAAAATGCTCCCACACCCAAAACATTGAACAAAGGGTCCATTCATGAAATGTGGGGGCTGTGTTTTCCTTGATGTCACTTAGCCCAGTGGTGTCTTCCTTGTTCAGTTGCTCAGTTGTCTCCAACTCTGTGATCCCACAGACCACAGCACACCAGGCCTCCCTGTCCCTCACCATCTCTCGGAGTTTGCTCAAACTCATGTCCATTGAGTCAGTGATGCCAGCCAACCATCTCATCTTCTGTCATCCCCTTCTCCTCCTACCTTCAATCTTTCCCAGCATCAGGGACTTTTCCAATGAGTAAGCTCTTCACATCAGGTGGCCAAAGGATTGGAGTTTCCGCTTCAGCATCAGTCCTTCCAATGAATATTCAGGATTGATTTCCCTTAGGTTGGACTGATTGGATCTCCTTGCGGTCCAAGGGACTCTCAAGAGTCTTCTCCAACACCACAGTTCAAAAGCATCAATTCTTTGGCCCTTGGCCTTCTTCATGGTCCATTTCTCACATCCATACATGACTATCAGAAAAGCCACAACTTTGACCAGACAGACCTTTATTGGCAAAGCAGTGCTCTGCTTTTTAACATGCTGTCTAGGTTTGTCATAGCTTTTCTTCTGAGGGGCAAGCAATCTTTTAATTTCATAACTGCTTCACCATCTGGAGTAATTTTGGAGTCCAAGAAAATAAAAGCTGTCACTGTTTCCATTGTTTCCCCATCTATTTGCCATAAAGTGATGAGACTGGATGCCATGATCTTAGTTTTCTGAATGCTGAGCTTTAAGCCAGCTCTTTCACTCTCCTCTTTCACCTTCATCAAGAGGCTTTTTAGTTCCTCTTCACTTTCTGCCATAAGGGTGGTGTCATCTGCATACCTGAGGTTATTGATATTTCTCTCGGCAATCTTGATTCTAGCTTGTGCTTCATCCAGTCTGGCATTTCTCATAATGTACTCTGCATAGAAGTTAAATAAGCAGGGTGACAGTATACAGCCTTAGCATACTAGGGGTCTTCTTAGTCACTCAATTAAAACCCAGCATTAGCACGAGATCAGAAGGAGAATAGTCGAAACCAGATATACTCTTGTGTGATGGTGTGGTTCCAAAGACAGCTGTCATGTTTCTCCATGTCTACGTGTCACTCCCACCTCGAGGGGCAGAGGATGGACGTGTGGCATTAACTCCTCCCCCAGCTAGATCTCACCTGGGGCTTCTTCACTCAACATCATGCCAGGTCCAGGCCCCACCTTGGGGAGTGCTTCCTCAGTCTTGGAAGCCAGCCCCTATGGAACAAAGGGAACTAACCCAAGATGCCCAAGCCACGTGGATCAGAGGTCATGTGGGGAGAAAAGCAATGAGGAGGAACACCAAGGTGCCAGGTCCTGGCCTTACTGCCAGTTGAATCCAGCCCCGTAAACCCAGCTGAGACGATAAGAGGCAGAAGAATTGCCCAGCTGGTCCCTTCCCAAACTCCTGATCCAGAAAAGCAAGAAGGAAATAAGATGGTTTTTTGAAGGCAACGGCACCCCACCCCAGTACTCTTGCCTGGAAAATCCAATGGACGGAGGAGCCTGGTGGGCTGCAGTCCATGGGGTCGCTAACAGTCGGACAGACTGAGCGACTTCACCTTCACTTTTCTCTTTCATGCATTGGAGAAGGAAATGGCAACCCACTCCAGTATTCTTGCCTGGAGAATCCCAGGGATGGGGGAGCCTGGTGGGCTGCCGTCTATGGGGTCACACAGAGTCGGACATGACTGAAGTGACTTAGCAGCAGTAGCAGTTGAAGTCCCTAAAGTATAGGGAACTAAAGCTGACTGTGACAGAAACAATCTACACAGAATGTACCATCATCCTGAGTGGTTGACACCAATGGATGGAGCAGGCAGCTCCAGGGGAGGGAAGGAGATGAAGGAAGAGACAAGCTATGGGGGCAGAGGGTACAGGTAGGAAGGTTCCAGGCATCCGTTCAGCATCCTGCCCAGGACCAGAGCGCAGGAAGGGAGACCCATGGACACATGGCCTCAGATGTTTTACGTGCTGCTGATAACTAACACAGAAGTACACATGCAAGGAATTGTGGACTGGATAAATCATCAGTTAGAGCTCTGAAAAGAGCACTTTTGGTTCATTTATTCAATGTTGCTTGAGACCCTCCTACAGGAGGGGATTTGGGTACTGGAGACCCTGCCACCCCTGATGGGGTGTTGTCAGTGAAAAGGCACACCCTTGGGGCGGCAAGGATGGGGCAGCAGTGAATGTGACATGTGACAAGCTATGGGGGCAGAGGGTACAGGTAGGAAGGTTCCAGGCATCCGTTCAGCATCCTGCCCAGGACCAGAGCGCAGGAAGGGAGACCCATGGACACATGGCCTCAGATGTTTTACGTGCTGCTGATAACTAACACAGAAGTACACATGCAAGGAATTGTGGACTGGATAAATCATCAGTTAGAGCTCTGAAAAGAGCACTTTTGGTTCATTTATTCAATGTTGCTTGAGACCCTCCTACAGGAGGGGATTTGGGTACTGGAGACCCTGCCACCCCTGATGGGGTGTTGTCAGTGAAAAGGCACACCCTTGGGGCGGCAAGGATGGGGCAGCAGTGAATGTGACATGTGACTGCATGGGCCCATCCTCAAAACGCCACGATAAGAGAGATACCACCTCCTCCTCAGAGTCTAACAGGGAGCCAGTATTTATGAATCGATTGCCACTTCTCCTGAACCAAATCATAATTTCCAGCTGCCCGGCTCAGGATGGAGGTGGGCATTCTCTCTCTAGGCTTGACATTTACGTGTGTATTCATGCATTCATAATTCAAATTCAGTAGGTGACAAATTAGAGTGGCAACAAAGAGTGGCATAGAGGCTCCCAGGCTCCCAGGCTGCTTTTCTGAGCCTGCCTGGTGTTCCTTGTCATTGCAAGCATGTTTCTCTTGAGAGAAAAAGAGAAATGGGGTCCTGGGTTAGACAGAAGCAGGAGAAATTTCAGACATTGTAGAATGGGACTCAGGACTGTTCCCACGTGGGCTAGGAACATCTGAGAAGCAATTTTGTTCCAGCAGTCAGACTTTACGCAGTGAACGAAGACAACCGAACACAGAACAGGGTCATATCCATTTTTCAAAACAATTAACTTCATTTATTTTTGGACACTGACCTCTAGCTGAAAACTCAAAGATAATAAGAGTTTAAAAAATATTTCCCAAACTATAAACAGGACCCTACCTTTGTATCCAGCTGTCTAAAACGATGCCTTATTCTTCAAAGATGTTTAAAGAGAGAACAGAGAGAGAGAGAGAAAAGGGTTATTAGCCTCCATTTTAAAAAACAAAATACAGATCATTTTCATCTCCAACTAAATTAACATCAGCTGCTTTTATCATTTTTACTTTCTTCCGAATACCCAACCAAAGCAGAATTGCATTCTTGTCCCATTTGGAAGGACAGCAAATTGATGTAACCTTTGTTGATGTGGGTGGGAAGTGGAAGATGACATGTAATGTCCATTCCTTCCTTCCAAAACTAAGGTCTCTGAGTCCAGGGACAGAGGAGGATACAGGCATCTGCCTCATCGCTCGAAGAGAAAAAGCACGTCCCGTGCTCCCGATAGCTGTGCTAAGCCTAACAAAGGGAGTGGTTGATCTTAGGTTTACCCTTCCTTAGACGAATTCTGAGGTGTGTTCGGAGCTCTCCGTTAGAATTACATTTGACTATTAACCCTGTTAACCCCATTTTAAGCTCCAAGGGCATGCTCCTGGAGACCCTGCAGCCCACATTCTTCGTGGACCATCTACGGAGGGAGAGATGTGTCTAGTTCTATGGGATGTTTACAGCAACTCCATGTGCCTCACAGAGGATGCTCAGGACTTCCCAGGGACAACAACAGTCTGTGACAGAACAACCCAAGGGCTTTGCGATCTTCTAATCTCTCTGTTTCTTCCTCGCAGAGATACATGTGTGGACCCTGTGAAGTAATGACCGCTGCCCATGATGTGCGGATCTTCCCAGAATTCACCTCTGCAGCTATGCCACAGGGACCCATGCTCTGGTCACCTGGCCCATGGCATTGCCTTGCAGCTTCCAAATATCAACACCTCTTCTTCCCTGCAGTCAGGAGGGCCATCGGACAGCAGGTGGGGAGGTTTTGCCCTTCCTGGAAGGCTGACACACCCTTTTGTGTCTGTCACCTTTGGCTGTCTGAGCCTTATGCTGCTGCTCTCTCGTGCAATTTTTCTTTACACAGAGTTTGTTCAAGTAAACTGCCTGTGATCTGCTAGCTTCCGTACACAAGGGGAGCCTCACAAAGCAGGAATAAATGGCTGACATACTCCTCTGACGAGTCGCTGGCTTTTGTGTTGATCTTGACAAGGTAATTTTCTTTCATGACACCCTCCCATGCCAGAGTCATGTTGTCTTCATTTCTGAAACCTTGAATAATGAGACAAAGAAAAACATTCAAAATGTTTCACTTACCCCTTTCCCTCCCAAGTCAACACCTACTAGGCATTTTGCCATACTCTGGAACCAAAGGAATTGGATTCGTCCTACACAAGGTGATCTGACTAATGTTACTCACTAGTGACTGCAGCAGAGCAATGGAATAGTAATGAATTTCTTGGTAACAATGAGGAATTGGAGCTTGCATGAAATAGGAATGTAATTTTCATTCCAAATAGAGATCCAGCCATAGCCCGTCTGTGTGTTTTGTAGCTTAACAAAATCATTTCACTAGTCAATTTGGTTCTCACATTTCCTATGTTCCATTTTGATGACATCAGAATGCTACACTGATTATTCAGTTGGATAACTACTGATGAATTGTCTATTCTCAACCTAACGCTGGGGTAGAAACTTTGGAGGAGGGGAGAATCATCCCTGGACTTCATTCCTACCCTCTTGAAATATGCAGTCTGGGTGTAGACCTCAAGGAAAATCGTATGTTTAGTCTTTTCCTCTCACCTAAGCCAGGTGTGCTGCAACATTGGCCTGGGGAATGTTCCAGCAAGATTTTCAGTTCATTTTTTTTTTTAACAGTAAGGCTTCCCTGGTGGCTCAGATAGTAAAGAGTTTGGCTGCAGCACAGCAGACCCAGGTTCGATCCCTGGGTTGGGAAGTTCCCCTGGAGAAGGAAATGGCAGCCCACTCCAGTATTCTTGCCTGGAGAATTCCATGGACTGAGGAGTCTGGTGGGCTACAGTCCATGGGGGTGCAAAGAGTCAGACACAACTGAGCAACTAACACTTTTTACAGTGACTTAGCTTTTCAGATGGCACACAAACAAAAGAACAGATCAATGTGTCACCTGTGTTTCCAGGACTAGCAATGGACAGCAATCCTCTATATGAATTCGTGGGGAAAGAAAAGTGCATACGTTCATGCAGGGGTCTACTCGGAATAAGTTTATCTAGTGTTTAGTTTTGGAGAAGGCAATAGCACCCACTCCAGCACTCTTGCCTGGAATATCCAGGATATGGATAGAGGAGCCTGGTAGGTTGCAGTCCATGGGTTTGCTAAGAGTTGGACATGACTGAGCAACTTCACCTTCATTTTTCACTTTCATGCATTGGAGAAGGAAATGGCAGCCCACTCCAGTGTTCTTGCCTGGAGAATCCCAGGGACGGCGGAGCCTGGTGGGCTGCCATCTATGGGGTTGCACAGAGTCGGACATGACTGAAGCGACTTAGCAGCAGCAGCAGTGTTTAGTTTTAAATTTGTTCTTCAAGATGTTAGAGTTTGGGAACTGTTATAAGATTTTCCTAGATGTAAACAGAATTAATTGGGAGTCAAAGGCAGAACCAATATGCAAGGGGCAGAATTGAAGCAGATCCCAGATAGCAAATCCAGATTTATTTTTCTATGGTGGTCATTCACCTTAAAAAATAATTCCTAACTGAATTTCTCTTAACTGTATTTTTCCAAGCAAAGTCATTCTCAATTTGTTTTCCTCAAACTAAACGTATGTGGAAGCCCAATAAGAGAACTTAATAATCAACCGGAAAAGGATAGATGCTCCTGAACTAGGTGGCTAGACAGCAAAAATGGCCAATGACTAAATGGCCAGCCTCTCTAAGAGTCAAGGAAATGCTGACTGAGACAATAACATAGCATTTTCACAACCAAACTGGAAACTAAGCAGGGTCTGCAATAATGACTGTACCATGTGTTGGCAAAGAGGCAAATAAACAGGTTTCCCATATACTGGGGAAAATTCTGTGAACTGTTAGAGCCTCAGGGAACGAGGGATGGGATGGGAACAGACATATCAAAAGTCTTCAACATGTACATACACTGTATCTAGAAATTTCTCCTCTGGAAAGAATTCAAAGGAAAAAAAAAAAGTCCCTGATGCACTCAAAAATGAATATATAAAACTGCTTATGTGACACAGTAACCAGAGAGGAGAAACCATCATACATGCTTAACAAGGGACTGGTTTAATGAAATATGGTATATCCACAGGCTGGAATATTCCACAGCTAAAAATTGTCATAAAGGTACATATTTATGGTGATGGGAGATGGTCTATGGGAGGTTATCAGTTAAATGAGCAATTTAGATTTTGAATATGTATGCACCGAGCAATGAAATTATCACACACCCACCTAAGAATAGCAGAATCAATACCAATGTGCTATCAGTATTTCTCTCTAGACATGCTGTGCTGCTGTGCTTAGTCACTCAGTCATGTCCACCTGTGTGTGACCCCGTGGACTGCAGCCTGCCAGGCCCCTCTGTCCATGGGGATCCTCCAGGCAAGAATACTGGGGTGGGTTGTCATGCCCTCCTCCAGGGGATCTTCCCAACCCAGGGTTCGAACCCAGGTCTCCCGCACTGCAGGCAGATTCTTTACCGTCTGAAGCCCATCTGCTCTTACCCTTAGTTGAGCTTTTCTGTATTTTGCAAATGTTCTATAAATAAACGCTTTTTCATTCATGAAAAGTGATGGGTTTTATAAAACTGTAATCACTGGGTAGCATACATTTTACCATCACTTGAAAGTATCGCCCAAAAAATACTAAACAGGGAAGCTTGGATTCTACCTTTTCTGAAAAGTTATTTGAAAAATCTTCCATTTTTCTCTAAAGAAGAGCCATGTGAAGCTTAAACCCCATGATTCTCCTATCACTGGAGGCAAATGCAAAGTAAACGTAGGAAATGAGTTACCGTGAGAGGAGTCGACGGCCACAGCATGCTGTGGTTCAGGAATTAGCCATCCCGAAAGAAAGACAAAAGGGCAGGTGGTGACCAGATGCCCCAGAATCGCCAGGGAGTAAAGAGGCTCTTGGCTCCCTGTCTTCTGGCATCATTGCACAGTGGCTGGATGATCCTGTCCTCCACCCCCATCCCCCATTATGTCTTTATTCCTTCCTGAGTCTAAGAACTGTCTGGAGAGAGCGACATTGGCTCACTGTTTCTCCGATTGTGGTGAGCCCTTCAAGGAGACAGGTACAGAATAACACGGCTCATTCTGAAGTGTTGGCTTTCTCTAGTTGGAGCTCCTGTCCACTTGCTGGCCAGGTTTGAGGATATGTTTTCATTCATTCATTTTTCATTGGAGTATTATTGCTTTACAATGCTGTGTTGATTTCTTAGTGAGCACACACACTACAATGTGTAAAATAGGAAACTCGTGGAGAACCTGCTACAAAGCACAGGAAGCTAGTTCAGCGCTCTGTGACGACCTAGAGGGGTGGGAGGAAGGTCCAAGAGGGACGGGATATATGTATGCGTATGGCTAATTCACTTTGTTGTACAGCAGAAACCAGTACAACATTGTAAAGCAACAAAGCAACATTTGTTGGTCAGTCGCTCAGTCGTGTTTGACTGTCTGTGACCCCATGGACTGCAGCACGCCAGGCTTCCCTGTCCTTCACCATCTCCCAGAGCTTGCTCAACTCAGTCCATCAAGTTGGTGATGCCATCCAGCCATCTCATCCTCTGTCATCCCCTTCTCCTCCTGCCTTCTGTTTTTCCCAGCATCAGGGTCTTTTCCAATGAGTTGGCTCTTCTCATCAGGTGGCCAAAGTATTGGAGTTTCAGCTTCAGCATCTGTCCTTCCAATGAATATTCAGGGTTGATTTCCTTTAGGATGGACTAGTTTGATCTCCCTGCAGTCCAAGGGACTCTCCAGAGTCTTCTCCAATTAAAATAGATAAATAAATAAAGTGAAAACAAATTCCCCAACCTGGCCAGCAAGTGGACAGGAACTTCAACTAGGGAAAGCAAAGAAGGCAGAAATGAGCTGTGTTCATCTGCATCTGTCTCCTTGAAGGGCTCACCACAATCGGAGAAACAGTGAGCCAATGTCGCTCTCTCCAGACAGTTCTTAGACTCAGGAAGGAATAAAGACATAATGGGGGATGGGGGTGGAGGACAGGATCATCCAGCCACTGTGCAATGATGCCAGAAGACAGGGAGCCAAGAGCCTCTTTACTCCCTGGAGATTCTGGGGCATCTGGTCACCACCTGCCCTTTTGTCTTTCTTTCGGGATGGCTAATTCCTGAACCACAGCATGCTGTGGCCGTCGACTCCTCTCACGGTAACTCATTTCCTACGTTTACTTTGCATTTGCCTCCAGTGATAGGAGAATCATGGGGTTTAAGCTTCACATGGCTCTTCTTTAGAGAAAAATGCAAGATTTTTCAAATAACTTTTCAGAAAAGGTAGAATCCAAGCTTCCCTGTTTAGTATTTTTTGGGCGATACTTTCAAGTGATGGTAAAATGTATGCTACCCAGTGATTACAGTTTTATAAAACCCATCACTTTTCATGAATGAAAAAGCGTTTATTTATAGAACATTTGCAAAATACAGAAAAGCTCAACTAAGGGTAAGAGCAGATGGGCTTCAGACGGTAAAGAATCTGCCTGCAGTGCGGGAGACCTGGGTTCGAACCCTGGGTTGGGAAGATCCCCTGGAGGAGGGCATGACAACCCACCCCAGTATTCTTGCCTGGAGGATCCCCATGGACAGAGGGGCCTGGCAGGCTGCAGTCCACGGGGTCACACACAGGTGGACATGACTGAGTGACTAAGCACAGCAGCACAGCATGTCTAGAGAGAAATACTGATAGCACATTGGTATTGATTCTGCTATTCTTAGGTGGGTGTGTGATAATTTCATTGCTCGGTGCATACATATTCAAAATCTAAATTGCTCATTTAACTGATAACCTCCCATAGACCATCTCCCATCACCATAAATATGTACCTTTATGACAATTTTTAGCTGTGGAATATTCCAGCCTGTGGATATACCATATTTCATTAAACCAGTCCCTTGTTAAGCATGTATGATGGTTTCTCCTCTCTGGTTACTGTGTCACATAAGCAGTTTTATATATTCATTTTTGAGTGCATCAGGGACTTTTTTTTTTCCTTTGAATTCTTTCCAGAGGAGAAATTTCTAGATACAGTGTATGTACATGTTGAAGACTTTTGATATGTCTGTTCCCATCCCATCCCTCGTTCCCTGAGGCTCTAACAGTTCACAGAATTTTCCCCAGTATATGGGAAACCTGTTTATTTGCCTCTTTGCCAACACATGGTACAGTCATTATTGCAGACCCTGCTTAGTTTCCAGTTTGGTTGTGAAAATGCTATGTTATTGTCTCAGTCAGCATTTCCTTGACTCTTAGAGAGGCTGGCCATTTAGTCATTGGCCATTTTTGCTGTCTAGCCACCTAGTTCAGGAGCATCTATCCTTTTCCGGTTGATTATTAAGTTCTCTTATTGGGCTTCCACATACGTTTAGTTTGAGGAAAACAAATTGAGAATGACTTTGCTTGGAAAAATACAGTTAAGAGAAATTCAGTTAGGAATTATTTTTTAAGGTGAATGACCACCATAGAAAAATAAATCTGGATTTGCTATCTGGGATCTGCTTCAATTCTGCCCCTTGCATATTGGTTCTGCCTTTGACTCCCAATTAATTCTGTTTACATCTAGGAAAATCTTATAACAGTTCCCAAACTCTAACATCTTGAAGAACAAATTTAAAACTAAACACTGCTGCTGCTGCTAAGTCGCTTCAGTCATGTCCGACTCTGTGCAACCCCATAGATGGCAGCCCACCAGGCTCCGCCGTCCCTGGGATTCTCCAGGCAAGAACACTGGAGTGGGCTGCCATTTCCTTCTCCAATGCATGAAAGTGAAAAATGAAGGTGAAGTTGCTCAGTCATGTCCAACTCTTAGCAAACCCATGGACTGCAACCTACCAGGCTCCTCTATCCATATCCTGGATATTCCAGGCAAGAGTGCTGGAGTGGGTGCTATTGCCTTCTCCAAAACTAAACACTAGATAAACTTATTCCGAGTAGACCCCTGCATGAACGTATGCACTTTTCTTTCCCCACGAATTCATATAGAGGATTGCTGTCCATTGCTAGTCCTGGAAACACAGGTGACACATTGATCTGTTCTTTTGTTTGTGTGCCATCTGAAAAGCTAAGTCACTGTAAAAAGTGTTAGTTGCTCAGTTGTGTCTGACTCTTTGCACCCCCATGGACTGTAGCCCACCAGACTCCTCAGTCCATGGAATTCTCCAGGCAAGAATACTGGAGTGGGCTGCCATTTCCTTCTCCAGGGGAACTTCCCAACCCAGGGATCGAACCTGGGTCTGCTGTGCTGCAGCCAAACTCTTTACTATCTGAGCCACCAGGGAAGCCTTACTGTTAAAAAAAAAAATGAACTGAAAATCTTGCTGGAACATTCCCCAGGCCAATGTTGCAGCACACCTGGCTTAGGTGAGAGGAAAAGACTAAACATACGATTTTCCTTGAGGTCTACACCCAGACTGCATATTTCAAGAGGGTAGGAATGAAGTCCAGGGATGATTCTCCCCTCCTCCAAAGTTTCTACCCCAGCGTTAGGTTGAGAATAGACAATTCATCAGTAGTTATCCAACTGAATAATCAGTGTAGCATTCTGATGTCATCAAAATGGAACATAGGAAATGTGAGAACCAAATTGACTAGTGAAATGATTTTGTTAAGCTACAAAACACACAGACGGGCTATGGCTGGATCTCTATTTGGAATGAAAATTACATTCCTATTTCATGCAAGCTCCAATTCCTCATTGTTACCAAGAAATTCATTACTATTCCATTGCTCTGCTGCAGTCACTAGTGAGTAACATTAGTCAGATCACCTTGTGTAGGACGAATCCAATTCCTTTGGTTCCAGAGTATGGCAAAATGCCTAGTAGGTGTTGACTTGGGAGGGAAAGGGGTAAGTGAAACATTTTGAATGTTTTTCTTTGTCTCATTATTCAAGGTTTCAGAAATGAAGACAACATGACTCTGGCATGGGAGGGTGTCATGAAAGAAAATTACCTTGTCAAGATCAACACAAAAGCCAGCGACTCGTCAGAGGAGTATGTCAGCCATTTATTCCTGCTTTGTGAGGCTCCCCTTGTGTACGGAAGCTAGCAGATCACAGGCAGTTTACTTGAACAAACTCTGTGTAAAGAAAAATTGCACGAGAGAGCAGCAGCATAAGGCTCAGACAGCCAAAGGTGACAGACACAAAAGGGTGTGTCAGCCTTCCAGGAAGGGCAAAACCTCCCCACCTGCTGTCCGATGGCCCTCCTGACTGCAGGGAAGAAGAGGTGTTGATGTTTGGAAGCTGCAAGGCAATGCCATGGGCCAGGTGACCAGAGCATGGGTCCCTGTGGCATAGCTGCAGAGGTGAATTCTGGGAAGATCCGCACATCATGGGCAGCGGTCATTACTTCACAGGGTCCACACATGTATCTCTGCGAGGAAGAAACAGAGAGATTAGAAGATCGCAAAGCCCTTGGGTTGATCTGTCACAGACTGTTGTTGTCCCTGGGAAGTCCTGAGCATCCTCTGTGAGGCACATGGAGTTGCTGTAAACATCCCATAGAACTAGACACATCTCTCCCTCCGTAGATGGTCCACGAAGAATGTGGGCTGCAGGGTCTCCAGGAGCATGCCCTTGGAGCTTAAAATGGGGTTAACAGGGTTAATAGTCAAATGTAATTCTAACGGAGAGCTCCGAACACACCTCAGAATTCGTCTAAGGAAGGGTAAACCTAAGATCAACCACTCCCTTTGTTAGGCTTAGCACAGCTATCGGGAGCACGGGACGTGCTTTTTCTCTTCGAGCGATGAGGCAGATGCCTGTATCCTCCTCTGTCCCTGGACTCAGAGACCTTAGTTTTGGAAGGAAGGAATGGACATTACATGTCATCTTCCACTTCCCACCCACATCAACAAAGGTTACATCAATTTGCTGTCCTTCCAAATGGGACAAGAATGCAATTCTGCTTTGGTTGGGTATTCGGAAGAAAGTAAAAATGATAAAAGCAGCTGATGTTAATTTAGTTGGAGATGAAAATGATCTGTATTTTGTTTTTTAAAATGGAGGCTAATAACCCTTTTCTCTCTCTCTCTCTGTTCTCTCTTTAAACATCTTTGAAGAATAAGGCATCGTTTTAGACAGCTGGATACAAAGGTAGGGTCCTGTTTATAGTTTGGGAAATATTTTTTAAACTCTTATTATCTTTGAGTTTTCAGCTAGAGGTCAGTGTCCAAAAATAAATGAAGTTAATTGTTTTGAAAAATGGATATGACCCTGTTCTGTGTTCGGTTGTCTTCGTTCACTGCGTAAAGTCTGACTGCTGGAACAAAATTGCTTCTCAGATGTTCCTAGCCCACGTGGGAACAGTCCTGAGTCCCATTCTACAATGTCTGAAATTTCTCCTGCTTCTGTCTAACCCAGGACCCCATTTCTCTTTTTCTCTCAAGAGAAACATGCTTGCAATGACAAGGAACACCAGGCAGGCTCAGAAAAGCAGCCTGGGAGCCTGGGAGCCTCTATGCCACTCTTTGTTGCCACTCTAATTTGTCACCTACTGAATTTGAATTATGAATGCATGAATACACACGTAAATGTCAAGCCTAGAGAGAGAATGCCCACCTCCATCCTGAGCCGGGCAGCTGGAAATTATGATTTGGTTCAGGAGAAGTGGCAATCGATTCATAAATACTGGCTCCCTGTTAGACTCTGAGGAGGAGGTGGTATCTCTCTTATCGTGGCGTTTTGAGGATGGGCCCATGCAGTCACATGTCACATTCACTGCTGCCCCATCCTTGCCGCCCCAAGGGTGTGCCTTTTCACTGACAACACCCCATCAGGGGTGGCAGGGTCTCCAGTACCCAAATCCCCTCCTGTAGGAGGGTCTCAAGCAACATTGAATAAATGAACCAAAAGTGCTCTTTTCAGAGCTCTAACTGATGATTTATCCAGTCCACAATTCCTTGCATGTGTACTTCTGTGTTAGTTATCAGCAGCACGTAAAACATCTGAGGCCATGTGTCCATGGGTCTCCCTTCCTGCGCTCTGGTCCTGGGCAGGATGCTGAACGGATGCCTGGAACCTTCCTACCTGTACCCTCTGCCCCCATAGCTTGTCTCTTCCTTCATCTCCTTCCCTCCCCTGGAGCTGCCTGCTCCATCCATTGGTGTCAACCACTCAGGATGATGGTACATTCTGTGTAGATTGTTTCTGTCACAGTCAGCTTTAGTTCCCTATACTTTAGGGACTTCAACTGCTACTGCTGCTAAGTCACTTCAGTCATGTCCGACTCTGTGTGACCCCATAGACGGCAGCCCACCAGGCTCCCCCATCCCTGGGATTCTCCAGGCAAGAATACTGGAGTGGGTTGCCATTTCCTTCTCCAATGCATGAAAGAGAAAAGTGAAGGTGAAGTCGCTCAGTCTGTCCGACTGTTAGCGACCCCATGGACTGCAGCCCACCAGGCTCCTCCGTCCATTGGATTTTCCAGGCAAGAGTACTGGGGTGGGGTGCCGTTGCCTTCAAAAAACCATCTTATTTCCTTCTTGCTTTTCTGGATCAGGAGTTTGGGAAGGGACCAGCTGGGCAATTCTTCTGCCTCTTATCGTCTCAGCTGGGTTTACGGGGCTGGATTCAACTGGCAGTAAGGCCAGGACCTGGCACCTTGGTGTTCCTCCTCATTGCTTTTCTCCCCACATGACCTCTGATCCACGTGGCTTGGGCATCTTGGGTTAGTTCCCTTTGTTCCATAGGGGCTGGCTTCCAAGACTGAGGAAGCACTCCCCAAGGTGGGGCCTGGACCTGGCATGATGTTGAGTGAAGAAGCCCCAGGTGAGATCTAGCTGGGGGAGGAGTTAATGCCACACGTCCATCCTCTGCCCCTCGAGGTGGGAGTGACACGTAGACATGGAGAAACATGACAGCTGTCTTTGGAACCACACCATCACACAAGAGTATATCTGGTTTCGACTATTCTCCTTCTGATCTCGTGCTAATGCTGGGTTTTAATTGAGTGACTAAGAAGACCCCTAGTATGCTAAGGCTGTATACTGTCACCCTGCTTATTTAACTTCTATGCAGAGTACATTATGAGAAATGCCAGACTGGATGAAGCACAAGCTAGAATCAAGATTGCCGAGAGAAATATCAATAACCTCAGGTATGCAGATGACACCACCCTTATGGCAGAAAGTGAAGAGGAACTAAAAAGCCTCTTGATGAAGGTGAAAGAGGAGAGTGAAAGAGCTGGCTTAAAGCTCAGCATTCAGAAAACTAAGATCATGGCATCCAGTCTCATCACTTTATGGCAAATAGATGGGGAAACAATGGAAACAGTGACAGCTTTTATTTTCTTGGACTCCAAAATTACTCCAGATGGTGAAGCAGTTATGAAATTAAAAGATTGCTTGCCCCTCAGAAGAAAAGCTATGACAAACCTAGACAGCATGTTAAAAAGCAGAGCACTGCTTTGCCAATAAAGGTCTGTCTGGTCAAAGTTGTGGCTTTTCTGATAGTCATGTATGGATGTGAGAAATGGACCATGAAGAAGGCCAAGGGCCAAAGAATTGATGCTTTTGAACTGTGGTGTTGGAGAAGACTCTTGAGAGTCCCTTGGACCGCAAGGAGATCCAATCAGTCCAACCTAAGGGAAATCAATCCTGAATATTCATTGGAAGGACTGATGCTGAAGCGGAAACTCCAATCCTTTGGCCACCTGATGTGAAGAGCTTACTCATTGGAAAAGTCCCTGATGCTGGGAAAGATTGAAGGTAGGAGGAGAAGGGGATGACAGAAGATGAGATGGTTGGCTGGCATCACTGACTCAATGGACATGAGTTTGAGCAANGAAAAAAAAAAGTCCCTGATGCACTCAAAAATGAATATATAAAACTGCTTATGTGACACAGTAACCAGAGAGGAGAAACCATCATACATGCTTAACAAGGGACTGGTTTAATGAAATATGGTATATCCACAGGCTGGAATATTCCACAGCTAAAAATTGTCATAAAGGTACATATTTATGGTGATGGGAGATGGTCTATGGGAGGTTATCAGTTAAATGAGCAATTTAGATTTTGAATATGTATGCACCGAGCAATGAAATTATCACACACCCACCTAAGAATAGCAGAATCAATACCAATGTGCTATCAGTATTTCTCTCTAGACATGCTGTGCTGCTGTGCTTAGTCACTCAGTCATGTCCACCTGTGTGTGACCCCGTGGACTGCAGCCTGCCAGGCCCCTCTGTCCATGGGGATCCTCCAGGCAAGAATACTGGGGTGGGTTGTCATGCCCTCCTCCAGGGGATCTTCCCAACCCAGGGTTCGAACCCAGGTCTCCCGCACTGCAGGCAGATTCTTTACCGTCTGAAGCCCATCTGCTCTTACCCTTAGTTGAGCTTTTCTGTATTTTGCAAATGTTCTATAAATAAACGCTTTTTCATTCATGAAAAGTGATGGGTTTTATAAAACTGTAATCACTGGGTAGCATACATTTTACCATCACTTGAAAGTATCGCCCAAAAAATACTAAACAGGGAAGCTTGGATTCTACCTTTTCTGAAAAGTTATTTGAAAAATCTTGCATTTTTCTCTAAAGAAGAGCCATGTGAAGCTTAAACCCCATGATTCTCCTATCACTGGAGGCAAATGCAAAGTAAACGTAGGAAATGAGTTACCGTGAGAGGAGTCGACGGCCACAGCATGCTGTGGTTCAGGAATTAGCCATCCCGAAAGAAAGACAAAAGGGCAGGTGGTGACCAGATGCCCCAGAATCGCCAGGGAGTAAAGAGGCTCTTGGCTCCCTGTCTTCTGGCATCATTGCACAGTGGCTGGATGATCCTGTCCTCCACCCCCATCCCCCATTATGTCTTTATTCCTTCCTGAGTCTAAGAACTGTCTGGAGAGAGCGACATTGGCTCACTGTTTCTCCGATTGTGGTGAGCCCTTCAAGGAGACAGATGCAGATGAACACAGCTCATTTCTGCCTTCTTTGCTTTCCCTAGTTGAAGTTCCTGTCCACTTGCTGGCCAGGTTGGGGAATTTGTTTTCACTTTATTTATTTATCTATTTTAATTGGAGAAGACTCTGGAGAGTCCCTTGGACTGCAGGGAGATCAAACTAGTCCATCCTAAAGGAAATCAACCCTGAATATTCATTGGAAGGACAGATGCTGAAGCTGAAACTCCAATACTTTGGCCACCTGATGAGAAGAGCCAACTCATTGGAAAAGACCCTGATGCTGGGAAAAACAGAAGGCAGGAGGAGAAGGGGATGACAGAGGATGAGATGGCTGGATGGCATCACCAACTTGATNATCAACCCTGAATATTCATTGGAAGGACAGATGCTGAAGCTGAAACTCCAATACTTTGGCCACCTGATGAGAAGAGCCAACTCATTGGAAAAGACCCTGATGCTGGGAAAAACAGAAGGCAGGAGGAGAAGGGGATGACAGAGGATGAGATGGCTGGATGGCATCACCAACTTGATGGACTGAGTTGAGCAAGCTCTGGGAGATGGTGAAGGACAGGGAAGCCTGGCGTGCTGCAGTCCATGGGGTCACAGACAGTCAAACACGACTGAGCAACTGACCAACAAATGTTGCTTTGTTGCTTTACAATGTTGTACTGGTTTCTGCTGTACAACAAAGTGAATTAGCCATACGCATACATATATCCCGTCCCTCTTGGACCTTCCTCCCACCCCTCTAGGTGGTCACAGAGCGCTGAACTAGCTTCCTGTGCTTTGTAGCAGGTTCTCCACGAGTTTCCTATTTTACACATTGTAGTGTGTGTGCTCACTAAGAAATCAACATAGCATTGTAAAGCAATAATACTCCAATAAAAAGTGAATGAATGAAAACATATCCCCAAACCTGGCCAGCAAGTGGACAGGAGCTTCAACTAGAGAAAGCAAACACTTCAGAATGAGCTGTGTTATTCTGTACCTGTCTCCTTGAAGGGCTCACCACAATCGGAGAAACAGTGAGCCAACGACACTCTCTCCAGACAGTTCCTAGTCTCAGGAAGAATACAGAAATGGAACAGGAATGGGAGACCACCAGACAGGTCATCTCCCAATTCACCCCACCCTCACATTCCTCAGACCCTGGTGTCCACGTGCCTGTTTTCTATATTTACGTTCTCATTATGCTTAATCACAAATAAGTTTGGGGAGGTCATCTGCATCTTATCCTGCCTTCTCAGCCCATCCTGGATCCAAAGACTGATTTGTCCTCACCCATACATCACGTCTCCTGATTCTATTGATTCTGGGCTGGAGAGCAGACCTTTGTCCCATGGAGCCCCTCTACCTTCCCATCCCCAGCTGGAATCCCACTGGTGATGAGGAATTCCCTACCTCACAAGGCACTACATTATTTCCAGACAGCACTAACTGTCAGACATGGCTTTTATAGCACAGTTGGTAAAGAATCTGTCTGCAATGCAGGAGACCCTGGTTCAATTCCAAGGTGGGGAAGATGCCCTGAGAAGGGATAGATTATACACTCCAGTATTCTTGGGCTTCCCCTGTGGCTCAACTGGCAAAGAATCAATGCAGGAGACCTGGGTTCGATCCCTGGGTTGGGAAGATCCCCTGGAGAAGGGAAAGGCTACCCAGTATTCTGGCCTGGAGAATTCCATGGACTGTATAGTCCAAGGGGTCACAAAAAGTCTGACACAACTGAGCCACTTTTACTTTCCTTTTCACTTTCCTTTATACTCATCAAACCTTCCTCCCCACAACCTTTCTCCATCATTTGTTTTTTCTCTGTAACCGTTCAGGAAGAAGTATGAAACTTGTTGCCAAAGACTCTAGTCGGCAACACATTTCCTAAATTTACTTTGCATTTGCCTCCAAGTCTGCAGGCTTGGTTTGGTCCCCTGAGCCTTCCCACAGGTTCTACAGACATTCATCCATGACATGGCTTCAAAACAGACTCAAAGGTAGTTCTGAGATGCTTCATGACATGCCTCTGATCCTTGGGTGTAGTCTCTGAGTACAAATTCCAGGTCTGAGCTTTCAATTCCCATCCCTGATATAAAGACTTCTCATTCTTTTGGTTAGAAATGACTCACTCTGTCTTCCACAGCAAAACAATGAGGAGAAAGACAGTAACTTATCCAAATTGTCAAAACACTTTTCCTCATTAGGAAAGGCAATTACATACATGCGATAGCTAATGACATCTCCAAAGTGACATTTAACATCCTGAAATAATGCTGTTAAAAGAGTCGACAATGAGGATTCTTTAAACTGTGACATGAGATGGGGGTCGTTGTACATTTACATTCTGAAAGCCAGACTTTGGGGGATCACGGCTGCAGGGGTAACACAGAAGCAAATTATGAACAATATTGAAGGTCATATTCCTGAGTATCTTTCCCCCATTTTTCTTTGCAGGAATCAAACCAAAAAATGATGGTTCTGGGCAAATTAAATTTTTCTTAATTACAGCCAATTATCATATCTAGGTTAGTAAAATTCATGTTTTTACTTTCTGAATCATCAAAATATTTGGGATATACTAGAAAGACAGGAATGATTGGCCCAAAATGAAACATGAATCCCATGATGGTAGTCGTGCATTCTTAGTCACTCAGTCGTGTCTGACTCTTTGCAACCCCATGGACTGCAGTCCGCCAGGCTCCTCTCTCCATGGATTCTCCAGGCAAGAATACTGGAGTGGGGTGCCATGCCCTCCTCCAGGGGATCTTCCCAACCCAGGGATCAAGCCCAGATCTCCCACATTGCAGGCAGATCTTTACTGTCCGAGCCACTGGGGAAGCCCAGTCAGTAAGCAGATAAATAGTAGCTGTTTCAAGCAACCAGGTCTCATGGAGTTGTTAGATAAGATACAAGAGATCTTCTTAGAGACTCAGTGAGACCCTTCTTGGCTTTTCCTCAAAAAAATAGAATGGAAATCTCGCAGGTTCTAAGGCTGAGTCCAATATGGGTCATCAACTCTGCATCCCTAAGCAGCACACAAGAGCCACTGATGACCTCTGTGA
Organism: Oreotragus oreotragus; assembly: GCA_006410675.1. NCBI lineage: Eukaryota > Metazoa > Chordata > Mammalia > Artiodactyla > Bovidae > Oreotragus > Oreotragus oreotragus. The sequence continues at coordinate 53,795 of SJYX01000508.1, forward strand.
GTCCCTGAACTGATGGAGTCCCTGGGATACAGGACTTCTGGTCTGTGGCAACTGAGATAAGTCAGTCATCCCAGGCCCTCAGCACTGGCACTTCTGCCATCATGGGCCCCTTCGTAGAGGAAGAAAATATTAAAAAGATTATATGACTGGGTTGGTATAAAGACAAGCATATACCAACAGGGGTTTCCTGGACAGCTCAGTGGTAAATAATCCACCTGCCAATGCAGGAAGCGTAGGAGACACAGGTTGGATCCCTGGGTCAGGAAAATCCCCTGGAGAAGGAAAAGGCAACTCACTCCAGCATTCTTGCCTGGAAAATTACATGAGGACAGAGGAACCTGGCAGGCTACAGTCCATGGGGTCACAAAGAGTTGAACATAACTGAACATGTACCCACATATATGAAAGTAAAAGTGAAATCATGTCCAACTCTTGACCACGCCATGGACTGTAGCCTACAAGGCTGCTCAGCCCATGGGATCTTCCAGGCAAAAGCACTAGAGTGGGTTGCCATTTCCTCCTCCGGGGGAATCTTCCTGACCCAGGGATTGAACCTGGGTCTCTCTGAGTCATCAAGGAAGCGGTAGCTTCGTACCAGTAGATTTTCTGTCATCTAAAAATTATTTCTTTTCCTTCTGACTTTTAAAAGAAACAGAAAGGTCCATGTGGACCCCAAAGGGTCTGGGCCCCGTCAATGTGCAGATGCCTGCCCTGCAGCTGCACCCCACTCCCACCGCGAGATGGAGCCCCTGGCTTAAGCCTGAAGCTAGAGGGTAAGCTACAGGAGCTGGTGGTGCTCTTTCCAACTCTTTCTTTGCGTCCAAACATCCGGAGGAATGGAAATAGGCCTCTCTCTTCCTAAACTGAATCTGATGGAAACACATTTGTGGGTGAGGAAGACTTGCCCAGCTTAGTGGCTCGAGGAAGGGGCGTTAGGAAACCCTAGGGTCTCAGGGGAGAAAGCCGGATGTAGGTTCTCTGCAGCCAAAAAGATGGTGGAACCAGGTATGACCGAGGGTTAACGGTCAGAGAGTCCAGCTGCCACAGCCGGGGCGAGCAGATGGGCTGGTGGGGAACGGCCTGCCTAGCGTCTAACAGGGCTGAGGAGGTGGGCAAGCATGCGAGAGAGAGAGCACACCCACGGCCGTGTGGACTCTTGCCTTCCGGAAGGCAGTGCGGGAGAGTGTGCAAAAGACACCCCTGGAGACCAGAGGCTCGGGTCGGGGTGCAGCCCCCGGAGAGAGCACTGCCAGACCCCAGGAGCAGTGGCTGGTGTGAAGGGCTCGGGCAGGGTTCAGCTGAAGGACCCACCACACGCCACACGATCGCGGGTCAGCCGGAAACACGCATAGGCCAGGGGCACAGAGCCAGCCCAGGGCAGCGCCATTATTTCCACAGAGGATTTCCACTCTTTCCTCTCCCTTCTCCCACACTCCAACCCACAGAAGGTCAGTTAGGGCAGCTGGTGAGTGAGTGGGCAGGAGGTGGGGAGAGAGGAAAGCCAGTGGCCCACCCTTCCTGACCAGTCCACCAGCTGAGAAGGGCGCTAAGGGGAGCCTCCCCTCTGGAAGACGGCGAACAGGCTGGTTAATCTATTGGACAGCGGGTCCCAATTTCCTAAACTGAGAATCTTTAACCAAGTAAGGGCATCGAAAGATTTTCTCTAAGAACCACCAGAAAAGGCATGAATGAAGAGGAGACGTTAAAATTTGACATAACCTCCTTCTCCTTCTGCCTGTGTAACTCAGCTTGCCCCTTGCAAAGACCAGATCACGTAGGTCATGTAGTCTCAGAAAGTGGGGGCTTGCAATACTAGGAACTGGAGTTTATCTCACTCACCCTTGTCCTGCTCTTTGCAATCGCCCAGCCCCTGCAAACCTGCTTAATCATGCCTGTCCAGGCCAGGCATCTCCCTCCCCACCTTGACTGCTGTTCCTGCATGCATGAAACCCCTTAGTTTAAACCAGCCTATTAACAGCTAGTGTTGCCCACTACAGTCTGTCTATAAAAACTCTGTAATCCCTTTGTTCGGGGCTCAGAGATTGGAGTGTTAACTCCTCTGGGCCCGCTGGTGTAATAAACCTGAATTCTCCAACTCTCGGAGTGTGGTGCTTGGTTTCTTGAGTACTGGTTTCTGCAACAATGAGCCTTGCCAGAATCAGACCTGAGGTTTCCCAGAGAATAAATGTCACGGAAGCAACAGAGAGCAAGAACCAAGTCACATTTTGACACTATCCCACCCATCGTGTTTGTTCAACATCCTGCTGCTGCTGCTAAGTCACTTCAGTCGTGTCCGACTCTGTGTGACCCCATAGACAGCAGCCCACCAGGCTCCCTCGTCCCTGGGATTCTCCAGGCAGGAACACTGGAGTGGGTTGCCATTTCCTTCTCCAATGCATGAAAGAGAAAAGTGAAAGTGAAGTCGCTCAGTCTGTCCGACTGTTAGCGACCCCATGGACTGCAGCCCAACAGGCTACTCCGTCCATTGGATTTTCCAGGCAAGAGTACTGGGGTGGGGTGCCATTGCCTTCCCCGGTTCAACATCCTACTTACACCATTATGTTGTCCGTCCAAAAGCGAGCCCCCTGGAACAAGGCTGTCCCAGCGGATCTAGATGTCTTTCTTAATCTACTCTTCCTCCTGAATTAAGTCACTGGGGGACTCGATGCCTGACCTTCACAGACGAACACTTGGGTGTTTCTGTTTGTTTGTTTGTTTTCGGTTGTGTGGCACGTGGGATCTCAGTTCTCCGATTACGGATCAAACCCAGCCCCCACCCCCTGCCTTGCGCGCTGTCTCAACCACTGGGCCATCAGAGAAGTCTCAGGACACACCACTGCGAGTGCTGAAATAATTGTGACTAACCCCACCTGTTGAGACGTGGACCAGACGCCCTCCCAGGAAGAAGCCCCGCCTCCGGGCCCCAGCGCAAGGGTTGAGCCACTCACAGCAGGCGGAGGGCTCCGTGTTCCTCTCTTTGCAGCAGCACCGAAAGCACTTCCGGACCATCATGTAGAAGTAGGCGAACACCACGAAGGGGAAGGGGATGTTGAGGCGGCTGCAGTATTCCTGCACCAGGAAGTACCTCTGGAACTTCCAGACCTGGTCGTTGTTTTCCTGGACGGTGCCCACGGTGTAGCTGGCAGGAGGGGAGAGAGGGTCAAGACTCAGCCTTCCACAGGCCTGGCCATTTCAGCGCCGAATACGGCAACATCGGTATCAAGCTCTCACTGACACAGGAGAGAAAAATTCATGCTTGTATCAGAGCCTGAACAGCTCAGGCACTCTTTCGTTCGTGCTGGGTCAAAGTTAGATCTGGCTTTTGTCTTGTTGTTGCTAATCACAAAAGATTGTCCAGTGAACTTTAAAATGATCCCTATTTCAAGACCTCTCAAGGGTTCTCTTTGTCTGTTAGTCCGGTATCGTGTTTCATTTTGAGAGACTGAAGGTGATGACTCTCATAGGAATAAATTGCCTACGTCATTGTGGGAGTTTAATTATAAACGATCTGGGAGGGCCGTTTGTTAATATTTATCAAGGGCCTTAAAACTATTTATCCCTTTGACCCATTGATTTTATTTCTGGAAATCTAAGAATAAGGAGACACTGAGAAAAGAGAATATAGAAATGGTTATACATTCATAGGTGTCTGGTGCCCCCACCTTCCACCCAGCAGCGTGGAACAGCCAAAATGTTCAACACTAAGAAAATTTATGACAAATTATGGCTAATCCATATGATTACATTATGCAGTCATTAAAAATTACATTCATAACTAACTTTTATACTTTGGGAAAATGCTTATATGTGAGTGAAAATAATAAGGCTTGGATTTTTACTTATAATACCATCCCACTGTGTAAATCACAGTTCATAGGGAGAAAGAGATCCCCATAAGGAAAATTAGGATGTCTATTTATTGGGAAAATGTCTGATTATACTACTGACTTATCGGTTATGAATTAAACCAAGATTGCAAGGTAGCCAACACTTGTATCTACCAGACCCTGTTGTCAGCAGTCTATTTATATTAGTTTATTTAATCTGCAAACAACTCTGTAGCATAGTGCTACCATCACCTATGACTAACAGATCCGGAAACTGAGGCAGAAGCAGGGTAGGTAAATTGTCTGAGTCCCCCAACTGGGAAGTGATGAAGCCAAAATTTGGACCTTACGACCCACTCCAGAGCCTGTTTGCCCTGTCACTGCCTGATGCCATCGCATGGCGTGGCGCATGAATGTTCTGAGTTATGCTCATTTCAAAAGGACCTGCTTGGCTGTTGTTGTTTAGTCACCAAGTCATGTCCAACTCTTTGTGACCCCATGGACTGCAGCACGCCAGACTTCCCTGTCCCTCACCATCTCCTGGAGTTTCCCCAAGTTCATGTCCATTGAATCGCTGATCTGCTTGGACTGCTTAGTAAAAGATTACTGTGAAGCATTCTACCATTCACTGAAGTTCAATCATCCAAGACAGTTTTACTGCTAACACCAAACCACCCCTTTAAGAACCAAAGAAGTAGCAGTGAATGCTTAGAAATCACCTCCAAGCAAATCCTGATTGCAGATAGATTAAATTCCCCAGACTCGGGGTAAAAACTTCAGAGGCCAAACTTCTCAGGCAGACCAAATGGAATACATTTGTTTTGAGACCTCACTCTTGCTCTCTGCCACACTACCACCTAAGACATATCTTCAGGCAAGTGATGGTCATACACACAAGCAAAGCCCTCACCTACATGGAGCATGGTTGTGGCTTTGCCTGTAAGTTCAGCTCTGCTTATCTTGGCATTGACTGATGAATCAGACTCCTCCAGGTCCTGGGGTCTGTGCAGGGCAGGCTTTTGCAGGGAATGCCTCTTCAATAGGGGGTGGTTTTTAAAGTGGAGGGAATTCACATTTACTGAGTATCTACTATCCATAACCTCCCAGACTAGGCACGTAAAACAGTTTCTTGATTGATTATGTGTCATCTCTACGTGGTAGACTCTCTAGGTGAAAGGCAGACAGGACTGTGATGCGTGAGCGTGCAGCAAACTGAACCCGGCAGGGAAGCTGCCGCTTCTTCCAAATGTAGGTCAGGTTGCTCGGAGACGAACACCCAGCATCATTATCTGTCCTGGCCAGTCCCTGCTGATTCTGCATCTGCAAAGGACACTGCCGGCTTCTGTCGCTGCAATGAGAGAGGACGGCAGGCACGCCCAGGTTAATGAAGTCCAGGCGGGCAGCCTGCCAGGAATCACGTTTTACTCTATTCTTTGTGCCAGAATCAGTATCACCATTCAAATGGTGATGCCCTAGGAGCAGCATCTTAAATTCTTACCTATGCACCCAAAAATGGTTTCTGCCAATTGCTATTGCAATGCCCCAAAGTTAAAAAAAAAAAAAAAAACTGCATCCACTGTCATGCATCAAATGTTGTCTTCTGAAGTTTTATCCAAAAGGAATTACTCATTTCTATTGAAGGGAGGAATACTCAGGATGCCTAGAGCTGGAGAACGTGAACCCTCCCTCTCTTCCTGAAAAGCTTTGAGTGGAACTATGGCCGAGAAGGGTCCTTCCTAATGGGAAGAGATTGGCATCTCAGCTTCATCAGTCACTCAGAGGCAACGGAAAACATCTTAAGCCTCTCAGGTCATCTAGAAAAGGAATTGGCAATGTGACCCAGGGGCCAAAACTGCTCCGTAAGGGGCCATGAGCAGAGAGGAGGGGATGGTGCAGGGTCATGAGGCATGGCTTCTTTCTGCATATCTGCTCAAAGCCAGACCCTGGCCAGCACGTACAGAAAAGGCTGCCAAGCCCTGGTCTGAAATGCACTTAGACCAGTGCCCACAGCAGAGGCTGGTGTTCGTAGCACTCTTCACCTTGAAGAACTCTGCCGCCCATCTCTGCCACACGTGCTCCTCAGGACAACCCAGTAGGCTCCACGGAGCCCCAGCTGGAACCACTGCTTCCTCTGCACTTCAGGGGCCAGGTGGATCCAGTGAGCGGCATTCCTCTCCTGGGCAAGCAGTAAAAGCCCTGATCCACTTCCCAGGGGTTGTGGACGAGCTGGCTGATTACTGGACACGAATACCCCAAGGCCGCTTTGCAGAAATCACACATTTCCAGGGCTGACCATGCTGAGGTCCACCTTTACTCAGGCCCACCTTTCCCCAGAAAGCAGCAGAAAAGGACAAATGTGACCCGGAGCCAAATCCCACCCCAGACCTTCCAGATTGCTCTTCTTCTCTCGAGTCAGCCCCAGACTCCGCCAAAAATACATGAGGACTCCCCAGGGAAGGCTAATAACTGGGCACTGCTTCAAAGCGCTTTGCTCAAATGATTTTGATGTTCTTTAGACATGGTTTTCCATTTCCATAGAGGAGGGGCTAAGTTCTGTTGCCGATGCATCTCAACCCCCTCAGCAAACCCAAATGTCCAGAGCACCTCAGGGCCCCTCCCTCAGGTTCAGGCTCTCATCCACCCAACTCTGATGGTCCTCACTCTCCCTGCCAAGCACTGGCAATCTAGTGTCTTCCTTGGGAGAAATTCTGCAAGGTCTCCACCTTTAAAAAAAATAAAAACATTTAGCTGCATCACGCAGCATGTGGGATCTTAGTTCCCCAGCCAGGGATGGAACCCATGCCGCCCGCATTAAGAGCACAGAATCTTAACAACTGGACCACCAGGGAAATCTGAGCATGGTCCCCTTTGACTAAACATCTCTAGTGACATCTTGTGCCCTCAGCTACCCAGCCGGTGGGATCTCTGTCCCCTAGGAGCAGCTGAGTACAAGAGGGTGAAGAGACAGGAGAGACGAACTCTCAGACATCACTTGACAGTGAAAATGTTACTGAGAGATAAATGTTTAGGATTCAGATAGCCTTGTAATACACATGGCTGAAATTCATCATTACGTTAAAAGAGTAATGTGCCTGACCAAAGAACAAAAGGATAACTAAATATTAAGGTCACTTATGTAATTCATCATTTTCGTAATACATCATAGATCAAAAGAAAAAATACCATTTCAATTATTGCTAAAAAGTCTTCTGGTGACATGCAACATCCATTTCTGATTAGGAGGGAAAAAAAGAAGAAGAAGAAAGAAGTAGCTTAATAAATATGAAATAGGAGGAAACTTCCATGACATGATAAAAAGAAAAGAGAGGAAAAAAGAATTCGGTAAGGAGACATGGAATTTTTTTTTTTCTCTCTCTTTTCTTTCCATCACATCATGGAAGTTTCCTCCTGTTTCTTATTTATTAAACTCATTGGAAAAGACCCTGATGCTGGGAAAGATTGAGGGCAGGAGGAGAAGAGGGTGACAGAGGATGAGATGGTTGGATGGCATCACCAACTCAGTGGACATGAGTTTGGCAAACTCCAGGAGATAGTGCAGGACAGGGAAGCCTGGCATGCTGCAGTCCATGGGGTCACAAAGAGCCAGACATGACTTAGCAGCTGAACAAAAGTAACAAAAGAGACTTATTCCAAAATAAGTTATATTTCATAACCTCCCTACATATCAAAAAACAGTTATCGAAAAAACATAATAGAAAAACTATGTCACTCACAAACACAAATGGCTAGAAAAAATGTACAAAACATTGACCATATCCATGTGAAAAAAAAGTCCATAAAACTGAGGAACTATATGTATGTGATTTAGTGGAGAAAAACCCATTTTTTCTGGCACTTCTTTTAGATTTCAGCTTCCCCTAAATGAATCTACAAAGCTAACATCAGCACAATAAAATTCATTAACAAAATTTTTGGAACAGGAAAGAAAAACGGATTTCAGAAGACGAGCCTTAGACTCTCCATCTGATTAAACACACAAGAAAAACCAGGAAAAGTCTGAGTAAGACTAATGAAGGGCCTTCATACAACAGATGTTAAGATGATTTTTCAAAATCAGTAATTAAAGCCGTTTGGTAGTAAAAACAAAAACAGAAAGACCAATCCACAGAGCATAATGGAAAGTCTGCAAAAAACTCACAAAGAAAAAGTAGACACTAAAATGATGTCAGAATCTAGAAAAACTTGCAGTACAAGAAACTGGCCAGCTAGACTGCAAGCAGATCGACCTCTCTTCCAAGCTTTTCACAGATTTCAGGCATTTTTCCACCTGCCCTTCTTGGCCTGACACACTAGCGATATCCAAGGACCCTGGATCACCCTGACGTTTTGCACCCATGCAGTGCCCCAGAGGGTGTGTTAAAATGTTTCCGCACATCCAGGCTCCCCTCTGACTGCAGCAGCAAAAATGCATCAAAGGGAACAGGAAGAGACAGTCAGCGATTTCATGGCACTGGTTTTTGTGATGCTAAATGTCGAGTTTGTTTTTGTCAAAGTAACACAACTAAGATTATGCTGCTTGACTGTGTAGAGAGCCATGAAAATCTCCCTTCACCTGCAGGAAAAACTCCAAATTCTTTGCCATGGCAGAAAAGACTCCATAACCTACTGCTTCAACTTCCTCCCCTCTGTAGTCGCTGGTCCTCCCCAGACCGCTTTATGTCCTCTGCCAACCAAACCTCAAGGGCAAAGGTCTCATCCACTCACTGCTGTCCACCCCCAGGATCTGTCACAAGTTATGACCCCCACTCAGCACCATGATCCTTTGTCAAGAGCCTTTTCATGCTGTTTATATTGTTTGTATCATATCACATCGTCTTATATCACTATGCCTCATGCCCGTCACCCTCAAATAGCAGGGATTTCTCTCTTTTTTTGGAATATAATTGCTTTCCAGTGTTGTGATAGCTTCTGCTGAACAACACAACTCAGCCATAGGTAAGCATGCATCCTCTCCCTCTTAAGCTTCCCTCCCTGCTCGGTCCCCATCTCCCTGCTCCCTTATGTCATCAGAGCACAGCAAACTGAGCTCTTTGTGTTAGACAGCAGCTTCCCATCAGCTAGCTGTTAGACACATGGCAGGGCATATATGTCAGCGCCACTCTATCAGTTTGTCCCANCTGAACAACACAACTCAGCCATAGGTAAGCATGCATCCTCTCCCTCTTAAGCTTCCCTCCCTGCTCGGTCCCCATCTCCCTGCTCCCTTATGTCATCAGAGCACAGCAAACTGAGCTCTTTGTGTTAGACAGCAGCTTCCCATCAGCTAGCTGTTAGACACATGGCAGGGCATATATGTCAGCGCCACTCTATCAGTTTGTCCCACCCTCCCCTTCCACCGCACACCCCCGTCTCCACATGTCCATTCTCTACGTCTCAAATAGCAGAGATTTTAACCTCTCTCTGCCTCCAACTCCTCATTTATAAATGGTTATACAGCCACGCCTACATAAAAATGATGAAAAATTTAAATAAGGCCACACATGTCAAGCACTTGGGTGTGCCTAGCCCAATAAAGTGTCAATAAATATTAGCTATTATTATCGATACCATTATCTGCTCCCTTTTCATCCTGATTCAATAGCGTGCCGAGGACTAATGAAGTCATCCCAACGCTTAAGTCTGTATCACATGATTTTTTTTTTCTATTCTGCTCCATATTTGTAATGAACATACATTAGTCCTAAGACTAAAAAATCATTCTTAGAAATCACCCTAGATAGGGCATGTCTGATGGGTCCCTTTCAGCAAAAAAGCCCTGGTGGATTGATCTTCAGGACACAGCACCTGCAAGCGCCACAGCTGTGTGTTAACGTGCCCCCGAGTCACCTACTGACAATTAAGTTCACTCCGTGCTCTGATAAGCCTCACACGGCCTGTGATCAATAATTTTAATGTGGAATAATCACAGATGTTCACATCCATTTCCTTTCCCCACTGAATACCATCTAGAGAACACTCCAATATCATTTTAAAATCCCAAGTGTTCATTTACTTTGAGTTCAAAAGGCTGCCATTGTATATAGTTAAGCTGTTACACAAATATTTTGATGTAAAGCCAGATGGGGGTCATAGCCCAGAGCTGTGGGCTCGAAAAGTGAAAGTGAAAGTCGCTCAGTCGTGTCTGATTCTTTGCGACCCCATGGACTATGCAGTCCATGGAATTCTCCAGATCAGAATACTGGAGTGGGTAGCGTATCCCTTCTCCAGGGGATCTTCCCGATCCAGGAATCGGAGTAGGGTCTCCTGCATTGCAGGCAGATTCTTTACCAGCTGAGCTATCAGGAAAGCCCAGATCAACCATTACAACCATCTCCCAAGACAGTGTTCTGATCAGTTAGCCTAAGGATAGCAAAGGGGCTGTTCTCAAGTGCCCAGACAGGGATTAACAAAGAAAAGGCCTCTGCTTGAGCCCAAGAGGAATCCAGGAAGCCCCCCTGGGAAGGGAACTCCTCCAGCTTTTACACTTAAGCACTGAATGAGGCAACAGCGGGCTGAAGCTCGGCCCAACGGCTCAGGCCTTATGGGGAAAACACTCAGGTTCCAGTCTCGAATGGACACAGCAAGCTGGATGGCAGTGTGGCCAGCACCGTGGATGCTGAGCTGCCCAACTTCCAGTTCCTTGACCCCAAAAAACCAGGCCAGACTCCTGTCCCTCTCAGCTCCAAATTCTATCATTTTATGATTGTCAAGGGCATAATGAATTACAAACGGATACAGTCCTGAGGAATGGCTTTGGAGAACACCTAGAGGAAGAAACGGCAACCCGCTCTGGTGTTCTCGCCTGGAGAACCCCATGGCTGGAGGAGCCTGGTCACAGAGCCATCCGCCACAGGCTGTAGTCCATGGGGTCACAAAGAGGTGGACACAACTTAGCACGCACACACACACACAGTCACAGCACACAGACTCAGGCAAGCTCTAAGCACTATTCCACTTTGCCCCTTGAGATCTACTGAATCCACGTCACTCCGAGTCCATAGCCCTGGGAGCTGCCAGCCTTTTCGTTGAATCGTTGTAGATGTTATATCAGTGGTTAGTTTTTACAGGGGCTGCCCAGTGTTCAACATAAAGGTTGATAGGAGAGGCTATCACTGTCAACTAGAATCCCAGTCATCTCATTTCCTCCCCACTCTTGCTTCAAGTCTGGGACTTGGTCCTCCCTTCTCTGCCCTCACATGGATACATAATCACTCCTCTTGCCATCTCTCTCTGCAAGCTCAGACTTGGGGACTTTCAGCAGCCTGACATGGTCCAGCTTCCCTTAAACAATACAGGTGTCTGGATCCCTAAGTCCTTTTCAGGACCCCGATAAAACCAGTGATGGTTGAGGGAGGGGAGTGGTTGCACATTCCCTCTTTAAGGCCAAGTGGGACCGGTGGCCACGTGATGTCCGTGGCCGACACAGAACAGATGTTGTCTATGTGATGAGCCCATCACTAGTTTGACATTCACTATTAACAGTTCCCTAGTGGCCTCCCTAGTGGCTCAGTCGGTAAAGCATTTGCTTGCAATGCGGGAGACCTGTGTTCGATCCCTGGGTCGGGGAGATCCCCTGGATAAGGACATGGCAACCCACTCCAGTACTCTTGCCTGGAGAATCCCATGGACAGAGGAGCCTGGTGGGCTATAGTCCATGGGGTCGCAGAGTTGGACACGACTGAGTGACTTCACTATTAACACTTCACCCTGACTAACAGAACAGGAAGCTAAGCTCCTCACTGGTGACAGAATAATGAACTAAAAGCAGAACAAATTCTGTTCTTTTCATCCATGGAACAAACCCAGGAAGGGCCAGGCGCTGAGACAGACACAGTCTGCCCTCCAGTGCCTACAGTCTGGAAGGAGAGGAGGCTGTGGTTGTGAAGGGGGCTCATGGGGTCGCTATGCACAGTAGGGAGGGCACGTGGACCACTCAGGCCAAGGATGCTCCTGGGCTCCTTAGAGGACAAGGAGGAAGGGGGAGGGAGCTGTCAAGATGGAACAGGTGATGCCGACAGAGCAGTGACATCTGCGAAAGTGTCAGGCAGGACAGATCACCTCACTCAGGGATGAACAGGTGGGATGCCTGCGGACGGAATCCTGAAGGTGTTTTCAAAGTTCAGGTCACAGACGGCCTTGGAGGAGGCTGAAGTTTACCCCGAATACTGTGGGGAAATACTAAAACACTTTCAGAATTTTAAGCAAAGCAGTGACATTTTGGAAGCACCTGGACTAGAGGCAGATGTCTCTGTGCACCTGAAGACCAGATGACCACTCGCTGCTCAGTGCCATGGATGCATGATGTCCCCAGAGGTACGTGTCCCCCACCCAGCCTCACTCCAGGGCGGGCCACTGACCAACAGAGAAAGATGACCCTCGATTACAATCCTGGCACCCCTCACGGCTCTGTGTGACAACTGATTTTTTTTTTTAATTATAGAAGTTATATATGATCATTGTGATGAGGGAAATATATACTTGATTTTTTTTAATGTCTTTTTTATCGTCAGAAAATAAGATTATACCCTAAAATAAGTCTGCACTTTGCTTTTTATATTTAACAAAATATCCTTCCAAGTCAATAAACAGAGACCCCGCCTCTTCTTTTTAAGGGCTGCATAATATTCAGTGGTGTGGCTAGAACATGTTTTGTTCTGTCATCACCTTACTGACAGGCATCAAATGATGATCTAATAAATGCTCTTATGTACCTTTAGTAAAGATTCCCAGACGTGAAGGAGTAGGGCCAAAGATTTGTATATTTTTAACAGCTATTTTCAGGTCACTCTCCCAAAAGCTGGGGACAATTCAGACTCCCAGAACCACCCCCAACCCTTCTTGTGATGTCTGTTTACCTGATGGATCCTAAACCAGCACCTCACCCTTGGTTTCATCTGACCTTTCCCACAACAAGGGTGAGCCCCTTTCCATATGACTCAGTTCAGTTCAGTTCAGTCACTCAAATGATTAGGGACCATTTAAATTTCTCTGAATTGCATTCCCCTTGCCCATTTTCTACTGGCTCATCTTTCTTTTACCAGTGTGCAGGAGCCCATTCTATCTTAAGAATTAGAAGCCTTTGCTCACATTCAGGCAAAGATCGCCCCCAGTCTATCATTTATCACATGACTCTATCTGTGGTCCCCTGTACCTAAAACATTTGTTTAATGAAATCAAACGTATTTCTTGTCTGTCATAGTTTCCCAGTTTGGGGATTCAACTATAGTTTTCGTTCACTCCAAGGTTTAACAAATAATTTTTTAATTTATATTTTGTTTCTAAACTATGTGTGTGTCTCTCTCTCTGTGCCAGGATTCATGTACTCAATATAACCAGCTACTTCACAGCAACAGCATAAAAAACCAAGATACCTCCACTGTAACCGACACATGGGGTTCTTTGAAACCCTCTTAAGAAAGAGTAAGGGGTGAGATAAACATGATTTTCTAAATGTATTAAGAGAATGGCCAAAGGCAATAAAAATGTTCCAGAGTCCCATCGAGTTCTCACGCCAACCTCATTGGACACGAGCCCCACTGACCCTGTGTTCTTGACTTGTCGTAAACTCAACATTTTAACGCAGCGACTACCTAACAGCTGAGTCCCTTAAGCCCTGGAAACCATCCATCTGAGTCCACAGAAAGTAAAGACCTTGAGCTGATCTGGGATGCGGTCACTGGCAGGCCAGCATCAGGATGCTCAGGGGAGGTTGCTAAGAGGATATCTAATATACAGCCTGAACAGGCTGGAAGGGTCACAGTCATCTGTCTTTGGGGTCAAATAAACTCAGGTTATAGCTTACAGGGTCACACTATATTTAATATAGTCCCTTCAAGGCCCCTCCCTACTCTAGACCACCAGTGCCCTAGAGACTTCCATCATGCGCTCCTCAAGGGGGACCTTTGCTGCCTCCCTCCCAGTGCCTCCAGCCTGGCCCAGCATGGGGCCCGGCACAGCACTGGCACCCAGCCAGTGCATCTCCAAGAACGTCCACTGCATCTCCGAACACGTCCAGCGCGTCACCGAGCACGTCCAGCGCGTCACCGAGCACGTCCAGCGTGTCACCGAGCACGTGCAGCACATCACCGAGCATGTGCAGCGCGTCTCCGAGCACGTCCAGCACGTCACCGAGCACGTACCCGAACATGGCGACCAGCAGGTTGACCAGCAGGATGTTGGTGGACAGCATGTAGATGCACACCAGGGGGATGGTGATCCACTCGGGGAAGCGAGGCAGGTTGTGCTCGTCCAGCTCCACGCACAGGGGCTTGGACTCATTCCCGGTGAAGGTGCAGTGGGAGAAGTCGTACGTGGTACCTGAGGATGCAGCAACCAACAGGCAGGGTGAGGACACTCGGAAGGGCAGCACTAAGGCGCCTCAGCGGGACGTGAGGTGAGGATCGTGCATTGTGCTGGGCACCGTTCCAAGGCACTCTACCCAACTGGGCGTATGCCTCAGAATCACGCTCCATTCACTGCCTACTGTTCCCCTGAAACAAGGCCATTTGTAGCAACATGGATGGACCTAGAGATTATCACACTGAATGAAATAAGTCAGAGAAAGACAAGCGTCTTACGACACCACTCGTAGTGAAAGCCGCTTAGCCGTGTCTGAGTCTTTGCGACCCCGTGGACTGTACAGTCCATGGAGCTCTCCAGGCCAGAATACTGGAGTGGGTAGCCTTTCCCTCCTCCAGGGGAATCTTCCCAGCCCAGGGATCGAACCCAGGTCTCCCACACTGCAGGCAGACTCTTTACCAACTGAGCCACAAGGGAAGCCTTATCACTTATATGTGGAATCTAAAAAATGGTTAAAAAAAAAAAAAAGAACTTATCTACAAAACAGAAATAGTCACAGGTGCAGAAAATGAACCTGGCTACCAGGGAGGAAATGGGGGGGGAGGGGTGTGTGGTAAATTGGGAGGCTGATAGCATCTGTGTGACAGGTGTTAACAGCCTAGAATGGGGGCCTTGGAGAAAGTTTGGTCTGGACGGGAAGATGAGGAGTTTTGCCTGGGAATCTTCGAGAAGGCAGTGGATGTAAGCGTCTGGCCCACCAGGAGTCACTCTGGACTCGAGAGTCTCCTCTGAGCGTGAGTTTGGCCCTGCTGGTTGGTGAGACGCCAGTCAGAGAAGCTGGTGCTGCCCCCATGTTACCAGCAGCAGAACTTAGAGGCTGCGATGCCAACTGCATTCCAGGTCACACAGCACACAAGTGATGGAACCAGGACTCAAACACTACCGGTCACTGACTCTTTAGGTCACCGTGACCCGCCTCCCGTGGGACTAAGGCCACCAACCTGTAGGACTGTCAGGAGGACAGAACACACCCGCTCATGTAAAATGGCAAGTGCAGAGTGCAGACTGGGGAGCAATAACAGCAAGGTGCCTCTCCATCGGCGCACTGGAAAGAGCCGTTCCCAAGGTCTCGGAAGAGACTGCAGTAGCAGACACCAGAAAGACCACAGGAGGCCATGGGGACAATTGAGAAAACACCAAGGAGCTGGGAAGCACAAGCCTCAGGCCGGGTGAACATCGCAGGGCTTTTCTTGTGGCAGGGCAGAACGTGATGAGCCCCAGTTACCGCCAGCATCACAAAGATGTTCTACAGTTTATCCAAAACACACGCCCCATGCTTTCCTTATGCCAACTGGCTGTGATCAAATTAATGCCATCTCTGCTACCATTAACCTGCCTCCAGATAGCTGGCAGTGAGCTCATACCAGAAGCTTAAATTCCAGGTTCCAGGGCACAGTTTTTCACTATTGCACTTTTTGAAATAAACGGGTGCCCTGGACAGACCCACACACTCTTTTCTACACCAGTGAGGATTCCGGCTGTCATTGGCCATGCCACTGTCAGAAATTTGAGAGACACTCTTTTTAAAAAGGCTTAAAAATTGCAGGCTGAGATGCTGGGTACAAGATTGCCAGGGTACATAAGATCCTGCTCGGGAGAAGGAAAAGGCTTTGAGGGTTAGTGTCCACTGCCTGATGTTGGCCGGACTCCAGCAGCCTGTTCCTAAGACAGGTCTCAGGATCAAACCAGGAAGCCCTGGAGGCTCCCTGGGAGCTGGTTCTGGAAGCATCTTCCACCTCCCAGCTGTCCCCACCCGGACCATGTCAGGCTCACCGTCCACATCACTGGGCACTTGGCCAAACATGGCCAGGTAGGGCTCATAGATGACTGAGCGGAAGATCCACCTCCAGCGATGCTCGTTCTGTCTAAGGATCCCCTGCCTGGCCACACCGAAGGCCACCATCCACACGGCAAAGAGGAACAGGAAGAAGAACACGTCGATCAACTGCCGAGGGAGGAGGACAGGAGGCCAGAGTCAGGACGGCACCAGGGCGGCTCGACGGCTCCACTGGCCACGGAGAAGGGCAGAGGGGCCCCAGGGGCCTAAGGCAGCCAGCATAATCCACCCACCAATTTTTAAACACGTCCATCATCACCCCTGGGTCTCGGGGCAGCCACTGACGGATGCATCTTTGCTTGCAGGTCCCCAGGCCATCTCAGCAGCAGAGACTTTCTGAATGAGTCCAGCCTGGAAGCAGAAGAGGGCCTCAACTCCTCAGTGGCCCCCTCCTCTGCAGCAGACCCCTGAACTGTTGCTTTTTTTTTTTTTTTTAAGGGAAAATAAAAGCTTTCCTCTTTAGACAACAATGCATCATTTTATTGTGTTTAATGTTCTGCACACATAGCATGACTTCATGGTGACTCGATGCCCCAGATATGCTTTGAATTAAAACCACAAACTCAAAGGAGCTCAGCGCTGGAAAGGAACCTCGAGATGAGCTCATTCAAACGCCCATCTGATTTAAAGACAAAAACATGGAGGTTTGGGTCCCGTGGAAAACAAGCTGGGAGAAGCAACATGGTCAGTGTGTAATTATCTTCCTGTCCTCTGGCCCCATGAAATGGGTCTGCTGGTGCTTCCCTGAGGTCTGTATTACGTGGTTATAAGATTAAAGTTCCAGACCTCGCTGTGCTTCTAACTCACTGCCTGTCTCCAGACAAACATGTGAACCTCCTGAACCCAACTGTCCACATCTATGAAGTGGGTGTAAAAGTCCCTATTCTGCCTACACACGTGTGCCCAATCGTTTCCGACTTTGTGACCCCATGGACTGTAGCCCACCAGCCTCCTCTGTCCACGGGATTCTCCAGCAAAGAACATTGGAGTGGGTTGCCATTTTCTATTCCAGGGGATCTCTTCCACACAGGGATTGAATCTGAGTTTCTTGCATCTCCTGCATTGGCAGGTGGATTCTTTACCACTGTGCCACCCCTTAAGTGAATATTTAAGACTCAAGTGAGAGCCTTGGTAACATGGACAGTCTAAATAGAGATCTTTACTCGTAATGTGCTGAGTTATGCAGCTTGCTCCCAACAGTCATCTTTCATTAAATTTTAACCTGGAAGGGGCCCCTGAGGAAAACAGATCAAAAAAAACAAATGCTACTGATTATGAAATCTAACCATCCCTCTGTGGAGAAAAAGGTCCTCTCGGCAACGAAAGGAACTCTGGGTATAGTCAGAAGAAGGAAAACTAACCACAAATACTCTTTAGTCTTACCATCCTCTGCAACATTATAATCTTGGGTCCTAAATTTCTGCTGACCGTGAAAATGTGAATCAACCTTAGGGTGAATATAATGTAATCCAGGCAAAAAATCACTCGTCCCGAGTACAGTGAGGTTTTGTTAGAAGGGTGGAGCCTGTGGAAAGAAGGGAAAGACTTTGTGAGATGCTGACAAAATATTTCAAAGCTGTGTTTTTGTATCACTTTTATTTATTTATGGATTTTATTTGCTAGTATTTTTTTTTAATTTTACTGGTGTGGTTGATTTATAATCAAAGTTTTAGTTTTAAAAATAACCAAACGTGAAGAAACAGCCAAAAGCCTGGGAACCAAAAGTGGAAATAGATCAGGGTCTGCACCTGCCCTTCAGTCACTGAACACCAAAGGCCACGTGCACTGCCCTCGTGACTCCAGGAGACACGAGGACATCACACACGGCAGAGCTCTCACGACTCCCAACACTTCAGCCCTTCAGACTAAATACAGTAAGTCCCCTACACAGGAACCTTCAAGATGTGAACTTTCAAAGATGCGAATATGGGTTCCTACGTCTAATCACGCAAGTGAGTTCAGCTGTCTGGTGTGCACTGCCAAGAGCATGCATCCTCTAGAATGGGCTTTGTGTGCTTCACTGTACATTCTGTGTAGCGTGGGCTTCCCAAGCAGCTCAGCAGTAAAGAATCCGCTGCCAATGCAGAAGATGCAAGTTCAATCCCTGGGTCGGGAAGATTCCCTGGAAAAGGAAATGGCAACCCGCTCTGGTATTCTTGCCTGGGAAATCTCGTGGACAGAGGAGGCTGGTGGCCTATGGTCCATGGGGCCGATAAGAGCCAGACACGACTTAGTGACCAAACCACAGTGTCGAGTACAGCAGTACTGTAACTTTATTTCAGGCCTAGGCTGTCCAGAAGCAAGCGTGAAAGCAGCAGTGATATAGCTGGTTCTACTGTACTTTTCAAGGTACCAATTGTAAGATCAAAAATGTTTCATTTTTTGTGTTTGTTTTTAATGTATTATTTGTGTGAAAAGTACTATCAATCTAGTACAGTACAGTGCCATATAGCAGATTGTGTTACATAGGTCCCTAGGCTAACTTTGTCAGACTTAATGAACACACACTCCCCTAACATAACACGTTCGAACGTAGGGGATTTATTGTACTACTGTAGGACCCAATCCCGTTGTCGCTAACTTCCCGGCTCACAAGGCTTCCACAGTGATGCCAACCACTTGGCACCTGAGCCTGCCAGGTTCCCCTCAATAAAACTTACTTCATTTGCACCAGATCATTTGATTAACTAACCATCTGCTAACGTGTTCATTGAAAACCTTATGTGCTTTCTAACTGGAATGATCCGGAAACCACATCCAACCATGATCCAAAAGCTGAGCCTTTAACCCAAGCAGAAAGGGAGGTTTTGAAGGAGAAAATTGAGCTTTACCCAGTTCACATCATAGCATGAGCACTCACTGCAAAGCTTCTCATTCTAAGTGGGTGTAAATACGAATAGTCAAGCTTCTTGCTCCATCAGAACCACGAGCTTCACCTTGAAGCTACTGGAGAGGCAGGTCTGGAAGGAGCAGGACTGGGCAAGGGGGTTCACGGTTTGGGTGCATCCCAGTATCCCTATCAGGTGGAGTCAATCACTGCAAAGCTTCTCATTCTAAGTGGGTGTAAATACGAATAGTCAAGCTTCTTGCTCCATCAGAACCACGAGCTTCACCTTGAAGCTACTGGAGAGGCAGGTCTGGAAGGAGCAGGACTGGGCAAGGGGGTTCACGGTTTGGGTGCATCCCAGTATCCCTATCAGGTGGAGTCACGTTGCTTTTTCCCTCCAAACACAATTTCCAACTGGCTTTTCTGATCACAAGCTCTGAGATTGAGGAAACCTTGCAGCCGGGAGGGCAGGCTCCAGAACCAACATTCAAGTTGAAGTTAAATGCATGTTAGATTCTATGGCCTCAAAGCAAAACGCTGTGTAATATTTATACCTTCATCATTCTCTAGGGCCCTCAATTTCTAATTTCCTCTCCCCAAATTCTACAAGCGCAAAGAGAAAAACCATGAAGAACCCCTTTCCAATTACAGATCACCAAGAGGTGGGGGATGAGAGGAGACACAACTTTATATCAACCAGGCTGTGTCTCCAAGAGGCAGAGACAACAGGCATTTGTAATAATCTCTAAGTTGAGTGGGGGGAGGGGGGACAGGGAGGATACATAGCAACTGGGCAGCCCCAGACCAGCTCACCCTCCAGCTATGTGATGGGAAGAACTGTAAGCAAACCAATTCTGGGGTTCAGAGGGACTGCTGTAGTAAGAAAACACTTTTTAAAAGGAATAGCAACCGCTTTTCTGAATGGTGTTCCGGATAGTCTATTCCCTCCTAGCTCAGTTGGTAAATCATCTGCCAGCAATGCAGGAGACCTGCGTTCGATTCCTGGATCTAAGTGGGTGGAAGATCCCCTGGAGAAGGAAATGGCAACCCACTCCGGTATTCTCTCCTGGAGGACCCCATGGACAGAGGGGCCTTGCCGGCTACAGTCCACGGGGTCGCAAGAGTCAGACAGGACTTAGTGACTAAAGCACCACACCACACTCACCGTTGTTGTTATTGCTGCCGTTTAGTAGCTAAGTCGTATTCGACTCTTTGTGGCCCCAGGGACTGTAGTCCACAGGCTCCGCTGTCTGTGGGATTTCCCAGACAAGAATATCGGAGTGGATTGCCATTTCCTCCTCCAGGGGGTTTCCCCGACCCAGGGACTGAAGCCCTGTCTCCTGCACTGGCAGGTGGATTCTTTAGCACTGAGCCGCCAGGGAAGCCCTGTATTCATAAAATACCAGGACCATATTTCATCCTGTCTCACTTATCTTGGGCTTGAAATGTCTCTCCTCCACCTCTCCACCTGAGAGAATCCGCAAGCACCTGACACGTGAGGACTACTTACCGAAACACGATTCCCGCTATGAAGTAGAAAAGCCCGAGTGAGTCCATGACATTCCACAGGTCGGTAAAGTAATTCACGCCGTTCACGCACCACTGCAGAGCAGAGGGACAGAAAGGACACAGCAGCTGGAACAGCAGCTGCGTCCAGGTTTATTCACGCTCACACATTTCTCTCCAGATCCATTTTGAGTCCGTGATGTACCAAGTACGCCCTGCAACTGACCCCTGTGATTCCCGGGGGAAGTAAGGTCGCATGTTTGCTGTTCTGTTGTTCATATGTTGCTAACAAAGTCAAGGGAAAAAAGACACATGGATCCTTACTGTTCTTTAAAGAAGGAACCTGCAGAGCCTGTGTGGGCCAAGTTGGAACTTTCTCCCAACCGCCATGTACAGTGGTACAGGCTGTGCACTGAACAACTCTTCAAGGGTGTTACCCATACTGCTGTCATCATAGATTTGTGTGTTTACTATCAGTATTTTCTGACACATGACAATAAAATGTCTTGAAAAGGGAAACATTTTTTTAGAAATTTTTAAAAACCCTTTTTTGCATGCAGGTGCTATACATGGCACCTAAGAGAATAGATGTGGTCACAGAAATGACTGACAGGAACAATGTGTCTCAAGGATCTTTTTGTCATGATGTGTATATACCAGTCATGATTTCTCAGAAGAAAGCATGTCAGGAAAACACTTAAAGAGGAATAAGATTATCCATTAGAAGAGGCTGCATCTAGACAGCCTCTCTGGCAATCCATCCACTAGATTTGGGTGATTCCAGGGAGGTCATCTCACCTGGTCATTTGCTCATCCAGTCAGAACATATTTACTGAGAGTCCACAGGACTGCAAATACCTGCGCTGGACTCCTGAGACACAAAGACATCAGATCGGGTGCAACGTGGACTCAAGGAATCTACTGGCCCATGGGAAAGATAGATGTTAAATATGTTTAAAATGAAACGTGATAAGGGTCTGAGGGGAGGTAAGACCAAAGGTCCCAGTGAGCTCAGATAAGGAAACCACATACCTGCCTTATTCAAGAAAGAGGAAAATAACAACAAAGACACGTCATCAAAGGAACATGGCACTTTTCACATCTACTACATGAACTCACCACCATGGGCCACCCACTATCCAGATATCTCCTTTCCTATTCTGCACCTGAAACCAAGGCCTAAGAAAAAGAAGCAAAGGAACTCGCCCAAAGACAGAAAGGCAGCAAGTGGTGGGTCTCGAGGTTCTGAAATCCAGTTTCCTCTCTCCAGCATCATCCTGCTTCCTTACACTCCACATGGATCCCCCAGTCTTAGACTTGGAAGAGATTCAAGAAACAGCATCAGTTTCTCAAGAAGCCCTTCTCTTCACTCTTTGATAAATGCAAATGGCAACTTTAGTGGGCACGGGGGTGAGAACCTTATGAAATCAAGTACCAAGAAAGTATTACAATCCCCCAGGTGTACCAGGGGAAGGGGTGGTTAGGGAGTTTGGGATGGACAGGTACACACTGCTATATTTAAAATGGATAACCAACAAGGACCTACCATACAGCTCATGGAACTTTGCTCAACGTTGTGTGGCAGCCTGGATGGGAGGGAGTTTGGGGGAGAATGGATACATATATATGTACGGCTGAGTCCCTTCGCTGTTCAGCTGAAACTATCACAACACTGTTACTCAGCTATGTGCGTGCGTGCTCAGCCGTGTCTGACTCTGCGACCTCATGGACTGTAGCCCACCAGGCTCCTCTGTCCATGGGATTCTCCAGGCAACAATACTGGAGTGGGTTGCCCTCTCTTCTCCAGGGGATCTTCCCAACCAAGGGATCGAGCCTGAGTCTCCTACATCTCCTGCATTTGGCTGGCGGGTTCTTTACCACTGAGACACCAGAGAAGCCCTTAACTGGCTATACCCCAATACAAAAGAAAAACTTTAATTTAAAAAAGAAGAACACTTTAAAAAATCCCCCAAATGTAAGCAGCCTTATCTGATCCTGTTCCCCTGTGGGGTGGCGGATCTCGTGGGCTCAGATCTCTAACGGTGCATTGGGTGACCCCAGTGATGCGGATCACCACCCACCCAGGGCAAGATGAGGGCAGCTGGGACAGGCTTTCCAGGCCACCTCCTTCCCTCTCTGAGACCTTGGCCTGCGAGGCAGATAGGCACAGGGCAACAGGACAGCGCCAGCCTGGCTCAGCCTCTGAACTCGTGATGGGAAGAACAGTAAGTAGATCAATTCTGCGGCTGGGAGACACCGTTACAGTAAGAAGACACTTTTAAAAAGGAACAGCCGTCTCTTTTCTGAATGGAATGCCAGGGTCAGGCTACATTCATAAAATACCATACTTCACCATCTTTCTCAGGACTGGGGGATTCGAGGGCCTGAAGAATGAGTGCGCTCTCCGTGAGGGGATGCTGGGTCTTGCCTCATTTTAAATAAACATTCACAGACTGCTTAATAGACCTAAGAGTTATTTAGCAACTAACTTTGTTTGCACTTATCGATTGCCTTGGTTAAAAATTCCAGCTAACAGAGCAACCTCTGCCTCCACCATCCCCTCACGGGCAGGGGACCCAGGCGGACACTGGAGCATGCGCTTGACACCCAGACACAATCTGAAACAGGTAGCATCCCGCCTGGTCTTGATTTTTGCTAACAAGTGCGAATTGGGTTAATGAAGACAGTACCAGGCTGGCAGAACTGATGGTTTGAGGAAACCAACTGCATGGAGGGTTCCAAAGGCCTGAGACTGCAGACCTGAGAGAAAACAGCGACCTCTAGTGTCAGAGTCCTGTAATGACAAGAATCAGCAAGGCTGGCGGGCATCGCACACTGGCTCACAGACCAGAGCGCTCTTGGCTGGCAGGGCTGGCCTGGGTCCCACGCTCTCGATCCTAAGCATGTCCTTCACCATTGCCTTAATACGCAGGGTTGCTGGATTCAAACTGCCCCTTCAAGAAGAATTTTTACAGGATGAACCTAGAGCCTGTTATACAGAATGAAGTAGGTCAGAAAGATAAAAACAAGTATTGTATATTAATGCATATATATAGGCCTTCCCCTATGGTTCAGAAGTAAGAGAATCTGCCTGCAATGAAGGAGACGCAGGGGATGTGAGTTCGATCCCAGGGTCAGGAAGATCCCCTGGAGGAGGAAATGGCAACCCACTCCAGTATTCTTGCCTGGAGAATCCCATGGACACAGGAGCCTGGCAGGCTACAGTCCATGGGGTCACAGAGTCAGACATAACGTGACTGAACATGCACGTGTACAATGCATATATGTGGAATCTAGAGATATGATACTGATGAATCTAATCGCAGGACAGGAATGGAGACTCAGACATAGAGAACAGACTTGTGGGCACAGCTGGGAAAGGACAGGGTACAAACTGAGAGAGCAGCGTTGATAGGCATACACCAGCACACAGGAAATAGCTAGTGGGAAGCTGCTGTGTAACACAGGGAGGTCAGCTCGGTGCTCTGTGATGACCTAGAGGGGTGGGATGGGCAGGTGGGAGGGAGGCTTGAAAGGGAGGGAATGTATTTATACTGATACCTGATTCATGTTATTGTACAGCAGAGACCAACACGACATTGGAAAGCAATTATCCTCCGATTAAAAATAAATTTAAAAGAATAACTTTTTACAGAGAAAGAGAGAACAAACTTGGACAGAGCTGTTGCTGCTGCTGCTAAGTCGCTTCATTTGTGTCCGACTCTGTGTGACTCCATAGATGGCAGCCCACTAGGCTCCTCTGTCCCTGGGATTCTCCAGGCAAGAACACTGGAGTGGGTTGCCATTTCCTTCTCCAAAGCATGAAAGTGAAAAGTGAAAGTGAAGTCGCTCAGTCATGCCCGACTCAGTGACCCCAACGACTGCAGCCCACCAGGCTCCTCCGTCCATGGGACAGAGCTACATACAGTCAGATATCACCCATTTGGAAGGCAGGACAGCTGGGACCCAGTCAGACGCTGTGGGCGTCACGTCAGGCCTGGGGAGTAACTGGGTAGCACACTAGCCCACCGTCTGCTCCCATGCAGAGTCCCCGCCTGTCTCTTATACACATCTAGATGTGTATAAGAGACAGCTCATGAGGAGCCCTCTTTCCCCTGCACNTAGGCATACACCAGCACACAGGAAATAGCTAGTGGGAAGCTGCTGTGTAACACAGGGAGGTCAGCTCGGTGCTCTGTGATGACCTAGAGGGGTGGGATGGGCAGGTGGGAGGGAGGCTTGAAAGGGAGGGAATGTATTTATACTGATACCTGATTCATGTTATTGTACAGCAGAGACCAACACGACATTGGAAAGCAATTATCCTCCGATTAAAAATAAATTTAAAAGAATAACTTTTTACAGAGAAAGAGAGAACAAACTTGGACAGAGCTGCTGCTGCTGCTGCTAAGTCGCTTCATTTGTGTCCGACTCTGTGCGACTCCATAGATGGCAGCCCACTAGGCTCCTCTGTCCCTGGGATTCTCCAGGCAAGAACACTGGAGTGGGTTGCCATTTCCTTCTCCAAAGCATGAAAGTGAAAAGTGAAAGTGAAGTCGCTCAGTCATGCCCGACTCAGTGACCCCAACGACTGCAGCCCACCAGGCTCCTCCGTCCATGGGACAGAGCTACATACAGTCAGATATCACCCATTTGGAAGGCAGGACAGCTGGGACCCAGTCAGACGCTGTGGGCGTCACGTCAGGCCTGGGGAGTAACTGGGTAGCACACTAGCCCACCGTCTGCTCCCACGCAGAGTCCCCGCTGTGTCTCTCCTGAGCAACTCTCCACGCACTCCACCTGCCCAGAGCCCCACTTCAAGCTAAACACACCTGTCCTGAGGCTCCTTCCTGCATGCTCCAAATTAGTGACGAGCAGTTGATATGCATCCAAATCTGAAGGGACATGCTTGTGCTGAGAGGACTTAGAATTTCACTCTCTTGGGTCCTCTCCGCCAACCTCCCCATCAACTCA
This sequence comes from Oreotragus oreotragus, assembly GCA_006410675.1. Classification (NCBI taxonomy): domain Eukaryota; kingdom Metazoa; phylum Chordata; class Mammalia; order Artiodactyla; family Bovidae; genus Oreotragus; species Oreotragus oreotragus. Next base: position 79,125 of record SJYX01000508.1, read on the forward strand.
AAACTCACTCATTCTACACTACCTGACATGCTCACCTCCTCTCCTTGAAAGCTCTCAGAAATGACCCTGATGGTCATCTCTAACCGGTAAAAAGCCTATGAGGACAGAGATGTTTGCCTGCTTGGTTCATCCCTGCTTGGCACCTAGTAGGTGCCCAATAAATATCTGTTCAAAGAAGGAGGGTGTGGATGAAGTGTGTTGGCTTGAGCCAGGATGACTCTCCCTGCGTCGTCCATTTGGGCCTAGCTCTGCCCCTGAAGCAGCTCAGGAGAAGCCCTCTCTCTGGACCTGATGCTCCTTTAGGTGCCTGGAAGACACAGATGACCTTGGGAGCCACATCGCAGGCTCTGTGATGAAATGCAGCCAGGAGGCAGGGTCAGGAGAGGGACCAGGGGAGAAATGTTGGGAGTGAGTAAGGGGCAGTTAAGAGTAGGGAAAGAACTTTTTATCACTTGTTCCAAGAAGCAGCTGCCAACAGCACCCACTGCCCCAAAAGCTACCCCGGAGCCCTTCCTGCAAGCTTCCTCCCCAAAGCCTGGCTCTGGCCTCTGGGCTCCCCACTTATTCTAGGTCACAGCACAGCTCTGGGTTCAGTCAGGAAGAGCCTGCCTTGTCAATTCATTGTTTTAAAGATACACATGCTTGCCAAAACACAATAGCGCCAGCTCCTATGCTAGCACCCAAGGGCTAAATGTGAATAAAAACCAAATGTCTGAATGAAGCCATTCCCCTGCCACCCACTTCTGGTCAGGAGCAGAGTTTGGGCTAGGAGCTGGAACTCCCCAGTAGAGTTGATGCAGATGAGATGGATGAGGTTGCCTCACAAGGCATCCAGTCCTGTTGCTCCTCTCTGGATTTCCTGTGGCTATCATTTCACAGTACTATGTAAGTCAAGTCATTATATCACATACCTGGAATGGATACAGGGCTATGTCAACAACACCTCAATAAAACAGAAAAAAATGACTGCTTACAGTAAGAAAGATGCTCACTTAAGGACAGGAAACCAGAAAATCAAAGAAATTCAGTTACTACCATGCTACTGAGAGTCCCTTGGACTGCAAGGGGATCCAACCAGTCCATCCTAAAGGAAATCAACCCTGAATAGTCATTGGAAGGACTGGTGCTGAAGCTGAAACTCCAGTACTTTGGGCACCTGATGCAAAGAGCTGACTCACTGGAAAAGACCTTGATGCTGAGAAAGATTGAGGGCAAGAGGAGAAGGGGATGACAGAGGATGAGATGGTTGGATGGCATCACTGATCCAATGGACATGAGTTTGAGCAAATTCTGGGAGATAGTGAAGGACAGGGAAGCCTAGCATGCTGCAGTCCATGGGGTCACAAAGAATCAGACGCAACTGAACAACAACCATGCTGTTTGCACTTCTTGCTGATTTTCTCTTTCTCTCTCCCTCTCCACTTCTTTGGACTTGTGACTTATTTCCCTTCTGGGCAGCCCCCATCCACAGAGGACAAGAGGTCTGCTAGCCTCCAAGATGATGTGAGACTCAAGGCTTTCCCCCCCGCAGCCAGACAAAGCCAGCAAGTCTCCAGGAACCACGGAGGGTCCTCAAACTCGCCCTTTCATCCTCTTTCTCTGCAGTAGCTAAGCTTTCTCTTTGATGTGGCTTTGAAAGGTAATCAACCACGCCCAGGAGCGGAGCAAAGGGAGGGAGGCAGGGCCCCAGCCCCCAACCAACACCACTGGTCTAGGAGGAAGCATGTGTGACCCTGGGCAGTGCTAACTCCCATGACAACATAACTCAAGAGGTGCTAGTTTAACTTGGTTAACTCTCACGATGGCGCATTTCTGTTTTAATTGTTGACTCTCCTTCCATTTTTCTCTGATTCTCTCATGCGAGTATTTTTCTACCCTGGCTGCTGATATGCAGTTAAGTCCAAAAAAAAAAGAGAGAGAGAACTAGCAAGTAAAGACAGCACTGAACTGATAGACTGCATGGAAGGAGCTGTGGGTTGAACCGTGTCCCCTCCAAATTAATACTTCCAAGGAATACCCCCCAGGACCTTGTTTGGAAGTAGAGTCCTTGCAGGTATGGATTAGTTAAAATGAGGTCATACTGGAGCAGGACAGGCCCCTGANAGGAGCTGTGGGTTGAACCGTGTCCCCTCCAAATTAATACTTCCAAGGAATACCCCCCAGGACCTTGTTTGGAAGTAGAGTCCTTGCAGGTATGGATTAGTTAAAATGAGGTCATACTGGAGCAGGACAGGCCCCTGACCCAATGATTAGTGTCCTCATGACAAAGGGAGGCTGGGACAGAGACACGCATGTGGGGAGTAGGTGGTGTGGGCATGAGGACAGGGATCAAACAACACATCTCCAGCCGAGGAGCAGCAAAGATGGCCAGCAAGTCTCCAGGAACCAGGTAGGGGCCTCAAACAGGCTCTCCCTCACGTTCTCAGAAGGAACCAGCCTTGCCCACGACCTGGTCTCAGACTTCTGACCTTCAGAACAATGAGATGATGAACTTGCGTTGTTTCAGCCACCTGGTGGTGCTTCATCATTGCAGCCCTAGCACCCATGGACTCATACAGAAGGGCCCTGGGCTGAACTGTGACCTCCTGAGCCAGTGCTGGGACTCCCGTGAGGCTGATCCGAAATCATAGAAGCCTTTTGCACATTAGCAGGACCAGGTCCTGGGGGAGACCTGCTGGGGGAGATTATCAGACTGGAAGCCTGATAATCTGACCGTGCTCAATACACTTCCACCTGTACCCCATCTCCAGTCCACACCTGCAACTCCCACCTACTGGACAAGCCAAGGCAGATTCAGGGCATGGTGCCAGGACTTCTGCCATCTCTGATGCTGCTAATGGCTGATGCTGCTAATTCATTAAGACGTGGTTCTGCTGAAAACAGAGCCTCAGAGTCTTTCTCAACCCAGGGATCCTAGAAGCCACCTAAAAGAATCTATTAGAATTGGCATGATAGTTGAAACCAATTTAGGATTGTCATTCGAGGCAGTGACTCTGTGAGGTCAAGACCAGTATCGTCGGCCCCTCCACACATCTTGTATCACTTGGCACAGCACTTCATAAACTCTAGGCACCTAGGCCGTACTTGTGAATGGATATGTTCTTGCATTGGGGCTCATATGGGACGAGAGTGATGTCAAGAGCAGTTCTCATACACTTTGTAAATTACCATTTTTAGAGGATTTTCTGAATGACCTTTCATGATGGTTTAGGGACAGCACTGACCTTCACCATCAACATTTATTTATTCAGCAACTCTTAACTGAGCAGTGCTACGTGCCCAGCCTGGGCCAAGTTTGGATTCAAGGGTGGGAAGAGGGTGTCAAACAATGCAGATCCCAAGAAACTACAGAAAAGCACCACGAACAATTGAAACGAACTCCCTGAAATTCACAAGAATGAATATGGATTCCCAACGTTGTCAATCTGACACACTGTGCATTGAGATGCTCTTAATGGAAAGTCCTTCCAGTCCCCTTGCCACTCATGCTACTGCCTCCCCTGGTGATGGGTTTAGAGTCCCATCTAACCCACAGGAGTGGGTTTAGAGCCCACAGTAAACCTACTGTTTGAACACATTCCTGATCCCGAGTAATTAATCACAGAGCAAAATATGGGCCTGGGGCTAAGAGATCTCATGGAAGTGCGTCTTCACGTTCATGCGTGATCACTTAACGAGAACGTTTGGGGGAAATAGTGACTTTGGAACTTCAGGAGCAACTTCTGTTCCTCCGTGGCATTAGGGAGACACCGCCCACTGAGGACAGGAGGGGGCACCCACGTGAGGACTGACCTACCTGTCTCACTTCATCACAGAACAGGACAAAGACTAGCGCGTAGAGCACCAGCTCCGGGGCGTGGGGCACAGAGTGGAAATCCATGAGCAGCACGTAGGCAAAGAGCAGGAGAAAGGCAATGTAGAAGACCACGTTCCAGGAGAAGACCACGAACGGGGAGGTGAAGAANTCCATTTGGGCCTAGCTCTGCCCCTGAAGCAGCTCAGGAGAAGCCCTCTCTCTGGACCTGATGCTCCTTTAGGTGCCTGGAAGACACAGATGACCTTGGGAGCCACATCGCAGGCTCTGTGATGAAATGCAGCCAGGAGGCAGGGTCAGGAGAGGGACCAGGGGAGAAATGTTGGGAGTGAGTAAGGGGCAGTCAAGAGTAGGGAAAGAACTTTTTATCACTTGTTCCAAGAAGCAGCTGCCAACAGCACCCACTGCCCCAAAAGCTACCCCGGAGCCCTTCCTGCAAGCTTCCTCCCCAAAGCCTGGCTCTGGCCTCCGGGCTCCCCACTTATTCTAGGTCACAGCACAGCTCTGGGTTCAGTCAGGAAGAGCCTGCCTTGTCAATTCATTGTTTTAAAGATACACATGCTTGCCAAAACACAATAGCGCCAGCTCCTATGCTAGCACCCAAGGGCTAAATGTGAATAAAAACCAAATGTCTGAATGAAGCCATTCCCCTGCCACCCACTTCTGGTCAGGAGCAGAGTTTGGGCTAGGAGCTGGAACTCCCCAGTAGAGTTGATGCAGATGAGATGGATGAGGTTGCCTCACAAGGCATCCAGTCCTGTTGCTCCTCTCTGGATTTCCTGTGGCTATCATTTCACAGTACTATGTAAGTCAAGTCATTATATCACATACCTGGAATGGATACAGGGCTATGTCAACAACACCTCAATAAAACAGAAAAAAATGACTGCTTACAGTAAGAAAGATGCTCACTTAAGGACAGGAAACCAGAAAATCAAAGAAATTCAGTTACTACCATGCTACTGAGAGTCCCTTGGACTGCAAGGGGATCCAACCAGTCCATCCTAAAGGAAATCAACCCTGAATAGTCATTGGAAGGACTGGTGCTGAAGCTGAAACTCCAGTACTTTGGGCACCTGATGCAAAGAGCTGACTCACTGGAAAAGACCTTGATGCTGAGAAAGATTGAGGGCAAGAGGAGAAGGGGATGACAGAGGATGAGATGGTTGGATGGCACCACTGATCCAATGGACATGAGTTTGAGCAAATTCTGGGAGATAGTGAAGGACAGGGAAGCCTAGCATGCTGCAGTCCATGGGGTCACAAAGAATCAGACGCAACTGAACAACAACCATGCTGTTTGCACTTCTTGCTGATTTTCTCTTTCTCTCTCCCTCTCCACTTCTTTGGACTTGTGACTTATTTCCCTTCTGGGCAGCCCCCATCCACAGAGGACAAGAGGTCTGCTAGCCTCCAAGATGATGTGAGACTCAAGGCTTTCCCCCCCGCAGCCAGACAAAGCCAGCAAGTCTCCAGGAACCACGGAGGGTCCTCAAACTCGCCCTTTCATCCTCTTTCTCTGCAGTAGCTAAGCTTTCTCTTTGATGTGGCTTTGAAAGGTAATCAACCACGCCCAGGAGCGGAGCAAAGGGAGGGAGGCAGGGCCCCAGCCCCCAACCAACACCACTGGTCTAGGAGGAAGCATGTGTGACCCTGGGCAGTGCTAACTCCCATGACAACATAACTCAAGAGGTGCTAGTTTAACTTGGTTAACTCTCACGATGGCCCATTTCTGTTTTAATTGTTGACTCTCCTTCCATTTTTCTCTGATTCTCTCATGCGAGTATTTTTCTACCCTGGCTGCTGATATGCAGTTAAGTCCAAAAAAAAAAGAGAGAGAGAACTAGCAAGTAAAGACAGCACTGAACTGATAGACTGCATGGAAGGAGCTGTGGGTTGAACCGTGTCCCCTCCAAATTAATACTTCCAAGGAATACCCCCCAGGACCTTGTTTGGAAGTAGAGTCCTTGCAGGTATGGATTAGTTAAAATGAGGTCATACTGGAGCAGGACAGGCCCCTGACCCAATGATTAGTGTCCTCATGACAAAGGGAGGCTGGGACAGAGACACGCATGTGGGGAGTAGGTGGTGTGGGCATGAGGACAGGGATCAAACAACACATCTCCAGCCGAGGAGCAGCAAAGATGGCCAGCAAGTCTCCAGGAACCAGGGAGGGGCCTCAAACAGGCTCTCCCTCACGTTCTCAGAAGGAACCAGCCTTGCCCACGACCTGGTCTCAGACTTCTGACCTTCAGAACAATGAGATGATGAACTTGCGTTGTTTCAGCCACCTGGTGGTGCTTCATCATTGCAGCCCTAGCACCCATGGACTCATACAGAAGGGCCCTGGGCTGAACTGTGACCTCCTGAGCCAGTGCTGGGACTCCCGTGAGGCTGATCTGAAATCACAGAAGCCTTTTGCACATTAGCAGGACCAGGTCCTGGGGGAGACCTGCTGGGGGAGATTATCAGACTGGAAGCCTGATAATCTGACTGTGCTCAATACACTTCCACCTGTACCCCATCTCCAGTCCACACCTGCAACTCCCACCTACTGGACAAGCCAAGGCAGATTCAGGGCATGGTGCCAGGACTTCTGCCATCTCTGATGCTGCTAATGGCTGATGCTGCTAATTCATTAAGACGTGGTTCTGCTGAAAACAGAGCCTCAGAGTCTTTCTCAACCCAGGGATCCTAGAAGCCACCTAAAAGAATCTATTAGAATTGGCATGATAGTTGAAACCAATTTAGGATTGTCATTCGAGGCAGTGACTCTGTGAGGTCAAGACCAGTATCGTCGGCCCCTCCACACATCTTGTATCACTTGGCACAGCACTTCATAAACTCTAGGCACCTAGGCCGTACTTGTGAATGGATATGTTCTTGCATTGGGGCTCATATGGGACGAGAGTGATGTCAAGAGCAGTTCTCATACACTTTGTAAATTACCATTTTTAGAGGATTTTCTGAATGACCTTTCATGATGGTTTAGGGACAGCACTGACCTTCACCATCAACATTTATTTATTCAGCAACTCTTAACTGAGCAGTGCTACGTGCCCAGCCTGGGCCAAGTTTGGATTCAAGGGTGGGAAGAGGGTGTCAAACAATGCAGATCCCAAGAAACTACAGAAAAGCACCACGAACAATTGAAACGAACTCCCTGAAATTCACAAGAATGAATATGGATTCCCAACGTTGTCAATCTGACACACTGTGCATTCAGATGCTCTTAATGGAAAGTCCTTCCAGTCCCCTTGCCACTCATGCTGCTGCCTCCCCTGGTGATGGGTTTAGAGTCCCATCTAACCCACAGGAGTGGGTTTAGAGTCCACAGTAAACCTACTGTTTGAACACATTCCTGATCCCGAGTAATTAATCACAGAGCAAAACATGGGCCTGGGGCTAAGAGATCATGGAAGTGCATCTTCACGTTCATGCGTGATCACTTAACGAGAACATTTGTTTGGGGGAAATAATGACTTTGGAACTTCAGGAGCAACTTCTGTTCTTCCGTGGCATTAGGGAGACACCACCCACTGAGGACAGGAGGGGGCACCCAAGTGAGGACTGACCTACCTGTCTCACTTCATCACAGAACAGGACAAAGACTAGCGCGTAGAGCACCAGCTCCGGGGCATGGGGCACAGAGTGGAAATCCATGAGCAGCACGTAGGCAAAGAGCAGGAGAAAGGCAATGTAGAAGACCACGTTCCAGGAGAAGACCACGAACGGGGAGGTGAAGAAGGCCACGTAGTACCAGAGGAGCTTCCTGTGCTTGTCCAGCGGCTTCTTCCTGCACCGAGAGGGGAAGCCCTGTCACCATCCCAGCCAGCGTCACTGTGTGGGCCTCATCTCTCCTGCTGAACACAGATGAACACAGACCCACAGCCGGGCCGGGGCAGGCAGCCAGAATTCAGCCTTGGCATTTCTTGGTTAACGGATCTAAAGTCTGCCTTGGCTATAAGAACAAGACCCCACTTCTACCTGTTTCAAACCCAGGGAAAACCCACGGAGATTCCAGAACTAATGTGTGCAGGCACTAGATTGGACGTCATAAATTCCAGGCCTTACAGTGCTTTCTTTACACAAGAGCACACACGCAGAGATGTGTGCACAGACACAGACACTTGTACAGACACAGATGCTTGTACACACACAGAAGAATGTACACACACTTATGTATGTACACACACTTATGTTTGTACACACAGATGCTCGTACACCCACAGGTACATGTACATACATAGATGCTTACAAACACACAAGTACATCTACACACACAGACACTTGTACACACATGCTTATACACACACAAGTACATCTACACACAGATGTATGTACACACAGAAAAATGTTTGTACACACAAAGATGTTTGTACACACATAAGTGCATCTATACACACAGATGTCTGTATACACACAGACACTTATACACCCACAGGTGCATATACACACACACAGATGCTTGTACATACACAAGTACATCTACACACTCAGATATATGTTTACACACAGACGCTTACACATCCACAGGTGCGTGGGCACACACACGCATGCTTGTACACAGGCAAGTACGTCTACACACATAGATGCATATATACACACAGAGATGCTTGTACACANTGTCTAAAGCTCTAGGAATAGAATATCACTTACACTGTTCCTGGAGACCCCAATCCTCAGGAAAGGTTGTAAAAGCTATGACATTATCAAAAGACATCTGCGCAAATTAACTCAAGAGACGCAGGACAACTGGATTAAAGTCCTACCCATAGCTTTAATGAGGGCTTGAACTGCCCCCAGAAAGGAGGGACTGTCCCCCTCCGAATGTATTTATGGAAGACCTTTCTTACACAGACATTGCTATAGACCCTGAAGCCTTGGAATTAACTAGTTATGTAACTAGTAAGACTTTGATACTGGGAGGGATTGGGGGCAGGAGGAAAAGGGGACGACAGAGGGTGAGAAGGCTGGATGGCATCACTGACTCAATGGACTTGAGTCTGTGTGAACTCCGGGAGTTGGTGAAGGACAGGGAGGCCTGGTGTGCTGCAATTCATGGGGTCGCAGGGCAGACACGACTGAGCTAGCTACTGAACTGAACTTACAACCTCCAGACATTCTTTGGATTCATTGGAGAGTATATAACTTCATTGCTAACACTAACAAGGGGAAAGGGGACGACAGAGGGTGAGAAGGCTGGATGGCATCACTGACTCAATGGACTTGAGTCTGTGTGAACTCCGGGAGTTGGTGAAGGACAGGGAGGCCTGGTGTGCTGCAATTCATGGGGTCGCAGGGCAGACACGACTGAGCTAGCTACTGAACTGAACTTACAACCTCCAGACATTCTTTGGATTCATTGGAGAGTATATAACTTCATTGCTAACACTAACAAGGGGGTGCTCTTTCTGCCCCCTTCTGATGCCTATGTCAGAAGCTTTCTCTATCTCCTATATACTTTAGTAAAACTTTATTACACAAAAGCTCTGAGCGATCAAGCCTCTTCTCTGGCCCCAGATTGAATTCTTCTCTTCCGGGGGCCAAGAATCCCGGTGTCGTGATTCAACAACAAACTTTCAGTAGGAAATTAAACACTGCACTGTACTGTAATCACTCAACAGAATTTTTTTAATTTCCATTTTCTTTCTGAAGACAAACACTCTCTGTTCTGTACTCTCCTTTCTAAAATGTCTGTTGCAGGATCAGGCATCAGTATGTGCTCAATAAATTACTACTGAATAAATGAAAGTGTTGGAAATGAATGATACCGGGTTGGCTGGCAGGCTGGGAGATGGTGAAGGGTCAAGTTCTTGAGAAGGTGGGAGTAGGCAGAATGGAGAACTATGAGAGCCCTGGTGGGGAGAAGGGGCTGGGCCCAGTGGGCAAGCATATGGGGTCTCTTGAGGAGGATAAGAAACTGTGACACCAGGCTTAGGGGCTGCTTGTCCACATGGCCAGTGAGGCCACCCGCAATTACCCCGAGAGCTTGCTCAACGAATGTCTGACTGAATGTATACATTCATTCATTCATTATTCCACTCTCGAGCTTTGTCTTTTGGGAAAGCTCTACCAACTGCCAAACCCCATATAAGTGCATAATTAAAATGCCAGGCTAATTTTTATTACTGATGTATGTCTTCTGATTGACATGATTATAATTATGATAAATCATTAGCCTATGAATATGAATTAGATATGCACCCCAGAAAGGGCAATATAATCATAGAAAGTGAAATGTGTCTGACATTTAGCCTGCTTCACGTGACTTTCCTATAGCAGTTTTCTTGAAGCAGAAAATCAAAACCCTTCATAAAGGGACTTCCCTGGTGGTCCAGTGGTTAAGACTTCATCTTCCAATGTAGTGAAAGTGAAGTCGCTCATTCGAGTCTGACTCTTTGCGACCCCATGGACTGTCAGGCTCCTCTGTCCACTGGATTTTCCAGGCAATAGTCCTGGAGTGGACTGCCATTTCCTTCTCCAGGGGATCTTCCCAACCCAGGTCTCCTCACTGTAGACAGACGCTTTACCGTCTGAGCCACCAGGGAAGTCTCCAATGTAAGGAGAGCCAATTCAATCCCTGGTTGGGTAGCTAAGATCCCACATGCCTCGCAGCCAAAAAACAAAACACAAAACAGAAAGCAGAAACAATATTATAACAAATTCAATAAAGACTTTTTAAAAAATGGCCCACATCAAAAAAAAAAATTTTTTTTTAATGTCCTTTATAAAGGGTATGGGGACCCATACGGTAGCGTGGCCCTTTGGACGTGACCTTGTCTGGACTCTGCAAGCAATGTGCATAAAGAATAAGAAGAAAGTCACTGGAATGGACCCAGGGCCATCTTTGATGGCTGAGTTAAGAGTTCTCTATTCCTTTTCTGAGAGCATCCTTGAACTGACCGCTGGATTTCTTCCATCCATCACAGGAAACTACCTTGACGACACTGCTCAACACACAAAGTCTTGGGTTTCTATCTGTGCTTTGGGGTTGCTCCCTTGATATGTTTGGAATGACTCGAGCTGTTTAGGTCTGAATATAAGGGGAACCGGAAATAACCACAGTGGGTTATACGTATTTCTCTCTCCCACATATTTTCACCCGGAGGGCACTCTGTTCAAATCGGGCTCCTGGGTATTCAGGGTGTTTGTGTGTATGCATGTTCAGCCACGTCCAACTCTTTGCGACCCCATGGACTGCAGCCCACCAGGCTCCTCCGTCCAAGGGATTCTCTGGGCAAGAATACTGGAGTGGGCTGCCGTTTCCTTCTCCACAGTATCTTCCCAACGCAGGGATCAGGGACAGGAATTCCTGTTTCCTGTCTCCTGCACTGGCAGGCGGATTCTTCACCGCTACCTCGAGTGGCTCAGGGTTGGGGAGTGACATAGGCAACGGACCACTTTGGCCGTGCCCAGCCAGCCCCTTCCCGCTCCTTCATTGGGATCTGCTCCTTGCAGGGGGCTAGTGCCCTGGTGTCAGCTGTCACCACGTGTGGCCTGACAGCAGCCGGCAGTCCTCCAGGGCTGCCTCTGTCTGGGTGGATTCCTCTGTCTCATTCTGGGGCTCAGCATAAGGAGGCCCGTGGTGGCTGCACCCCCAAGCCACATCTTTCAACTCGGCCTTCATCATCAATGACACTGATGTCACTCTATTCACCTCGACTGGACCTGAACAAGATACAAGCAAATCCCAGCAAGAGCTTTCACAGAAAACCACTAGCTTTGCCCTTTTTAGCAAAATCTGCAAAACGCGGCACCTCAAGTAGGAACATCATATAAGCGTTTGTTGGACAGGGCATCATTCAGCACCAACAGAGACGCAGGCATAGGAAGAAGATGCGGCTGCATCTTCTGAGTCTTAGTAGTGAAGCTGAATCCAGAAAGGACTTGCGTCCTGATCACTCTGATCCTGCCGTACCTTCCCTGGATCATCACCTAACAGCCCAGTCATGTGAAATTAAGTAAAGCCAAGAGGGTCTCATTGTTCATTAATTTAATACAGAGTACCTGGTAGCCTAGACGATGGGCTTGATTTTTCTCATTATTTACAAGAATTTGATTTGTTCATGCTTGCTTTAAATAATGACTAAGACCAATACACACTACTCCATATAAAATAAATAAGGATTTACTGTTTAGGACAGGGAACTACATTCAGTATTTTGTAATAATCTATAAGGAAAAAGAATCTGCAAAAGAAAGTTACATATATATATATGTAACATATATACATATATATATATATATATATATATATATATATATAAAACATAGGGGCTTCCCAGATGGCCCTAGTGGTAAAGGACCTGCCTGCCAGTGCAAGAGACATTAGAGACACAAATTTGATCCCTGGGTCAGGTAGATCCCTTGGAGGAGGACATGGCAACCCACTCCAGTATTCTTGCCTGGAGAATCCCATGGATAGAAGAGGCTGGCGGGCTATGCTCCACAGGGTCGCCAAGAGGATATGACTAAAGCAACTTAGCATGCATGCACATACATACACTTTTGTGTATATGTATATGTATATATATATATATATGGGCTTCCGCTGTGGCTCAGTGGTAAAGAATCTGCCTGCCAATGTAGGAGATGAGGGTTTGATCCCTGGGTTGGGAAGATCCCCTGGAGAAGGGAATGGCAACCCACTCCAGTATTCTTGCTTGGAAAATCCCATGGACAGAGAAGCCTGGTGGGCTACCTTCCATGAGGTCACAAAAGAGTCAGACATGACTGAGCTAATGGGCACAGCACATGTGTGTGTGTGTGTGTGTGTGTGTGTGTGTACCTGAAATGAACACAATATTGCAGATCAACTGTGCTTCAATAAAAGAAAAAACGTCATGACAAACGCTAGCAGGAGCAAGACTGTCTTCACTACTCCAAGATTTCAGTTTGCCAAATCTGACACTTTGAGGTTCTTCCACAACGAAATGCTGCTGAAATACCAAGTTAATTAGAGAACTTACAAAATTATTTATACTAAATTCAACCTTTCACTCTAATGATGAAATGTGTTCCATGATTAAAATAACTCTTGCTGTCTACATCCTGTCATTTCCTTTATGGAAAACTTCCCAAGTGGCAGCACACACTCCTAAGAAGACCCAAACATCGAAGGCCATTTCCAAATGAGCTGATGGGAAAGTCCCCACTCCTATCAATGTAGACTCTATCAGAAACTGAACTGTCAACAAGATGAAAGTCATTTCAAGTCAACACCAATCATGATTCAGACAGAAAGGTGAGAAAGCACAGCACTATGTTAAAATACTTTACAGGCTTAGCAATAAGAAGCCAGAGATATTTCAAATCAGTACACACTTCTCACATAATCCAATAGGAAAGATAAAGATTGTGAATGAATCACAGGCCAGTTAACTTAGAAAGGCAATCTTCCTGTAGTAACAGCTTTTCCACTAGATACAGATTTGATTTAGAATCTGCATTTCTAAAACATCATCACAAGGATTTCACCCCCCACCCCCCACCCCAACTACTGATAGGAGACACAGAAGCTCAACGCTTATTGGCAGGGTATGAAAAAAGGAGTATCAGCTTTGAAAACAGGCGGTAGCCCCATCTGCTACACCTTATGAGGTATGGAGACTAGGCAAGTCATTTAATTTATGTGAGCTTCAGTTTCCAAGGAAAAAACCTGTTTGGGCTGGAGTGCAGTTCCCAAGTCACTGAGAAAGTATAAACAGCCAGGGCTGCTAGTAGAGGCTGGCAGTGGAGGCGCCCGCCCCCTCCCTTCCCATGAACTTGCTCCCCTGCAACTCACCCATCTGATCCAACTCTCGGTCTCCTCCTCAGGCAGCCGGGACACGGTGCGCGGCAGGAAGCGCACCAACTTCTCCTTGATGATGGATGATGTCAGGATGTCCTCCACCTCCACCAGGCTCGCGATCACATCAGCGATCTGCCCCGAGCCTTCCACCACCACGCAGGGGATTTTACTTTTGATGGAGGTATTGATGGCCTGCAAGAAGGGAGGTAAGAGTCGACCAGAGGATCAGCAGAAACCGGCCCAGGACCGAGGCTCTAATCAAGCTGGTGAACAAATCACATGGACACATCTCTGCACTGTATCTTTCTGTGGGGGCATGGGAGGTTCATTTTCAATCAGAAGCAAACCAAATACTTGCAACCGCTTTAAGAATCAGAAATGTAAGCCAGTTGCCTTATATCCTGTGTTAGTATCAAATTCCACAGTAAGGACATGTGCAGCTGGCAAGTTTTCCATAAATAAGTGCTTCAAAATATCCCTCTATACAAAACTGATCACTCCAAATATTGACGTCATAGATTTAAACGACAACTCTTAAGATGGTACTCAACATTGTCATTGATGGCTTCTCTGACAGAGGTAAATAATATGCATGGTTTTAAGGCATGAAAATACCTTCCCAGAAGCTGGCACATTTTTTTGACTCACATATTTTTCCTCAAATAATTTTCTTTTCTCCTTTTATGAAAAGAAAAGAAATATATATTTGTTTTCTGGATAAACACGTACCAAAGTTTTATTTCCTCAATAAAAACCACAGAGACCAGCATAGGGGAATCAGGTCTTAAGAATTTTAATCATTTGACAATGAGACAAAGTGATGTACATGTGAGCGCAGCCCCTTCCTTTAGCAGGAGTGCTGTCTCCCTTACAGAAGATGCTGCCCATAGAGTGTGGAGCCTTCATCAGATCAGGCTGGGATCCATCTTCACCTCCCTACCTGTGCCAAAGGTGGGTGTCGGGGCCATGCTGGGGCGGGAGTGAGGGTGATAGGAGAGTGAGCTGAAAGATGAAGATCTCAGTGGGCAGTTTCTCCTCCCTCTCTCCTCTCTCCTGTAGCATCTGTGGGTTGTGAATTGCCTGAACAGACTTTGAGGGAAATGCTACAGAAATGCGATACTCTAGAATGGCAGCACCTCGCTGGAAACCTTAATTCCAAATCTAAAATCTGAGTGATAATAGAGGCAACCATCTTCAATTACTTTTTCTCCATCTCTCTTCCTCTTTAATGTGACTGCTTCTTCAAGCATTTCCATACTGACTATTTCACACTGAAAAAAATCTCTAGTTTTTCTCTGAAAAGTCTTTCCCTGAAAAATCTTTATTTAATAATGTTTTCAACAGTAGGTCTCATAGAAGGTACATAATAAATACCTGCTGATGAAGGAATAAACGAATGGATCATTGTTACAGAAAATAATAAACAAAGAGAAGCATTAGATTATGATTCCAACTAACTCTGCCAGAAATTTCATGTAATTCTAAGTGTGTGTGATCACGGGTGGCCATGGTTTTCCAACATACGTGTTGGTTACCATCCCTGAGTCTTGTGAGTTCAGGTCAAGCCCTTCTATTTGGCTGGCTGATGGCCAAAGCCAACAGTAAGTACACAGACTATTCATGTTGCTACAAAGTCTCTTCCTAAATCTTCCCAGCTGAGGAAAAAACAAAAGTCTGTTAGGGCTACACTGTATGACTGGGAAAATGCTACTTACTTGCTGTAGAAAAGAAAGCAATCAGATTAGGTTAGGCGAGCCCCCAAAGCCATGAAAATACAAACTGGTTGAGCAAACTTGTTGACCGATCTTCTAGAAAACCAAACCAAGACTCACTTTCAAAGTCTCTTTCCCACCTCCTTGGGCAAAACACACAATGGGGATCTTGCCACCGTAGTTGGAATCTGTGGAATATAAAGCATGAAACATATTTTGGGCTCATCAGAAATACTCATCCACCTCAAGGGAACTTCTGCCCCTTGAGCCCAGGGTGGGGCTGCTGGCTGCAGGCCTAACGAACCTGACCATGAGTTGATCACAATGGATCATCTCTGGGCTCCGAACCAGCAGTAGTGTGACAGGAGCCACCCTGCATGACGCTTATTAAAAATGCTAAAGTCTGTGAACACCTGACGTTTACTAATAAATATTGTGGACTGCATGGAGATCAAACCAGTGAATCCTAAAGGAAATCAATCCTGAATATCCATTGGAAGAACTGATGTTGAAGCTGAAGCTCCAATACTTTGGCCACCTGATGTGAAGAGCCGACTCAATAGGAAAGAACCTGATGCTGGGAAAGATTGAAGGCAGGAGGAGAAGGGGATGACAGAGGATGAGACGGTTGGATGGCATCACCGACTCAATGGACATGAATTTGAGTAAGCTCTGGGAGTTGGTGATGGACAGGGAGGCCTGGCGTGCTATGGTCCATGGGGTGGCAAAGAGTCAGGCACAACTGAGTAACTGAACTGAACTCACCTGAATATATATAGCCAAGTTCAAATTTATCCTGATAATTACACTTTCACTCATCTGCATCATCTATGCTTTCTCAAGTGCATAAAAACATTTGCATAACTATGTGTTTTCTCCAGAGAGATGGCTGCATATGTAAATGTCTTCCTCTACAGACTTCCCATTGAGAAAAGAAAAGATTGAGATTATATCCAGCAAGTCTCTGTGATGGAGACTGTCACTAGATCATGTGGTAATCTGGTTCCACCACAGGACACATCTCAACACCAACATCTCAGCAGTAGGAAGACAATATTTATCACTTTCCATAGCAAATAAAGGCTTTCACTCAATGGCTGCATTCTCCCCCTGACACCAATGTTTTGGGTGGTTTTGGTTGGCTCAGTGGTAAAGAGTAGGAGACACGAGTTCAATCCCTGGGTCAGGAAAATCACTTAGAGACAGAAATGGCAACTCACTCCAGTATTCTTGCCTGGAAAATTCCATGGGCATTCTGCAGTCTATGGGGTCACGACAGAGTTGGGCGGGACTTAGCAACTAACCAACAATGGTATAGAGAAGCAGCCAATATTCAAAGAAGTAAATCACCTAACTGTTCAGCTGGCGGGTTGGTTTCTCATCGCTCCTACTCTAGCGAATCCCATGGCTTCATCCGTGCGATTCGCTACCGGGAATTTTACCAGGTCTTAAATGCTGTCCAGCAGGACGGAGAGCAGGTCTCTTAATTGCCAAGCCAGAGTGGGACAAGGCAGCACTCATCAATGTTCTAGCACATTGGAGGGTACCTATCATAGCAGCAGAGGCATTTCTAGTATATTACAGAGATACAACGGCTCTTCTTTGGCGGTAGAGCCTCTGATAGGATGGGTTTACCATGCTTCACTCAATAATTGGGAGCTATTGTTGATGCTGCTGCTGCTTTTGTTCATGCGTTTTTCTAACGTCCCATCTTGCAAACACTGACCTTGAATCGTGCGCTCGGAGATGTACTTCTCCAGCTGATTCCGGAGCTTTGCCTCCACTGTGGGGTGCCCATGGCAGCCGTTGTCCACAAGCAGCAGGTGGGTGTGGTTGTTGTCCAGGATGTACAGAGGGTCTCTCTTGAAGTCATCCATAATGTACTGAGCTGAAAAATATCCCTGAAAAGCACACGGCAACTTGTCTTTGAGACTTACTTGTTGGCCAAAATGCCTGATGACATCTTTATGGGTTCACGAAAGGCTGACTCTCTGGGTTCAACTATACTGATGCCTCTTTCCAGATTTCCTAAGAAGGGTCTTAAAAATCTTATAGTTCAGGCCATCATTTTAAATATGAGGAAACGAAGGTTCAGAATTGTTGGATCACTTCCCTGATGTCACATAAATGACCGGTGGCAGTGTAAGAATCAGATTCCCAATCCAGTTCTTGTTCCATCGCCCTGTGCTCTTTTGTATAAATTCACTGAAACTGATAGCATTCAGGAAAGTGTGTGTGTGTGTGTGTCCAGACATACATATTGGTGTGCATGTGGATATGGTAGAGGTAGATATTGATATACACATATTTGTCTAGAATCCATCATATGCTAAGACCTACGCCAGGGTCTAGGGATTAGAAAATGAATAAAATAGAGTCTTAGCTCTTGAGGAGCACATAGTTACAGGATTATGAAAAGAGGTAATTAAACATATACTTTGTCATAAGACTTAGTACCAGAGAATAAAAAACTAAAGAAATGACTCTAATAGGATTTGCTGGGGACAAATTTTCATGAACAAAACACATCTATCGGTAACTCCTTCACAGAACCCCTTTGATTATGTCATCCTTGTTTTTAATTCCTGAGGTTCCAAAGGAACCTTGTAAGGCCAACTTCCTACAAGTTGATGGCATCCCAGAGCCCCGTGCCAGGTTCGCTTTCCCCTGTGAAGCCACAGACCTCCTCATGTCCTGCCCGTACCTCCACATCAGAATTCCTGATGAGGGTGTCCCTGTTGGAGACCATGCCCCAAGCGGCGATGCCAATGGCCACAATGTTCTCCTCCGAATTCCTGCTGATAGTGTTATCTCTCACCACCTCCCCAATGAACTTCATCAGCCCATAGTGGGTGCCTCCAGTGAGAATCCAGGCACCTGCCAACAAGAGAGGAGAACAGAGGCTCTGAATAAGTTTTTCATCCTGTACTCAATCCCTAAAGAAGCCCCACCTGTGAGCACCAGGACCCAGGATCGCCAGCCACACTTTGGACTACATTCAACCTACAACATGGACTTAGGAAAGAGAAGAGGATTCCGAGTGTCTAAGAGATGCTGCTTAAAATGATAGAGATTCTAGACCCCACCCTAGACTCACATCATCAGACTCTCTGGGAGGCAGGGCCAAGGAATCTGTCCCTTTAATCACCTCTCGGGTAAATCTTTTCATGGCTAATAAGCGCCTGCCCTTAGCTGTTGAGCAAGTTAAGCAATGTCATCACGAAAAGTGGAACGCTCTGCTCCCACACCTCCCACCCGCATGGATCTGGAATGATCTTCCTAGCAGGACCTGGTGCCTACCATTTAACTTTGGGCTTCCCCAGTGGCTCAGATGGTGAAGAATCTGCCTGCAACGTAGGGTTTGATCCATGGGTCAGGAAGATCCCCAGGAGAAGAGAATGGCAAACGACTCCAGTATTCTTGCCTGGAGAATCCCATGGACAGAGGAGCCTGGTGGGCTACAGTCCATGGGATCTTCCAGCATGACCCTGGTGCCTATGCTGCTGCTAAGTCACTTCAGTCGTGTCCGACTCTGTGTGACCCCACAGACGGCAGCCCACCAGGCTCCCCCATCCCTGGGATTCTCCAGGCAAGAATACTGGAGTGGGTTGCCATTTCCTTCTCCAATGCATGAAAGAGAAAAGTGAAAGTGAAGTCGCTCAGTCTGTCCGACTGTTAGCGACCCCATGGACTGCAGCCCACCAGGCTACTCCGTCCATGGGATTTTCCAGGCAAGAGTACTGGGGTGGGGTGCCATTGCCTTCCCCGCTGGTGCCTATAATTTAACTTTAAAATTGCACAAGCTTGCACACTGGTGTTTGAAGGTTTCTATTTGATGATCTTTGCAAGGCCAAGAGTTTTTCACAGTTTTGTTTTCAAAACTGTAGTCAACAAAATACCTAAAAATATGATTTCACATAATGATGGAATCGAAAGTTGAAAATGTGCCTAGGCCAGTGTGCCACCCAGGCAGGAATCTAGCCTGAGGCTTGGCCACCAGTCTCCCTGAATTCTGAGGAGTAGCGAGGCAGCCCCTCCCCCAACTGTTAGAAAATCCCTTTGTTCATTGTTGTCTCCATTCTCCAATTCTGTTACTGGCTTCCCAACAGGGAGCTACTTTAGTCATCTCCCACATAAAAGTCCTTCCAATATTTTATGGTAAATGTGATGTGGTCCCTAGAACATTCCAATCCCATTCCTTTGGCCAGTTCTCACAAGATGTGAATTCCACCCCCTGGCACCCAGTCTCCTTCCTGCAGACAGAGTTCAGTTGTCAATACCCCCGTTTCAAATGAGGCAATGGGAGACAAAGCAGCTTTCCACATGGCTGACCCAGAATACAAGAAGACAATGAACCCCCAGCTCCGGCCATTCACTTCATCTAAGAAGAATCCCGGCCTGGGGACTTTTGTCTGCTTTGTTCTACTCTAGTTATTCCCAGGACCTAAAACAATTTCTGACACATGACAGGCATTTAAGAAGTATTTGCTGAAGGAATGCATTATGCATGTTCAGATTTAGTGGTGAGGAAGTCAGCTGCTGGGTTTCATAACAAAGTACCTACTGTGGTCCCATCTGGTTGATCAGGAAATTAAGAATAAATATGGGGAGAAACTACCCTTGCTTCTTGATTTTAAGAAAAAGCATATTTAGAATAAGACATGCTACCTTAGTTCTGTCAACTAATATTCTTAATAAAAATGTTTTCAAGGGAATTCCCTGTTGGTCCAGGGGTTAAGTCTCCAAGTCCCCACTGCAGGGGGCAAGGGTTCAATCCCTGATCAGGCGGGGAACTAAGATCTGCATGCTATGCAGCATGGCCAATAAATAAATAAATGTAAAAATTGATGCCCAAAAAATCCATGATGAACAAAAAAAACTTAAGTTTTTAAAATCTTAGCATTAGATAAACTAATAAAATAAATATTAGACTTTGATAAACAGAATCAAATCTCAAGGAAATATTAGTCAAGCTCAAAGGAAAGGAATTCTGTAAAAAAAAAAAAAAAAGTTGCTTATAGTCTTCAAAAATGTCCTGAAAGGCCAAAAAGATTAAAGAACATTTCCAGAGGAAAGAAAGCTTTTCAGTTTTCTATGATATGAAGAACTAAATGGATTGGAATCCAGGTGGAGAAAAAAAAATAAAACTTTTTTTGTTCTGAAGAACATTGTTGGGATAATTAGCAAAATTAAAACAAGAATCTTTTGTTAGATAACTCTGTTGGTCAATGTGAACTTCCTCAGGTGTGAAAGTTATACCAGTTACATGAGAAAACAGGCTTGTTCTTCAGAGACGTGCTAATGTGTGTGCTTAAGGGCTAAAGCTCATGATACCTAAAATTTACTCTCAGAGGATTTTTTTTTTTTTTTTTTTTTTTTNTGGATCTGGGTCCAGGAGCCTCAGATTTCAACTGAACCTGCGTCCCTGTTTGTAAAAAAAAAAATAAAAATAAAAAAGGCAGCATGCCCTTGGTATTCTGACTAGAGGAGAAATGAGAACAAAGTAGGTTCTGGAAGAAAAGCAGACTGGCTAAAAAGAAGTGTAGGCCAGTACAATTCGAACACTTATTTACAAAGCAGTTTTAAACAGGCACCGCACTGACATCCTGTCCTGGGTGCCAAACGCCTATGTATAGCCCCACTTACACTCTGCCCACGGCCTGAGCACCAGCTGCTAAAGTGAGTAAATATATCCTTTCTCTCCCAGCCAAAAATGGGCTCCTCACCTTGGAGAGCCTCCGTGCGGTCCTGCCCCCTTGACACTGTGTTGGACCACTGGATCCCTATCACACAACCCCAGGCACGTACTTTCTGCCCACCCCAGGCTCTGCTGCTGTCGAACAGATGTTCAGATGCACTGTAGAAGAGTCCTTAGCCAATGTGGTTGTAAATAATGAAAAATAACCAAGTTGCAAATTTAAGTCAAGGCATTTATTTATAACCAGTAAATACACTCTTCTGTTTTTCTCACCTTATTCCCTGTGGAAATTAATAATTTGGGGTGAGGTCTAGCAATTCAAAATATCTAACATCTGGTGCTGGAGAAACCTCTTGAGGGTCCCTTGGACAGCAAGGAGATCAAACCAGTCAATCCTAAAGGAAATCGACCCTGACTATTCATTGGAAGGAATGATGCTGAAGCTCCAATATTTTGGCCACCTGATGAGAAGGAGGCAACCCATTGGAAAAGACCCTGATACTGGGAAAGACTGAAGGCAGGAGGAGAAGCGGACAAGAGAGGATGAGATGGTTGGATGGCATGACTGACTGAATGGACTTGAGTTTGTGCAAATTCCGAGAGACAGTGAAGGACAGAGAAGCTTGGCATGCTGCAGTCCACAGGGTTGCAGAGTCAGACATGACTTAGCGACTAACCAACAACATCTAATTGGCTGACATGAGCTTCTGCTCAACAGTGAGCAGAGATGTGTCAAGTCTTAGGCTCCCTTCCCCCGTGTGGACCACAAATTCCATTTATTCATTCCCTGGTCAGATGGGCACTATACACTCACGGGGCACCAGGAACTATGTCAGGTGTGGCACACGAGCCCAGCCTCAGACATCTCTCCCTCTTAAAAACACACATTTT
Organism: Oreotragus oreotragus; assembly: GCA_006410675.1. Taxonomy (NCBI): domain Eukaryota; kingdom Metazoa; phylum Chordata; class Mammalia; order Artiodactyla; family Bovidae; genus Oreotragus; species Oreotragus oreotragus. The sequence continues at coordinate 101,033 of SJYX01000508.1, forward strand.
TGGAGAGTAATGACATCCTGGGCAGGCTATACACATGAGTCTGAGTGAACTCCGGGAGATGGTGATGGATAGGGAGGCCTGGCGTGCTGCGATTCATGGGCTTACAAAGAGTCAGACACGACTGAGCGACTGAACTGAACTGAACCACTGTATGAGATGGTTAGATAGCATCACCAAAGAGTCAGACACAACTGAGCGTGTGAACAACAACAAAACTCGATTAACAAGAGCCTGGGCAAACTCCGGGAGAGGACAGAGGACAGGGAAGCCTGGCGTGCTGCAGTCCTTGGGACTGCAAAGAGTCGGCTGCGACTCAGCAACTCAGCAATAACAACAGTGACCACTGGACTACCAGGGAATCCCTCAAACGGGTTTTAAAATCCTAGTACATGAATATCTAGAGAGAGGGAGAAGAGAAACGTGAGAAACTTTTAACAATTGATAAGTTTAAGTGAAGGCTGTACAGGTACTCACTGGATTATTCTTACAACTCTTCTGTAGGTTTAAAATTTATAACAAAAAATCAAAAAAGAAAAAATAAGCAAAATATTTCAAATAACAAAGCTAGGGTTCTGTGTTTTGATCCCCATCAGACATTCACCTGGCGCTCACAACCTGCCATGCACGGTCACCTTTTTCAAAGCATATTATTAGTCCCCAAATGAAACAGCAAACATTAAACTTTCTTTTTTGATTGGCCAAAATACTCTGAGTATTTTATGTAAAAACGACTAAATGAAAACGTTAGGTTAAGGGAAACATGCAGCTGCTGCTGCTGCTAAGTCGCTTCAGTCGTGTCCGACTCTGTGCGACCCCATAGACGGCAGCCCACCAGGCTCCCCTATCCCTGGGATTCTCCAGGCAAGAATACTGGAGTGGGTTGCCATTTCCTTCTCCAACATGCAGCTACCCACATGCAATTTCCTGAGCTCTGATTAAGGAACTCCCCCCTCCCTCCCCCACCCCACC
>SJYX01000508.1:122878-184290 GCA_006410675.1 Oreotragus oreotragus
CCCTAAAAGAAGAGTGCTGCTTCTACGCGGATCATATGGGGGTGGTAAGAGAATCCATGGCCAAGGTAAGAGAGGGGCTAGAACGCAGAAAGAGAGAACGAGAAGCCCAACAGGGCTGGTTCGAGTTATGGTTCCAACAATCCCCCTGGCTAACCACCCTGCTCTCTTCCTTGATGGGGCCACCCATAATCCTTCTGCTACTGTTAACCTTTGGGCCTTGTCTCTTAAACAGACTGTTAGCCTTTATCAAAAACTGGCTCAACACGATCCAACTGATGGTGCGCAATATCAGGAGCTGCCAACCAATGCCCCATGATGGACACCTTGTCATCCTGGCCACCACACCCTACCCCTCGCCGCCCCTGTCCAGCAGGAAGTAGCCAGAGAGAGTCGGCGCCCCTTGTCCTATACCAAAAAGGCCGGGATGAGAGGTCGAGTATGTTCGGGCAAGTCGCGACAAAAAGCCCCAGAAAAAGGGTCATAGAAGGCCACTGTCCAAACAAGAACCGGAAGCGGGTCAAACTTCCAAAAACCAACCCCATGGCCTGGCCCGATCAAGTGCCGACACGGAGCCCTTGGACGCCAATCAGCCCACGCTCCCTACCTCATGTGGGAGGGCCTGGCTTAAATGCCATCCCGGCCTATAAAACCCCTTCGCCACCCCCATACCTCGCAGACTCCCTTTGTTCCCTTGCCCGCTTGTCCCCGGGAGTTCTGCCCGAGAGCGACCGCCCAAATAAAGGTTTCCATCGACGGTCCTTAGAGGTGGCTTTTCTTCCCGCGGCGTTTCTTACAGAAAGGATGGCTCCTTTCAAGCTGATGGCTTTGGAGAGAACTGTAACCAGCGGCCTGCAGCAAGAAGAACAGCTGACAGGCAGGAGAAAGGACTCCTGCCCTGATCCAGTCGCAGGAAGGGGGAGGAGGACTTTGATTGACGGGGCAGTAGGGCCCGAGGACCAGTGAGCTCCGGGTCACCCCGACACTTGGAGCCAGCATACGGGTCCCAGGGGCCCCGGACATCTTCCTCCCAGGCTCCAGGAGCAGGCCATGAGCCGAAGGTATCATAGAAGACTCGGTTGCCATGGAGATGCCCCCGGATGCCCCCTGCTCTTCTGGGGATCTGAGTCTCCCATCCCAGCTTCAGGAGCAACCTGTCCCTCTTGTCTCCCGAATGTGATCTCAGACCTGTATCCACCAACAGCTACATCACGTCCCTGGGTGGTCGAGCAGACACAGCAAACACGGGGTTCCTAGAACAAAGGCATCATCCTTCTCCTACACTCCCCTCTGCCCTCCCCACCGACCCTCTGTCTGCTCCTGGGACCAAGCTCCCCCCGCTGCCTGTGACCTCTCTACCCACCACCCTCACCTCTGTCATCACCACATCCAAGGGGTAGTCCCACCCCTTTGCCCCTCTCTAGCTCTTCCAGTGGCCCCCCAGACCCAGGTACCTCAGCCTGACCTCACTCACCTCCCTCTCCTTCTGGGCCAGGCTCCTCACTGGGCCCCGACTTAGCCATGTGAATCCCACGGTCTGTCTGCAGCCCTCTTCCCCAACTTCCCCCACACCCAGCTGGTTATCTCCTGCTCACCCTCCTGATCTTATGCACCATCTCTTCAGGGAGGTACCAGTGATGCCCAGGCTGGCACAGGTGCCCAGTGGCCTATTCTGGAAGCACCGCCTACTCTCCACCAAGACATGAGTACCCTGATATGTTTCATGATCTGCTTGGCCCCCTGTCTGTCTACTTAAGACTAAAACCAGATCTATCTGTTCAGCAAGGAGATCAAACCAGTCAATCTTAAAGGAGATCAACCCTGAATATTCATTGGAAGGACTAATGCTGAAGCTGAAACACCAATACTTTGGCCCCTGGATGCAAAGATCCCACTCATTGGAAAAGAGCTTGATGCTGGGAAAGACTGAAGGCAGGAGGAGAAGGGGACGACAGAGGATGAGATGGTTAAACAGCGTCACTGACTCAGTGGACGTGAATTTGGGCAAACTCCAGGAGACACTGAAGGACAGAGGAGTCTGGCATGCTGCAGTCCACCGGGTCGCAAAGAGCTGGACACAGCTGAGCCACTGAACAACTGTATTCCCAGAGCCTGGCACAGCCCAAAGCAGAATGCACTAATACCAAGACTGACGGAATACATAAGCAATTATATAACACTCCCCCTCACCCCCAAAATCCTCCTTTAGTTTGCAAATTAATTCCACCTCGCCTTCCGCACCCCCTGCAAGTGGAAAGACTGAGACACGGCTCAGCCACTGGCTGCTGACTTCTCAGCTTGGTTCCTCCTCCCAAATCGCCAGTCCCAGCCTCAAAACCCTCCCACAGAGACTGGAGGCCTCTTTAAAGCCCTCTGAGAACCCTCAGGCCAAGCTGTTTAAAACAACAAACGCTTCTTTTACTTTGCTCTCTAGGCGTTTCACAGAGAGACTCAGAGTATTAATCGGTACTTTACATACATTATTGTAAAACCACAAATCAATCCTGCCAGGGATTTACTGCGATTCCCATACAGCAGCAAATGGCTTCTAAGTAGGGCACCAACGGTCAGCAAGTTATTTCATTTGCTCACAATGAAAAAACTGCTTATTTCATTGCAGCAGAAAATGTCTGTTTTTGCTTTTTAATCACAGTTCAAAAAGGAATGGGAAGACTGTGTAAAAAGGGCAGGAAGCAGTCTTCTTCTGACATTTCAGGGGCCTTTATTCCATGTTAGTTTCTAATTGGTTTTCTGAGGTCAGCTGATATTCTAGTTGACTAATTATGGGTCTGGACCACCTTCACACTGCCTCACATGCCAGGTATTCCAGGCACACCATTTATCCATCTCCTAAACATAGTTGGGAGTTAAGGCTTGGGTTTGACAGGGGTATTAGGAGAGGGGACATAGAGTCAAGGACCAAGGGCTTCTAGGGAGGTCTGGAGAGGAGAGGAGAGGGTCTACAGGGGGCCCCAGGATCCTTGGAAAGAGGGTCATCCACCCCTGAAAGGGGGTGAACTGGAAAAGCAAAATGACAACCATGAGGAGGAGAAAGTGAAAGTGACACCAGGGAGAAACCAGTTACTGCACCAAATACTAAGGAAAAGTCATAAAGTCATGCCACTAGGTCGAACAATACAAAACCCTGTAGAAAAATGGGTGAAAGAATCCAAAGCCATCAAACAAGGAAGCTCAAGTCACCAATAAGCCCCTCCCTGTCCTTCCATGTGTCCATAGACACATGCTATGCCTTCCTAGTAATAAAAACAGGAAACCTCCAGTGACAGTGCAGCATCCAGGGCAGACAGTCTCAGATGACAGGATTTGACGTTGAAAAGACCTTAGTGCAAACTCTCTCATATGGTTGGGGGGCCAGGGGAGGTAAAAATCATTTTCCAGCTTGCAAACCAGTGTGGCAACAATGTACCAAAAGTTCAAATGTTATCCTTGGGGCTTTGGAGAATTCTAGATAAAAGAAGTCATCAGAAAGACATTAAAGGGTATACTTAGAGGGTCTTCATTTCATAGAAAAAATTAGAAATGACCTAAAGTTCCAACGATAGGAGAACATTGCATGCAGAAGGAGTAAGAAGATGGTACCATGAATGAGGTGTATTTTAGCGACACAGAAAAATTAATAAGATTTATTGTGAGCAGAAGAAAAGCAGGAGGCAAGAAATGCCAGTGGTTAGGAGCTCAGACCTTAGAAACACAGTCAGCTTGGGCTCAACCACTCACCCTGTGACTTTTAGTGGGTCTTTCACTCTCTCAGCTTTCCTACAAACGTGAAGGAGGGAGGAGAAGGGGATGACAGAGGAGGAGAAGGTTGATGGCATCATCGATTCAAAGGACATGAGTCTGAGCAAACTCTGGGAGACAGTGAAGGACAGGGAAGCCTGGCATGCTGCGGTCCATGGGGTCACAGAGTCCGATACCACTGAGTGATTAATAGCACCAACAAAGGAGCCAACACACAATGCACCTCAGGAAGGGCAACGACCGAAGAAGAGGGTGTACAGTCATTACGTATAACGTGTACCAGGCACATGGAAGTAAATACGCCGAGATGGCGACCACTGCTCTATGTGTGGGTGGGACTGAGTGCCTTTAATTTTATCCTTTCACTTGTTATATCTGGCAAAACTAAATGTATTCCTTATGGAATCCTGAAAACACATTTAATAAACAGGAAACATTTCTAGAGACTGGGTAAGGCAAAGATAACCAATGACCTTAGTGATAACGTTTCAGTAAGTGCGGGTGAGAGACCGCTCCATCCACAAGAGCACAAAGGTGGGGGTAGCTACAGGGGAGGGGAGGTTCACAGGCTGACTTGTTACTTCGGGGAATCATGTTTAAATCTTGGGGGATGGAAACTAGTAGAGAGAGAGAAACAGTCATGACAATATAGAGCACAGAGTGGGACTTTGTGGGGCAGTTGGGAGCAGTAAGACTATCAGCATGAAACTGAGCAACTGAGGATAAATGATAAATCAAAGATAAAAGGAAAACAGAGTCGAGAATAACATAATAAATGCTGATGACAATTTGGGGGATCTTTTTCTTTCCCCTCTCGCATCGTATTCTTTGAAATTATTCCTGGACATGACACTGACCTCCTACGGCCCCAGATCCTTGGTCTCAACTGGACTGTGTGACACGTACAGCAGAGAAGAAATGCCACGTCTGCCCCAGACGGGGGGCTGGCTGGGGACACTGCACGCATGTGAAACTGCACACTATGAAACTAGAGCAGTCGTTTAAAAAGCCAAGTTTAGAGCAGTGGCCTCAAAGGTGGAGCTTAGGGCTTCCCGGTTGTGAGGGGCTCAAGGACCCCTTCCCATACCTGTGGGAAGAGAGCTGCTCCTTCAGATTTGTGTCTTCAGGGTCCTAACAGGCTCCCTCTGGGGAAGGGTTTGTGCTGCGCAAAAGCATCTGCACACATCTGCTCTGGAGCTTGGCTGCACACTCACTCCTGGTCACCCAGCCACATGGGCAGCCAAGAGACGTCTGCGGCTTCCGTCTCTTGGAACAGAGAAGAAAGAACTACTTTACTCGAGGAGAAGTGAGTTTGTAAATGGTTTGCCAAGCTCTGGAAGTTAAAGGTGATGGGCTGATTCCCCAAAACCCCAACACTTAGGGGTTGGAGTTTCACATACGTCTTGGGATACATGATCAGGTAACTCCCAGACTGTAACACGACACAACGGCACACGGCATAAGCCTAATGTGTAACTCTTGTGGTCTTAAAGCCTAGCCAAAGTTCTCTCTTGGATATGGCTTTCTCTGGGTCAGAAGTGAGATGTTTGGGACTTCAGAAATGAGGTATGGTTGTCCAGTGGTTAAGAATTCACCTGCTAATAGAGAGGATACGGGCTCCATCCCTGGTTCCGAGGAGCAACTAAGCTCGTGCGCCACAACTGCTGAGCCTGTGTGTCGCAAGTACTGAAGCCCGTGTGCTCAGCCACAAAGGAAGCCACTGCAATAAGCCCTCCCGCCGCAGGGAAGGCTAGCTCCCGCCCGCAGCAACGAGGCCTGCATGCAGCAGTGAAGACCCAGAGCAACCGAAAATAAAAGGAAATAAACTATTTTTTAAATGAGATATTTGGTATCCCCATGACAGAGACATTCCACCCACTTGGAGGGCAGTGGAGTATGATGTTGTCAAGCATGAGTTTCAAGACTAGGACCATCTTCTTGCTTTATCTGAGGGTCATTCTCTCAACTAATGAAATTCTCACTTAGGAGTAGGAAAATGGAGTCAGGAAAATTATAGCACCAGATGTGGACTAACCCCACCGGGGGACCTCCCCAAGCAAGAATCCACCAGTAAAACAACATGCTCTATAATGTGGATATGATGTCTGATAAGGTGGATTTCATGTAATTAATTCACACACGCAATTTACTCTATTATTCTACTTCTTGAAAAATTGTAGGGTTGGCCAATGCATCAGGAAAGCACCAGCTTCATAACACAGGCCAGAATTTCAAAAGTGAAAGTATGAAAGTGAAAGTGCAAATCAAATGCAACTCTTTGTCCATGGGATTCTCCAGGCCAGAATACTGGAGTGGGTAGCCTTTCCCTTCTCCAGGGGATCTTCCCAAGCCAGGGATCAAACCCAGGTCTCTCACATTGCACGCGGATTCCTTACTAGCTGAGCCACAAGGGAAGCCCAAGAATACTGGAGTGGGTAGCCTTTCCCTTCTCCAGGGGATCTTCCCAACCCAGGAATTCAACTGGGGTCTCCTGAATTACAGGTGGATTCTTTACCAAAACTTCAGGCAAAAAAAAATGAAAAATGTACTTTTCTTCAATAATGAAACATATAATGTCAAGAGGAATTCAAATAAACACCCCAAGTGTGCATGCTCAGCTGTGTCCGGCTCTTAGTGACTCCATGAACTCCATGAGCCCCCTAGGCTCCTCTGTCCATGGGATTTCTCTGGCAAGAATACTGGAAAGGGTTGCCATTCCCTTCTCCAGGGGATCTTCCCAAACCAGGGATTGAACTCACATCTTCTGCATTGTGGGTGGATTCTTTACCACTGAGCCACCAGGAGGCCCAGATGTTGATTCCTGTAGGACCACCCTCACCAGCTTCAATGTGAAGTCTCTGAAGAAGGTATGTGCTGACCTGATCAGAGGCATGAAGGAAAAGAATCTCAAAGTGAAAGGACCTGTTTGGAATGCTCTCTTCCTTGATGGGGCCACTCATAATCCTTCTGCTACTGTTAACCTTTGGGCCTTGTCTCTTAAACAGACTGTTAGCCTTTATCAAAAACCGGCTCAACATGATCCAACTGATGGTGCTGCGACAGCAATATCAGGAGCTGCCAACCAATGCCCCATGATGGACACCTTGTCATCGTGGCCGCCACACCCTACCCCTCGCTGCCCCTGTCCAGCAGGAAGAAGCCAGAGAGAGTCGGCGCCCCTTGTCCTATACCAAAAAGGCCGGGATGAGAGGTCGGGTATGTTCAGGCATGTCGCGACAAAAAGCCCCAGAAAAAGGGTCATAGAAGGCCACCGTCCAAAGAAGAACTGGAAGCGGGTCAAAATTCCGAAAACCAACCCCATGGCCTGGCCCAATCAAGTGCTGACACGGAGCCCTTGGACGCCAATCAGCCCACGCTCCCTACCGCATGTGGGAGGGCCTGGCTTAAATGCCATCCCGGCCTATAAAACCCCTTCGCCACCCCCATACCTCGCAGACTCCCTTTGTTCCCTTGCCCGCTTGTCCCCGGGAGTTCTGCCCGAGAGCGACCGCCCAAATAAAGGTTTCCATCGACGGTCCTTAGAGGTGGCTTTTCTTCCCGCGGCGTTTCTTACAGAAAGGATGGCTCCTTTCAAGCTGATGGCTTTGGAGAGAACTGTAACCAGCGGCCTGCAGCAAGAAGAACAGCTGACAGGCAGGAGAAAGGACTCCTGCCCTGATCCAGTCGCAGGAAGGGGGAGGAGGACTTTGATTGACGGGGCAGTAGGGCCCGAGGACCAGTGAGCTCCGGGTCACCCCGACACTTGGAGCCAGCATACGGGTCCCAGGGGCCCCGGACATCTTCCTCCCAGGCTCCAGGAGCAGGCCATGAGCCGAAGGTATCATAGAAGACTCGGTTGCCATGGAGATGCCCCCGGATGCCCCCTGCTCTTCTGGGGATCTGAGTCTCCCATCCCAGCTTCAGGAGCAACCTGTCCCTCTTGTCTCCCGAATGTGATCTCAGACCTGTATCCACCAACAGCTACATCACGTCCCTGGGTGGTCGAGCAGACACAGCAAACACGGGGTTCCTAGAACAAAGGCATCATCCTTCTCCTACACTCCCCTCTGCCCTCCCCACCGACCCTCTGTCTGCTCCTGGGACCAAGCTCCCCCCGCTGCCTGTGACCTCTCTACCCACCACCCTCACCTCTGTCATCACCACATCCAAGGGGTAGTCCCACCCCTTTGCCCCTCTCTAGCTCTTCCAGTGGCCCCCCAGACCCAGGTACCTCAGCCTGACCTCACTCACCTCCCTCTCCTTCTGGGCCAGGCTCCTCACTGGGCCCCAACTTAGCCATGTGAATCTGTCTGCAGCCCTCTTCCCCAACTCCCCCCACACCCAGCTGGTTCTCTCCTGCTCACCCTCCCGATCTTATGCACCACCTCTTCAGGGAGGTACCAGTGATGCCCAGGCTGGCACAGGTGCCCAGTGGCCTATTCTGGAAGCACCACCTACTCTCCACCAAGACATGAGTACCCTGATATGTTTCATGATCTGTTTGGCCCCCTGTCTGTCTACTTAAGACTAAAACCAGATCTATCTGTTCAGCAAGGAGATCAAACCAGTCAATCTTAAAGGAGATCAACCCTGAATATTCATTGGAAGGACTAATGCTGAAGCTGAAACACCAATACTTTGGCCCCTGGATGCAAAGATCCCACTCATTGGAAAAGAGCTTGATGCTGGGAAAGACTGAAGGCAGGAGGAGAAGGGGACGACAGAGGATGAGATAGTTAAACAGCGTCACTGACTCAGTGGACGTGAATTTGGGCAAACTCCAGGAGACACTGAAGGACAGAGGAGTCTGGCATGCTGCAGTCCACCGGGTCGCAAAGAGCTGGACACAGCTGAGCCACTGAACAACTGTATTCCCAGAGCCTGGCACAGCCCAAAGCAGAATGCACTAATACCAAGACTGACGGAATACATAAGCAATTATATAACACTCCCCCTCACCCCCAAAATCCTCCTTTAGTTTGCAAATTAATTCCACCTCGCCTTCCGCACCCCCTGCAAGTGGAAAGACTGAGACACGGCTCAGCCACTGGCTGCTGACTTCTCAGCTTGGTTCCTCCTCCCAAATCGCCAGTCCCAGCCTCAAAACCCTCCCACAGAGACTGGAGGCCTCTTTAAAGCCCTCTGAGAACCCTCAGGCCAAGCTGTTTAAAACAACAAACGCTTCTTTTACTTTGCTCTCTAGGCGTTTCACAGAGAGACTCAGAGTATTAATCGGTACTTTACATACATTATTGTAAAACCACAAATCAATCCTGCCAGGGATTTACTGCGATTCCCATACAGCAGCAAATGGCTTCTAAGTAGGGCACCAACGGTCAGCAAGTTATTTCATTTGCTCACAATGAAAAAACTGCTTATTTCATTGCAGCAGAAAATGTCTGTTTTTGCTTTTTAATCACAGTTCAAAAAGGAATGGGAAGACTGTGTAAAAAGGGCAGGAAGCAGTCTTCTTCTGACATTTCAGGGGCCTTTATTCCATGTTAGTTTCTAATTGGTTTTCTGAGGTCAGCTGATATTCTAGTTGACTAATTATGGGTCTGGACCACCTTCACACTGCCTCACATGCCAGGTATTCCAGGCACACCATTTATCCATCTCCTAAACATAGTTGGGAGTTAAGGCTTGGGTTTGACAGGGGTATTAGGAGAGGGGACATAGAGTCAAGGACCAAGGGCTTCTAGGGAGGTCTGGAGAGGAGAGGAGAGGGTCTACAGGGGGCCCCAGGATCCTTGGAAAGAGGGTCATCCACCCCTGAAAGGGGGTGAACTGGAAAAGCAAAATGACAACCATGAGGAGGAGAAAGTGAAAGTGACACCAGGGAGAAACCAGTTACTGCACCAAATACTAAGGAAAAGTCATAAAGTCATGCCACTAGGTCGAACAATACAAAACCCTGTAGAAAAATGGGTGAAAGAATCCAAAGCCATCAAACAAGGAAGCTCAAGTCACCAATAAGCCCCTCCCTGTCCTTCCATGTGTCCATAGACACATGCTATGCCTTCCTAGTAATAAAAACAGGAAACCTCCAGTGACAGTGCAGCATCCAGGGCAGACAGTCTCAGATGACAGGATTTGACGTTGAAAAGACCTTAGTGCAAACTCTCTCATATGGTTGGGGGGCCAGGGGAGGTAAAAATCATTTTCCAGCTTGCAAACCAGTGTGGCAACAATGTACCAAAAGTTCAAATGTTATCCTTGGGGCTTTGGAGAATTCTAGATAAAAGAAGTCATCAGAAAGACACAGGGAGAAACCAGTTACTGCACCAAATACTAAGGAAAAGTCATAAAGTCATGCCACTAGGTCGAACAATACAAAACCCTGTAGAAAAATGGGTGAAAGAATCCAAAGCCATCAAACAAGGAAGCTCAAGTCACCAATAAGCCCCTCCCTGTCCTTCCATGTGTCCATAGACACATGCTATGCCTTCCTAGTAATAAAAACAGGAAACCTCCAGTGACAGTGCAGCATCCAGGGCAGACAGTCTCAGATGACAGGATTTGACGTTGAAAAGACCTTAGTGCAAACTCTCTCATATGGTTGGGGGGCCAGGGGAGGTAAAAATCATTTTCCAGCTTGCAAACCAGTGTGGCAACAATGTACCAAAAGTTCAAATGTTATCCTTGGGGCTTTGGAGAATTCTAGATAAAAGAAGTCATCAGAAAGACATTAAAGGGTATACTTAGAGGGTCTTCATTTCATAGAAAAAATTAGAAATGACCTAAAGTTCCAACGATAGGAGAACATTGCATGCAGAAGGAGTAAGAAGATGGTACCATGAATGAGGTGTATTTTAGCGACACAGAAAAATTAATAAGATTTATTGTGAGCAGAAGAAAAGCAGGAGGCAAGAAATGCCAGTGGTTAGGAGCTCAGACCTTAGAAACACAGTCAGCTTGGGCTCAACCACTCACCCTGTGACTTTTAGTGGGTCTTTCACTCTCTCAGCTTTCCTACAAACGTGAAGGAGGGAGGAGAAGGGGATGACAGAGGAGGAGAAGGTTGATGGCATCATCGATTCAAAGGACATGAGTCTGAGCAAACTCTGGGAGACAGTGAAGGACAGGGAAGCCTGGCATGCTGCGGTCCATGGGGTCACAGAGTCCGATACCACTGAGTGATTAATAGCACCAACAAAGGAGCCAACACACAATGCACCTCAGGAAGGGCAACGACCGAAGAAGAGGGTGTACAGTCATTACGTATAACGTGTACCAGGCACATGGAAGTAAATACGCCGAGATGGCGACCACTGCTCTATGTGTGGGTGGGACTGAGTGCCTTTAATTTTATCCTTTCACTTGTTATATCTGGCAAAACTAAATGTATTCCTTATGGAATCCTGAAAACACATTTAATAAACAGGAAACATTTCTAGAGACTGGGTAAGGCAAAGATAACCAATGACCTTAGTGATAACGTTTCAGTAAGTGCGGGTGAGAGACCGCTCCATCCACAAGAGCACAAAGGTGGGGGTAGCTACAGGGGAGGGGAGGGTCACAGGCTGACTTGTTAACTCGGGGAACTGTGTTTAAATCTTGGGCGATGGAAACTAGCAGAGAGAGAGAAACAGTCATGACAATATAGAGCACAGAGTGGGACTTTGTGGGGCAGTTGGGAGCAGTAAGACTATCAGCATGAAACTGAGCAACTGAGGATAAATGATAAATCAAAGATAAAAGGAAAACAGAGTCGAGAATAACATAATAAATGCTGATGACAATTTGGGGGATCTTTTTCTTTCCCCTCTCGCATCGTATTCTTTGAAATTATTCCTGGACATGACACTGACCTCCTACGGCCCCAGATCCTTGGTCTCAACTGGACTGTGTGACACGTACAGCAGAGAAGAAATGCCACGTCTGCCCCAGACGGGGGGCTGGCTGGGGACACTGCACGCATGTGAAACTGCACACTATGAAACTAGAGCAGTCGTTTAAAAAGCCAAGTTTAGAACAGTGGCCTCAAAGGTGGAGCTTAGGGCTTCCCGGTTGTGAGGGGCTCAAGGACCCCTTCCCATACCTGTGGGAAGAGAGCTGCTCCTTCAGATTTGTGTCTTCAGGGTCCTAACAGGCTCCCTCTGGGGAAGGGTTTGTGCTGCGCAAAAGCATCTGCACACATCTGCTCTGGAGCTTGGCTGCACACTCACTCCTGGTCACCCAGCCACATGGGCAGCCAAGAGACGTCTGCGGCTTCCGTCTCTTGGAACAGAGAAGAAAGAACTACTTTACTCGAGGAGAAGTGAGTTTGTAAATGGTTTGCCAAGCTCTGGAAGTTAAAGGTGATGGGCTGATTCCCCAAAACCCCAACACTTAGGGGTTGGAGTTTCACATACGTCTTGGGATACATGATCAGGTAACTCCCAGACTGTAACACGACACAACGGCACACGGCATAAGCCTAATGTGTAACTCTTGTGGTCTTAAAGCCTAGCCAAAGTTCTCTCTTGGATATGGCTTTCTCTGGGTCAGAAGTGAGATGTTTGGGACTTCAGAAATGAGGTATGGTTGTCCAGTGGTTAAGAATTCACCTGCTAATAGAGAGGATACGGGCTCCATCCCTGGTTCCGAGGAGCAACTAAGCTCGTGCGCCACAACTGCTGAGCCTGTGTGTCGCAAGTACTGAAGCCCGTGTGCTCAGCCACAAAGGAAGCCACTGCAATAAGCCCTCCCGCCGCAGGGAAGGCTAGCTCCCGCCCGCAGCAACGAGGCCTGCATGCAGCAGTGAAGACCCAGAGCAACCGAAAATAAAAGGAAATAAACTATTTTTTAAATGAGATATTTGGTATCCCCATGACAGAGACATTCCACCCACTTGGAGGGCAGTGGAGTATGATGTTGTCAAGCATGAGTTTCAAGACTAGGACCATCTTCTTGCTTTATCTGAGGGTCATTCTCTCAACTAATGAAATTCTCACTTAGGAGTAGGAAAATGGAGTCAGGAAAATTATAGCACCAGATGTGGACTAACCCCACCGGGGGACCTCCCCAAGCAAGAATCCACCAGTAAAACAACATGCTCTATAATGTGGATATGATGTCTGATAAGGTGGATTTCATGTAATTAATTCACACACGCAATTTACTCTATTATTCTACTTCTTGAAAAATTGTAAGGTTGGCCAATGCATCAGGAAAGCACCAGCTTCATAACACAGGCCAGAATTTCAAAAGTGAAAGTATGAAAGTGAAAGTGCAAATCAAATGCAACTCTTTGTCCATGGGATTCTCCAGGCCAGAATACTGGAGTGGGTAGCCTTTCCCTTCTCCAGGGGATCTTCCCAAGCCAGGGATCAAACCCAGGTCTCTCACATTGCAGGCGGATTCCTTACTAGCTGAGCCACAAGGGAAGCCCAAGAATACTGGAGTGGGTAGCCTTTCCCTTCTCCAGGGGATCTTCCCAACCCAGGAATTCAACTGGGGTCTCCTGAATTACAGGTGGATTCTTTACCAAAACTTCAGGCAAAAAAAAAATGAAAAATGTACTTTTCTTCAATAATGAAACATATAATGTCAAGAGGAATTCAAATAAACACCCCAAGTGTGCATGCTCAGCTGTGTCCGGCTCTTAGTGACTCCATGAACTCCATGAGCCCCCTAGGCTCCTCTGTCCATGGGATTTCTCTGGCAAGAATACTGGAAAGGGTTGCCATTCCCTTCTCCAGGGGATCTTCCCAAACCAGGGATTGAACTCACATCTTCTGCATTGTGGGTGGATTCTTTACCACTGAGCCACCAGGAGGCCCAGATGTTGATTCCTGTAGGACCACCCTCACCAGCTTCAATGTGAAGTCTCTGAAGAAGGTATGTGCTGACCTGATCAGAGGCATGAAGGAAAAGAATCTCAAAGTGAAAGGACCTGTTTGGACACCTCCCAAGACTCTGAGAATATGTGGTGATGGTTCTAAGACTTGGGGTTGATTCCAGATGAGGGTCCACCAGCTACTCATGGACCACACAGTCCTTCTGAGATTGTCAAGCAGATCCCTTCCATCAAGACTGAGCCAGAAGTCACGGTGGAAGCCACCACTGCCGATGTCTAAATCAACCTTTTTAATAAATTGATCATCAGTTGTTTAAAAAAGGAAGGAAGAAAAAGCTCCACACAGCAGACGTAGCAAAAGTCAACAGGATAAATCTTCTTCCCGGGAGTGGGGACAGAACTCACAGTGAAGTGACTCGGTCATGTCCGACTCTTCGAGACCCCGTGGCGACCCCGTGGACTGTGGCCCACCAGGTCCCTCCGTCCATGGCGTTTTCCAGGCAAGAGCACTGGAGTGGGCTGCCAACTGAGTCTTCAACGTTAAAAAAAAAAACGAAGTCTCGTGCCAGGTGAAATTAATAGGCTTAAAGGTACCCAGTGAAATTATTTCAGGATAAAAATAAAGATAAAGCCATACAAGCAGGTAAAACAGAAAATTTCTTTGGTATGTATGGATGTTAGGAATAGTTTGTGTTCCTTGTACTCTCATACATATTTTAATGTCTAAATTTGAAACTTTATTAAGAATGTCTTGATTTTTGACTTTTGAAAATGTTCAAGACAATGAATTTTCTTGAATTAAAGGTTACAGTAGCTTTAAAAATGACCCAGATACACGTACAAACTAAATCTCAGATGTTCTTGGAAACTTTACAGGCATAAGACTCTGGTTGAACGTCACAGTGTAAGGACTGTTAAGTGAAAATTGCCCAGTGAGAGGAAAGCCCTACATCTAAAAAAAGACATTATGAACAACCCTTAAAGGTTTTAAATCTGCCCAGAAATCCACCTCATATCTGAAATTTCCCTCTGTCTCTTCCTCTAATTAAGTTTGTTATCGGTTATAGCATTCAAGATAACAAAAAGCATTGCAGATAAGGGGAAAGATTGCGATGTAGGAATTGTATCCTCAGCCAATACAAATGTGAATGCAGCAGAAAGCACCCTCAGGAACTGGAGGAGGAGGTCAGAGGGTACCCACACAACTTGCAGCCATTCAAAAAACGGGTTTTGAAGGGAGTGATGAGTTTAAAGAATAAACGGAGAAGATATAGTAGAACTTTTATTTTTACACTTTAATTTTTTTGTATTCTCAGTGCACAAATATTTGAAGAGACTCATTGGAAAAGACTCTGATGCTGGGAGGGATTGGGGACAGGAGGAGAAGGGGACAACAGAGGATGAGATGGCTGGATGGCATCACTGACTCGATGGACGTGAGTCTGAGTGAACTCCGGGAGTTGGTGATGGACAGGGAGGCCTGGCGTGCTGCAATTCATGGGGTCGCAAAGAGTCGGACTGAGCGACTGAATTGAACTAAGATATTATTGAAAACAAAGGAACCAGAGAGAAAGAGGTGAGCAGAGATTAAAATAAAAAAGAAACTAGTAAGGTGAAGGTCTCCTGCAGAGCATGGAAAGCCTGCTTGTGGGGCATGGTTAGAAATTGCAACTTAATTGCAAGAGACATTGTCACCCTGCTTATTTAACTTATATGCAGCAAACATCATGAGAAATGTTCGGCTGGAGTAAACACAAGCTGGAATCAAGATTGCCGGGAGAAATATCAATAACCTCAGATATGCAGATGACACCACCCTTATGGCAGAAAGTGGAGAGGAGCTAAAAGCCTCTTGATGAAAGTGAAAGAAGAGAGTGAAAAAGTTGGCTTAAAGCTCAACATTCAGAAAATGAAGATCATGGCATCCAGTCCCATCACTTCATGGGAAATAGATGGGGAAACAGTGGAAACAGTGGCTGTTTTTATTTTTCTGGGCTCCAAAATCACTGCAGATGGTGATTGCAGCCATGAAATTAAAAGATGCTTACTGCTTGGAAGGAAAGTTATGACCAACCTAGACAGCATATTAAAAAGCAGAGACATTACTTTGCCAACAACGGTCGGTCTAATCAAGGTTATGGTTTTTCCAGTGGTCACGTATGGATGTGAGAGCTGGATTATAAAGAAAGCTGAGCACCGAAGAATTGATGCTTTTGAACTATAGTGTTGGAGAAGACTCTTGAGAGTCTCTTGGACTGCAAGGAGATCCAACCAGTCCATCCTAAAGGAGATCAGTCCTGGGTGTTCATCAGAAGGACTGATGTTGAAGCTGAAACTCCAATACTTTGGCCACCTGATGCGGAGAGCTGACTCATTTGCAAAGATCCTGATGCTGGGAAAGATTGAGGGCAGGAGGAGAAGGGGACGACAGAGGATGAGATGGTTGGATGGCATCACCGACTCAATGGACATGGGTTTGGGTAAACTCCGGGAGTTGGTGATGGACAGGGAGGCCTGGCATGCTGTGGTTCATGGGGTCGCAGAGTCGGACACAATTGAGCGAGTGAACTGAACTGAAAGCAAGGGAACACGGTCAATTTCACGTTTCACAGAGTCCATAATGCAAGATCAAACCCATATTCCCTGATCCAGAGTCCAGTATACAAACAGCTCCTGCAGTTTGGGCGGGATGGGGCAGACGGCGAGACTGTGAAGGGGCAGCATGGGGGGTATTTTTCTAGCAGCAGCAGTAAAACAGTTCCACAACGTGATTGTGGTGGTGGTTACACAAATCTGCTGCTGCTGCTGCTAAGTTGCTTCAGTCGTGTCCGACTCTGTGCGACCCCATAGATGGCAGCCCACCAGGCTCCCCCGTTCCTGGGATTCTCCAGGCAAGAACACTGGAGTAGGTTGCCATTTCCTTCTCCAGTGCATGAAAGTGAAAAGTGAAAGTGGAGTAGCTCAGGCATTAAAATTGCATAAAACTCTACAGCTGCTTCTTAGGTGGTGCAGTGGCAAAGAACCCACGAATCTACCTGCCAGCACAGGAGAGGGTTCGATCCTCAGGATGGAAAGATCCCCTGGAGCAGGAAGTGGCAACCCAGTCCAATATTCTTGCCTGGCTTTTCCCATGGACAGAGGAGCCTGGCAGGCTACGACACATGGGGCCACAAAGAGCCAGACATGACTGAGCACGCAGGCATGCACTGCATATGCAAATGTGAAAAATCTGAATGAATAAATGCTGTGGAGTGTACCAGTGTCAATTTCCTGGTTTTGATATTATACTCTGTATGTGTGATGTTACCTTTGTGGGGAACCAGGTGAAGGTGACCTGGGATCTCTCTGTACTATTTTTTCAATTTCAAATGGATAATCCTATGTGACTGTTTCATACATATTTGAGTATGTATGAAAGGCAGCAATTTGAATCTTAGCATGTGCAAAAGCAGTGACAGTTTCCAAACTACAATTTAAGAGGGCCTCAGAGGCAGCAATTTGACTCTGACTGGTGGGCTACTCTGAGTCTGTTATTATCTCAAAATAATAAGTTAAAAGAAATAAACCTGTATAAAAAGAACACTGGGCCACACGATAGGAGACATCTTGACATAACCCTGTAATACCTACAGCACCAAACTCTGTGGTCGTCTAGTATAAAGTCCTGAATGCCAGTGGAAGATGCATGACTAAGGTAAAATTCAGTGCAGGCAGTTCTGTAGTAGGGACAAATGATGGCTCCAGTATAGAAATGTCTGAGAGTTTGGCCAGATTTAGGACTTACTTCTTGTTGTTCAGTCGCTCAGTCATGTGTGACTCTCTGTGGCCCCATTGACTGCAGCACAGCAGGCTTCCCTGTCCTTCACTATCTCCCAGAGTTTGCTCAAACTCATGTCCATTGAATTGGTGATGCCATCCAACCATCTCATCCTCTGCTGCCCCCTTCTCCTCCAGCCTTCAATCCTTCCCAGCATCGGGGTCTTTTCCAATGAGTTGGCTCTTTGCATCAGGTGGCAAAAGTGCTGGAGCTTCAGCTTCAGCATCAGTCCTTCCAATGAATATTCAGGGTTGATTTCTTTTAGGATTGACTGGTTGATTTCCTTCTTACTTGTGAATGATGTAAAATCTTTCTTGTTTTCATTACTATCTCAATTATTTTTACTTATGGTCCTTATTCTCGGATTGCAGATGACTCTTATTAAATTAATGGAGTCCTAATACCCACCAAGAAGATTATCTCAGTGACAATTAAAGTCACAGTGAATTCTGAACCAGCCTTCATGGTTTCCAACTTTACCATAGATTGTGAAGATACTGTTTACCATCCACATCAGGATGGCAGCTCTGTGCTAACCACTTCCCACTTTCTCCAATTTCCCACGTGGAAACACATGCAGCAAAATCACTGGGGGCCTCACTCAAATTCAGAGTTGTGGGCCCCACCCACAGGGGCCCCACAGATTTGGGGTGGGACGCAGATTCAGCAACTCTAACATGTTTCCTGATGCTGCTGAGGCTGCTGCCGCTGCAGAACCACTCAGCTCAGCCAGGAGGCAACCAATAACACCAATCAGATTGTTTTCAAAGCTTGTACTGGAATCTTTTTCAAGCACAAGCAAAGCATTGACTGGACACTTCAGAGGAGGCCGCGTGTCATGTATTCAGTCTGTATTTTGTTGATGAGTCGCTCAGCCATGTCTGAATCTTTTGCGACCCTATGAACTGTAGCCAACCAGCGTCCTCTGTCCATGGGATTCTCCAGGCAAGAATATTGCAGTGGGTTGCCATTTCCTCCTCCAGAGGGTCTTCCCAATCCAGGGACCAAACCACATCTCCTGCATTGGGAAGCGGATTCTTTACCACTGAACCATCAGGAAAGCCCTCAGTCTGTATTTAGAGAAACCCTAGATTCATAAGCCTTGGGTACAAAAGTGAACACTGTTATCAATGTTAGTATTCATCCACTTTCTGCCACCTCTTTTCATTCACAAAAAAAAAAAAAAAACAAGGAGGCCTGGGAAGGAGGAGAGGGACTATTTGAAGCAAGACGTGGAGAAGCCTAAGAAAGAGATTTTTACCTCTCTGGAAATAGTCTGGAATTAAGAAATCCAGTAACCCTCCTCTCTTCATCCTGTTTAAACCCTGAATTTTGTGATGTTGGCTCTGTTCATTAAAGTTCTATGGTCAGTTATAACATTTTTACAAACAATAATCCTAGCATTTTTGTCTGGAAGCTACTACTAAACTCTGCATTGCTAAGAAGCGCAGGCTCTAGCCCTGAGCTGTTCAGTCCAGCAGGCTCGAGCCGCTTGTGCCTGGGGAGCATGTGACATGTGGCTGGTGTAACAGATACACTGTAAGTGTATAATACACGGTGGATTTTAAAGATTTAAAATGAAAAAAAAAAAATGTAAGACATGGCATTTATACTTTTTATATTGGTTACATGTTGAAATATTCCAGGGATATTACTAAATGAAATATAGTACAGAAATTTTATAAAATAAAAGGATCTTTGACTAGACAGAAAATAAAATTATTCTCAAGAAAACTTTGGCTGAGTGTTCTTTTGTAGTTGCAAGTTGAGTTTATAAACAACATGATTTGTCCTGACAGCATATGCCACATATATCTTCAGGAAGCTAGGAATAAAAAACAGCTTTGCCTTATGTAAAGCTGGTTATATGCCAGGCACTGTGCTACACTCTTCACATGTGTCAACTTTTCTAATCCTCCCATGAATTATATGGATTATTATTTTCCCTCTTAAATGAATGAGGAAACCAAGGCACAGAGAGGTAACTTCCCCAAAGTCACACAGCTGATAAGAAGGGTATACAACATTCACATCAAAGCAGCCTGGCCTGGGAGTCTAATCCTTAAAATTTAAGCTCCTTTTACCACTTTACTAAGCCCTTGTGAAAGAAAAGATTGTCATATTTACTGTGTCAACACACTATCAAAATTTAAAGAATTAAAAACCTTGTTTCGTTGATTGAGGGGAGTAGGCTGACATTACTTTTATCACTGACAATCACGATAATTTCAAATAGTCTAGAAATTTCAAATGGTCACCCATCAACAACAGAATACTCTTTCGTCCTGTGAGCCCAAAACAAAAACAAAAATCAACTTGCTATGTTATTGTTCTAACACATGAGTGGCCTTTGGCATGTTTTTAAAATTGTGTTTCAGCCTGCCTATCACCATGTTCAAACCAGTTCTAAGACGCCATTTTCAAGTTCTAAGTCTCTCTCTGATTTCTAAAAGAACAGAAAGAAAAAGAAGAATAAATAATAAGTTCTCCTTACTAACCCTGAATGAGAGAGGACGTAAATTGTTCATGTTCTGTTGAAAATGTTCCAGAAGGCCCCAAACCAAACCCCAGCCATCTCCACTCTTCATTCCCATCAATTATTCATTGTAACGATAAGTGTGACACTTGCAGAGGCTTCAAATATAAATGACACCATCCAGAGAAATCTTCTTAATTCTCATTTTGGCAAAAGTGCTACAGCGGTCCCTGCAAAAGCTACGGTGATCCGCAAGGTCTGTCTACACCTTTGTCTCCACGCCTCACTCACCCTCAGAGAAGAACTGAGATTTGTTTGGTTACAGGAATTGTCCTGCTTTTCTAATTGCCTCTGTCGACCATATTTTTTTTGCAATTTGAATAGATAGCTAAAAACTGGGGAAATGGCAGAAGCCAATGGAGGCTCCTAAAGTCGTCAATCTCATGTGAAGTGAAATAACAGTGTTAGTCGCTCAGGTGTGCCCCACTCTCATACGACCCCATGGACTGTCGCCCTCCAGGCTCCTCTGTCCACGGGATTATCCAGGCCAGAATACTGGAGTGGGTAGCCGTTCCCTTCTCCAGGGGATCTTCCCCACTCAGGGACCGAACCTGCATCTCCTGCATTGCAGGCAGATTCTTCACCATCTGAGCCATCAGGGAAGCCCCCATGTGTCCTGAACCAAAGATAATAGGAAAGAGATAGGAGGCAGGACAGGACAGCAGATGACGCTTGAAGGAGAAAGGCAGAGGGTCCCTGTGGTGCCTGGAAATCTGTTTTCTGATGTGATGCCAAGAATCACATCAGTTCCTAGGCAAAACCAAAAAAAAATTAATAATGGATGATAACAACTTTGTTCCAAATTTTAAAGAATTGTACATCCAAAGCCCTAACCTTAGAAGAAATTTCTTTATCCTCTGTGATACTGACAAGCTAAAACTCCTGCCATAATAAGCATATTTGTAAGCATACATATAGAACAGACTGAGGAATAACCATTCTCTTACTTTCTGCTTAAGAATATTTACACTGAAAAAGTCGCACTAGGAATAATGGCTTCAAAATTAAGCAGAAATAAAACCTTTAATTATTCATCCAACTCTTCAGAGTTTCTTTCTTGCTTCTAAATATTAGAAGCAATGAGCATGTTTCAGAAGCTAAAAAAAAAAACTAAAGGAACCACAGTGTGTAAAAGTAAGTCAAATATACCTTTCTTCTTTTATTATCAAGACCATTGACCATCTGAATGCATACTTTCTGAATGTTCATTTATATGTCACCATAGTCTAGATTTAAGAACAATCTGTTTTAAGGACCTGCCGTATATCACAGAGAATTCTGCTCAGTGTTATAAGGCAGGCTGGATGGGAAGGGAGTCTGGGGGAGAATGGATACAGGTATGTGTATGGCTGAGTCCCTTACCAGTTCACCTGAAACTATCACAACATTGTTAATAAGCTATACTCCGATACAAAATAAAAAGTTTAAAAAAAACTGGTCATAAAAGTTAAAAAAAAAAAAAAAAAAAGAACAAGCTGTTCAGCTCCCAATAGGTTTGGAAACATAGGATTGTTTAAGGTAGTCAGTTGCAGACATAAGAAGCTGGCAACTTTTTAGTAAAACTCATCTGAGGACATTTCTGACTCTGCCACTCAGAGGGGAAAAAACTGCAGATCTATTTTAAATCACTCAAAAATCCAGCACAGATTTCTACATTTCTAAATAAATCCGAATGAGACTAAAGACACCTGTGCACTAGCATTTGGCTTATCCATACAGATCTTTGAGAAATTTCCACTTTCATCTTCCTTTAGTTTCTTACCTTCATAGAAAAAACAAAGGGTATCCTCCTCAGAGATACTAAACTCACATCAATTCTACAAGTTACACAATTGCAACACTTCCGGAAAGATGAAAAGCTAAAGTTGCTAACTTACCCGTGGAAGTTTATCAGACAGGATTTGCTTTACTCCAAGGATCGTGTTCCTCTGATACACTTGCAAAAGGAAGAGGCTTTTTATAACTTGAGCCTTTTCAGCCCCGCCCTCTTCTCTGAAGTTCTTTTAAGAGGAGGAACCAAAAAAAAAAAAAAAAAAAAATACTCCAGGCACCAAATACAATGGAAGTGTAGTCACCGACTTTGAGTAAAGAATGCATATTCACAGAACAGAGTATTTTAAATGCTCATAAAGCAGAATACCAAATCCCCACTCTTGGCTTGCCAATTGAATCATAGTATTAAACACACTAAAGCTGAATTTCTACAATTATGGCACATTTTAAAAACCACAAATGAAACAGGAAATGCTCGTTATGGAAAGTCATGACAAGATTAATTAATAGATTAAAAGCTAATGATTAAGGTTAAGAAAATTTTTTAAGTAGAGGAAATTTAACACCTGTATTCTCGTCGGTTTTGTTAACTTTCTCCACACCGACATATATTCAGTATTGGGATGGCTGGCAGGGCTGAGGTGCAAGTCACAAGAGATCTCCGCAAGGCCGGGGACTTCCCAGCCAGCCCAGTGGTTAAGACTCCCTGCTCTCAATGCAGGGGGCCTGGGTTCAATCTCTGGTCACAGAACTAGATCCCACATGCCACTCTCGCATGCTGCAACAGTCAAATAAATAAATAAATAAATAAATATTTTTTTAAAACTCAGCAAGGCTGTCTTTATTAATTCGTAGTTATTTCCATGTCCCCTTTAAACTATACCTTGTGACAACTCCACTAGGAGAAATAATAATCAATGGTGGACAATATTGTCATTTTATTTAAATGATGTACCACAAGCATAATTTAAACAGTTTTGTTATAGTTAATGTTCCTTGAAAAGTGAAGCGAAAGCCGTTCAGTCATGTCCGACTCTTTGCAACCCTATAGGGTACAGTCCGTGGAATTCTCTAGGCCAGAATACTGGAGTGGGTTACTTTTCCCTTCTCCAGGGTATGTTCCCAACCAAGGGATCAAACCCGGGTCTTCCACATACAGGCGGATTCTTTACCAGCTGAGCCACAAGGGAAGCCCAAGGATACTGGAGTGGGTAGCCTATCCCTTCTCCAGCGGATCTTCCCGACCCAGGAATCTCCTGCATTGTGGGGTCTCCTGCATTGCAGGCAGATTATTAATCAACTGAGAGATTCTGTTATGTAGTCATATATGAAGTATACATTTCAGATAAGTAGAAATAGGATGGTATAATTTAAAATTTGAATAAGGGTCAAATGAATGCCAAGAGGCTAGAGATTAAATATAATGGAAGTCAAGGGGCAATTTTGTAAAGACAGAGGGGTTTGATCAAGATGTGAAAGGAAGGATATGACATAATTAGAGTGGTAACTCCTAGAAAAAGCTTATTCAATTCAGGGAGGAAATCCTGTTGACAAAGAAAATCTTTAAGAAAAAGCTGAAGATAAGGCCACAAATACTCCAAGGGTCAGACAGGTAATGAATAATGTGACCTAGTGTGAAACAATAGAGAAGGGTGAGGACTGTGGAAAACTGGGAACACTGGGGTCACATCTGAATGAGGACCCATGTAAGAAGGGATCTAGCCAGAGGCAGAAAGAGAATCAGAGAAATCTCAAAATCGCCACAAAGGTGGACCCTAGGACTAAAAACTCTTACACCCTTAACCCCCACAATTTCCGTCCCGACATACAACCCATGTGCACACACATACAGACACACACTCTGTCCTCAGACTGCAATCTGCACAGCATCCTTCCAGGTATTTTCAGAGATGCAAAGGAATTGGAAAGCAGAGCCTAACGTTTAGTTTGAAACTCAAGCTATGAACTGAAAAAGGCCACACAGCTAGGAAATTACAGAGTCTGAAGTACCAACTGCATACTGCTCTGCTGGGGAGGAATAATCATTGTCAGAGTTGGAGGAG
The DNA here is from genome assembly GCA_006410675.1 of Oreotragus oreotragus. Lineage (NCBI taxonomy): Eukaryota > Metazoa > Chordata > Mammalia > Artiodactyla > Bovidae > Oreotragus > Oreotragus oreotragus. Next base: position 146,605 of record SJYX01000508.1, read on the forward strand.
CAGAGACCCCAGGCTGGAAAGCTGAGCACAGAGGGGGATGAGTGCAGAGCTGGGGGAGGTGAGAGAGATGGAGGGGAGGAGGAAGCGCAACTCAGGTGAACCATCATCACGCCATTGCACGTGGGGATGTGGAGCTGTGTTTGCAGGGAAGGGATCAAAATATGTCTTGCCAGCACCTCCCTGATGGTCCAGTTAAGAATTCACCTCCAACACAGGGAGTGCTGGTTGGATCCCTTGTCGGAGAGCTAAGATCCCACATGCCTTGAGACTAAAACACCAAAACATATAATAAAAGCAATATTGTAGCAAATTCAATAAAGACTTTTAAATTGGTCCACATTAAAAAAACTCCAAAAAAAAAAAATATATATGTATATATATATACACGTTGCCAAGTAATTGGTGTGAGTTACAAAACAGGGTGTACAATTACATCTGGGGTTTAAAATATACCTGGGGAGAAAGATTGAAGGCAGGAGGAGAAGGGGATGACAGAGGATAAGAGGGTTGAATGGCATCACTGACTTGATGGACATGAGTTTGAGTAAGCTCCAGGAGTTGGTGATGGATAGGGAGGCCTGGCGTGCTCCAGTCCCGTCGCAAAGATTTGGACAGGACTGAGCAACTGAACTGAACTGAGAGAGAAAGAACCAAAGGAGAAGGAGGCTGCCTTTATGCTGGAAGGACAGGGGCTGTGTTGTGGAGAACCAACCGGGCTGACACTGCAGGAATGTCATGGTCCAGAGGAATCAAAGAATGACCCGGCTTTGAGCGCCAGGCTGTAGGGCTCAGACTTGGGTTTTCCGGGTTTGCAGGGCAATCTCCTGTGGTCCTCGACAGTGACAGCGAGAGTCACAGCGGCAGGAGCTGGAGGGGTCGAGACCAGAGGAGACGAGAGTCCCCAGGCAAATAAACGCAGGCCCTCCGAGGTCTCGGGCAAGCCAGGCTCTCTGAGCATGAAGAGGGCAAAACAGGCCTGGACACTGCCTACCCCTGTTATGAGCTGAATCATGTCTTCCTTCAAATCTATGTTAAACTCCTACCTCCCAGGACCTTGGGGCTTCCCTGATAGCTCAGCAGGTCAAGAATCCACCTGCAATGCGGGAGAGCCCAGTTCAGTTCTTGGTTAGGGAAGATTCCCCTGGAGAAGGGAAAGGCTACCCACTCCAGTACGCTGGCCTGGAGAATTCCATGGACTGTATAGTCCATGGGGTCACAAAGAGTTGGACATGACTGAGCATCTTTCACTTTCACTTCCCCAGAATCTCAGAACGTAACTGATTTGGATATAGGATCTCTGCAGAATTAATCAGGTTAAAATGAAGTTGTTAGGATGGACCCTAATCAACTGGTGTCCTTATAAGAAGGTGAGATGAGGACACAGACACAGAGGGAAAGCCATGTGAAGACTCAGGGAAAAAAAAAAAAATGCCAAGGAGAGACTTCAGAGGAAATCAAACCTGCAGACTTAACCCTGGGCTTCCTCACAGTTGAAGAAATAAATGTTATTTAAGCCCCCCAGCCTGTAGCATTTCATTCGGGCAGCCCCAGCAAACTCATACAGGCCAGATGTAGGAGGACTTGTCAATCTTTCCCTGGGGAAAGCCAGGACCACCACAGATACCCATAGAAAGACCAGAGAATTCCCAGGGGAGACTTTGGGGCACCCCCACCTCCAGCCTCCATCTTCAGCACTGTACAGCAAGTGTGTCCTTCTGAGGAGAGGTAAAATGGGCTTTTATTGTAACTAATAGAAATACTGGGGGCCAAGTAACCCTGTCTTGGTCTCAGAGTGAGATTAATGAAGCAACAAAGGACTTTTCTCCTTTATTTTCTGATTATTAAACCACCAAGTTCTTTGCTCTATCCCAATTTTCATCACAATTCCAAACTTATATCCAAGCAAATAAAGTATCACTTGGCCTAAACAAGTTCTATTCAAATGTGTTCAGTACATCCTGGAATTCTTAAGTGAAGGGATCCTTGACGTAAGTAAACGCTCTCATTCAGTGGGAGGGATGGAGATGAAAATGAAGATGGAGGTGAAGATGGGGATGAGGTGGAGATGGAGATAGGGGTGGAAATGGAGATAGAGGTGTGTGTGTGTGTGTGTTACTCAGTTGTGTCCAACTCTTAGTGGTTCCGTGGTCTGTCCATGGGATTCTCCAGGCAGGAATACTAGAGTGGGTAACCATTCCCTTCTCTGGGGGATCTTCCTGACCCAGGGATAGAGCCCAGATCTCTTGCATTGTGGGCAGATTCTTTACCATCTGAGCTACTAGGGAAGCCCGGAAGTGTATAGGTATATATGCGTGTATATATCTGTGGTATGGATATAGAAGTACAGGCACAGACTTGTATGGATAGCTATAGAGCCTACAGCTTTGTCATTTTATCCAAGACTTAATGAAATGCCCAAATTCCTCTACGGAGACAAACGTGGTTTTTTAGGGAATTTTAAAATACTGTACAAAGTTATGCTCTCTTTCGGTACCAGCAGGTGGCTTCTCTGAGCAAATTCAATGGCTAGCAGGAGAGATATTTTCAAGCACCTTTATCCCCAAAACAGGCTTCACAGGTGAAAAGTGGCATTGGCTTGCCGAATCCCTCAGAGCCCTCTTGGTGCCACAACAGTGAGCAGAGTCCGTCAGCTCAGTGAGTGGACCAGATTCTCACTTTCACTCCCCTGTTTTCTGTACTGTAAGAAAACAAGTCAAAATTGAATAAACTCGAAGCTGATGGTGGTGTGTGCTGAGTCGCTTCAGTCGTGTCCCACGCTTTGTGACTCTATGGACTGTAGCCTGCCAGACTCCTCCAGACAACAATCCTGGAGCGGGCTGCCATGCCCTCCTTCAGCGGATCCTCTCAAGCCAGGGGCTGAGCCTGTGTCTCTTATGTCTCCAGCACTGGCAGACAGGTTCTTTACCACTAGCTGCTGAGGTTGAGCGGTATAGTGTGCACGCATGTGATGAATCCCGCTGAACTAGACACTTAAAAATGGGGAAGATGGTAGATTTTATGTCAGGTCAATGAAATGATTTCATTTGTCAATGAAAAATAATGTTTAAAAAAGGTGAATGAAAAAGTGTCTCATTGTAGGCAGTCTTGCTCCATATATTACTTACTGGGTCACGTTTGTTTCCTGCTACTTATAAATGTATGTGTTTTATTTCCAGATCTTTTCCCCTAAGTTGCTGTTACAAAAGAGTATTCTGCCAAGTGTGGATGCAATTACACATGTTAAAGCACATCTGGAGTCTGAAGTAGCTAAGTGGCTATGAAACTGAGAAATACATTCATAGCTACAGGAACCATGATAGGCAGAGGACTTTCCTTTTTGTTTTTGTTTTTTGGTTTTGAAAAGAAGAGATTTTTACTATAAAGAAAAACAATTCCAGTGAATTATACAGAAATACTAGTTTTTACACAATCCTAAAAGAAAACTTAGGGGTTTTTTTTATGTAGAAAAGTTATTAAAGTTGGGATCTTAAATTGTGCAGGGAGGGAACAAAAAACACCATTGAGTGTCAAAGTTCTAAAAGCAGAACTCATTTTGTGCAATGAACACATGGAAAGACTACTGCATAATTTTTGTTTTGTTTTTTCTTTGTTTTATTTTTCTTTTAAATGAGGGAAAGCTTTGCTTAAGGATTGCCTACTTTAATTGGAGTAAATCTGAATGATCCTACTCCTTTGGAGTAAAACTTAATGCTTACCCATTTCCAGGTGTATTTAGCTTCTGGTTGGAATTTGAATAAATGAAAACCTAAATAAAATAGGTGAAAGTTCCCTGACTATTCCGGTGAACACACACACACACAAATATTGAATGAAATTGGCTCTGAGCTTTTGCTAACTGTGGGAGCTCGAGAAAGTGGCTTAACCCCTGACTCCGAGCTCCTTCNTTTAGCTTCTGGTTGGAATTTGAATAAATGAAAACCTAAATAAAATAGGTGAAAGTTCCCTGACTATTCCGGTGAACACACACACACACAAATATTGAATGAAATTGGCTCTGAGCTTTTGCTAACTGTGGGAGCTCGAGAAAGTGGCTTAACCCCTGACTCCGAGCTCCTTCTCCACCATGGGGGATTCTAGCACTTGCATCTCAGGCTGTGCCAGGATTTGGGGGGAATTCTGGGAGGATGGCTGCAATGTAGGCACCAACCGTGTTAGCATGCTTCCTCCTCTGACTTCTTTTGTCCACTCAGCTCTGCAGCCCTGTGTCTGGGGCTCCTCTTTGCAGACCGGGCAGGCACCTTTTTCTGTCTCCCAGCGCCCACGGAGGCAGGAAGGCGAGCCCCAGTGTGTTTCCGCCCCTGTTTCCCTTTGTGACCCATGACCTCCTGCATCAGCCTTTCAGGGCCTCAGCTTGGAAAAGACATCCATGACCCACCCCCCTCCCTGAGACCTGCTGAACCAGGAATCTGATGTTTCTCAGGTGTGACCAGCACAGCTCTGAAGAAACAAGCTCCAGCAGTCGAAATGCAGTTAGCTGAACAAGGCCGAGCATGGCCAGTGGGTGTCGGTGAATGTGCTGTCCGGGGACAGGGAGCTGGGCCACCACACAGAGAAGCGGTCACACTCCCTGGGGGACCCCCAAGGTCACCCCCAAGGCTCCTTGTCTGCAAGGGTAGAAAAAGGTCAACATGTGCGCTTTTCACCCAGAGCTAGGGTTCTTTCTGCTATACCGACTGTCTCCTTATTATATGCTGCTGCTATTGCTGCTGCTAAGTCGCTCCAGTCGTGTCCTACTCTGTGCAATCCCATAGACGGCAGCCCACCAGGCTCTGCTATCCCTGGGATTCTCCAGGCAAGAACACTGGAGTGGGTTGCCATTTCCTTCTCCAGTGCATAAAAGTGAAAGTGAAATCACTCAGTCATGTGGACTGAGTCGTGTGGACTGCAGCCCACCAGGCTCCTCCATCCATGGGGTTTGCCAGGCAAGAGTACTGGAGTGGGGTGCCATTGCCTTCTCCATATTATATGCTACACTATACTATATATATATATGTATATACCATATATAAATACTATATATACAGTATAAGTGAGTGAGTGAGTGAAACTCTCTGTCGTATCCAACTCTTTGCGACCCCATGAACTAGTCCATGGAATTCTCCAGACCACAATACTGGAATGGGTAGGCTTTCCCTTCTCCAGGGGATCTTCCCAACCCAGGGACTGAACCCAGGTCTCCCACATTGCAGGTGGATTCTTTACCAGCTGAGCCACAAGCGAAGCCCAAGAATACTGGAGTGGGTAACCTATCCCTTTTCCAGGGGATCTTCCCGACCCAGGAATCAAACTGGGGTCTCCTGCATTGCAGGCAGATTCTTTACCAACTGAGCTCTCAGGGAAGCCCATATATACAGTATAGTGTAGTAAATAGCCCGAACGTACTATGTGCAGTTGCGACCCCGTGGACTGTAACCCACCAGGCTCCTCCGTCCATGGGATTCTCCAGGCAAGAGTACTGGAGTGGGTTGCCACTTCCTTCTCCAGGGGATCTTCCCAACCCAGGGATCGAACCCAGGTCTCCCTCATCGTAGACAGATGCTTTAACCTCTGAGCCACCAGAGAAGCCCCTAGTACATATACAATATGTACGATATACTGACTCTGAGCTGTCTTGGCCAGTTGTGTCCCCAGAAGAACCTATCTTCAAAGCAGGGCTGTCCTGCCCTCCTCCCCAGTGCCCACCCTTGGTACAGAGGCTTCCTATAGGAGATGTACAGAGGCCACGANTGTCCTACTCTGTGCAATCCCATAGACGGCAGCCCACCAGGCTCTGCTATCCCTGGGATTCTCCAGGCAAGAACACTGGAGTGGGTTGCCATTTCCTTCTCCAGTGCATAAAAGTGAAAGTGAAATCACTCAGTCATGTGGACTGAGTCGTGTGGACTGCAGCCCACCAGGCTCCTCCATCCATGGGGTTTGCCAGGCAAGAGTACTGGAGTGGGGTGCCATTGCCTTCTCCATATTATATGCTACACTATACTATATATATATATGTATATACCATATATAAATACTATATATACAGTATAAGTGAGTGAGTGAGTGAAACTCTCTGTCGTATCCAACTCTTTGCGACCCCATGAACTAGTCCATGGAATTCTCCAGACCACAATACTGGAATGGGTAGGCTTTCCCTTCTCCAGGGGATCTTCCCAACCCAGGGACTGAACCCAGGTCTCCCACATTGCAGGTGGATTCTTTACCAGCTGAGCCACAAGCGAAGCCCAAGAATACTGGAGTGGGTAACCTATCCCTTTTCCAGGGGATCTTCCCGACCCAGGAATCAAACTGGGGTCTCCTGCATTGCAGGCAGATTCTTTACCAACTGAGCTCTCAGGGAAGCCCATATATACAGTATAGTGTAGTAAATAGCCCGAACGTACTATGTGCAGTTGCGACCCCGTGGACTGTAACCCACCAGGCTCCTCCGTCCATGGGATTCTCCAGGCAAGAGTACTGGAGTGGGTTGCCACTTCCTTCTCCAGGGGATCTTCCCAACCCAGGGATCGAACCCAGGTCTCCCTCATCGTAGACAGATGCTTTAACCTCTGAGCCACCAGAGAAGCCCCTAGTACATATACAATATGTACGATATACTGACTCTGAGCTGTCTTGGCCAGTTGTGTCCCCAGAAGAACCTATCTTCAAAGCAGGGCTGTCCTGCCCTCCTCCCCAGTGCCCACCCTTGGTACAGAGGCTTCCTATAGGAGATGTACAGAGGCCACGAAACAGAGCCCAGACGTCAGCAGGTGTGCAAGGGCCCTGCCCTGGCTCCCTTCCATCTCCCCAAGCTGCTCCCTCGCTAAACTCCCAACTTCCAGGTCCACTGGGGCCGCCTCCTCTCCAGGCACTTGGGCCAGCTCTCCCGCATCCTTCCCCACAAAGACTAGGCACAGCTGTGCGTGGCAGCCTCACCCTCTGACTGAGTCTGCTCCCCTGGAGCTGGTTGCAAGGACACAGCCTCTGCCCCAGGGTGGGAGGGCCCATGCGAGCATGACATGAGGAGCCCACCCTCAGGGAAAGGCTGCGCTTGCAACTTCCCATGAGTTCACGAGACCATCCTTCCCTGACCATCTGCCTAAACTCGGCCCTGGCCCTGCCTCAAGCTTTCATGTGCACATGAACCACCTGAGGATCTTGTTAACGGCAGATCCTGGTTCAGCAGATAGAAGTCAGGATCAAGGATGCTATGTCTTTAACAGAAAGAACCAGATTTCTGCCAGGACCACAGTTGGCTCCAAGACCAGCAGCCATGAGAAAGGTAGGAACCAGAAAAGTGGTCAGGATAAAGTGCAGCCCACCTGAAAATGGTCCTTCAGATGAAGCCAGGAACCATCTCTGCCTAGGGGAGAAGGGGTCCCTCTGGATTTTGTGCTCCTCAGTCATCCCCAGCCCCCCAAATTCTGCTCCTCTGGCAGAATCAGAAGTAGCTGGCTCACTAAGACACCAGTCTCTCCTCTGGTCTCCAGTGAGAGGCTCCTGTTCTAGCCATGAGTTCGAGCTGTCTGAGCACTGGGTGGCCTCAGCCTGACTTGCCCTGCGCCACTTAAATTTCACTGCATCCCACTTCCATTGTAGGTGACCTGACAAGGGAACTGTGTGGCTTGACACCCCTTTAGAGATCAGAGTTTTCCCGAGTGATTTGATAAGAAGCAGGGGCTTGAAACTCTCTCACACTCGTGGCTAGCCCTCCTCCGTTATGCCAGACCTAAGAGACTCGATGAAGCTCTTCAATGGTTTTGCTATGTCAGCCAAGTCACTTTTCATGTGAGAAGCAACACTGGGACCAGATGCAAGGATGAACAGGAGTTTTTATAGACAAATGGAAATGGAGGTAAAAATAGAGACAGGGACAGGTAAAGAGATGGAGAAGATGAGGATGGAGATGTGGATGAAGATGAAGAGAGACGGAGATGATAGAGATGGAGATGAAGATGAGAGAGGTACCAAAGTGAATAATTCAGACTCAGAGAGCAAGCATTTGATATTCACTAACATGAATGTAAACTGTGATAATGTCCCTGAGGCAAGAACGCTCAGAATAAGACAGAATACTGTAGCACCAAGCACTCCACCTCTGGAAGACAGGTCTGGATTCAGGCCCAGGCTCCCGGGAAACCTTGGACAAGGCCCCTGACTTCCCTGACTCAGTGTCTTCCCCTCCAGCACCCCCTGTAAAGCTCTCAGCTCAGGCGTCATGATACAGGGTGAAGAATCAGTGAACACCCAGCACTGCTGAGAATTAAGCTCCTTACACACCGCAGTGAGCTGACAGCAATGCACAAACACTCCGTGACTGGCAGACACGCTTGTCCGTGACGCTGATGGACGGAACTCAGAAAGTGGGTTATGAGACTTCAAGTAGATCCTTTCAAAGAGCCACGGAGAAAAGTGCACTTTGAAATCTGCAATTCCGATAGATGAAGCAAATGGGGTGGTGAGATGAAAGAGTGTCTTTTGAGGAAATGTTTTTGGCCTGCCTCCAGCCTGAGTGTGCTCCAGCTCCCAAGCATGAGAAGAGATGAAACTCTTTGGATATTGAAAATACGCACAGTCGTCCATTTGGCCTATTTGACCTTTCTCCATCCCATTTTAGAGCTTCGGGCAATAAGAACCCATTTCTTCCCTTTTACCCAAATTACTGAAACTTTGCTCGAGAAGACAAAAGACGCTCTGAGTGATTTCTGACCACTTTTATGTGGTAATGGTGTGAGAAGAAAAACGCAATCCAGGCCCACTTGGATTAGCGGAACTGCTTCGTCTTCTTTCTCCTTTGGGGGAGGGGAAACCCATCCAAAGACAGAAAGGATGCTTGAATGCTATTTAAGAGCATGATGGCTATGGGTGATGAGGTGTAATGGAAAAAAGAGCATGCAAGCAGTGGACAATTAGGATTATTAGAAGTATTACCATCCCACAGAGTGGTCCCTAAGTGGAAAAGGGTTCAAGTGTCAGAATCAAAAATAGCCGAGCGACCCCAAATAATAAATATTTATCCCCAAAGTAACCTGATGGGAAAGACATTTTCCAAGGTGAGAGCAACCACTACAGTTTGCTGACCCCTAGGAGTCCCATCCATCCAACCAACGTTGGCTGGCTGCCAGGATCCGGGCTGAAAAGTGAAAGTAAAAGTCACTCAGTCGTGTCCAACTCTTTGCGACTCCATGGACTATACAGTCCATGGAATTCTCCAGGCCAGAATATTGGAGTGGGTAGCTTGTCCCTTCTTCAGGGGATTTTCCCAACCCAGGGATGGAACCCAGGTCTCCCTCATTGCAGGCGGATTCTTTACCAGCTGAGCCACCAGGGAAGCCCAGGATCCAGGCTAGGGGCTGCAAATTCAAACACACTGAAGGAAAAGACTGGACACAATGAATTCAGTCCAGTAAGANCCAGGGATGGAACCCAGGTCTCCCTCATTGCAGGCGGATTCTTTACCAGCTGAGCCACCAGGGAAGCCCAGGATCCAGGCTAGGGGCTGCAAATTCAAACACACTGAAGGAAAAGACTGGACACAATGAATTCAGTCCAGTAAGAAGAATCTTGCAGAAGAAACTGGTGTCTAAGTCGGGATTCTGGTCAGTTTCGGTGAGGCAGTCCATCCAACAGCCAAGGATAATCTTTCTATTAAGCTTTCTTCCTTATACTTATTCTGTAACAACAACATCTCAGGTAGGAAAGCACTGGACTATTCACTCAATAATGAATTTCTGATTTTACCAGAAGTTTAAATTCTGAAATTTACCATCACAAACTCGCTCTACAACTTTGTACATGTGTACACCTGTGACAACAGCTAATATTTATGGAGAGCCTGTTCTGCGTCAGGCACACTTCTTGGTTCTTGATGTGTGCCAAGTCATGGAACCTCCCAGAAAACCTGGAGGGGGGGCGCCACCACTGCCAGCAACCCCACTATACAGAGAACACAACCGAGGCACAGACGGCTTAGACGACCTGCCAAAAGTGACATCATGAACAAGTGTCGGACCAGCTTTGCAATCCAGACTGCGTGGTTCCGGAGCCCTTCTGTCTGACCTCTCTGTTACAGGCACATGTGCAGATGCACACACACAAACACACGCCTGCACACACATAGGTACACACACACATATGCTTACACACAGATACATACAAACACGCGCCCACACACACACAGATACATGCACAAACACATATCTACACACACATAGATACATGCACGCACACAAGTACATACCCACACATACACTCAGTTACTCTGCTCATGCACACACACAAACATGTGCCTACACACTCATAGATACATGAATGCACACAAATATGTACCTACACACTCATCACAGATACCTGCACAGACACAGACACATATCCACACATACATAGATACATGTACTCACACAAACACATACCCACACACACCCACCCACTCAGAGTTACTCAGCTCAGAGGCACGGGGAGGCAAGGTGGCCCAAATCAAAAGCAAAGAAAGGTCTGGGCTGTTTCAGCTGTCCTTTCCAGCCTTCCTACTGTGAGACAAGTTATATTTTCAGGGATTTCCAAGGACTGCCCTTGACGTCTTCACTGATGTGTCCAATATGCACATCCCAGACTTAGTAGGGCCCATCCACGGCGTCTGAGTCCCAGCCATCTCTTCCCTCCCTTAACCTGCACCCTCTCCAGGGCAGCTCACAGGCCCCTGGAATTGTCCTCCACCCTGGAATCATTCCCGGTTCTTCTCTTTCCCCGTGACCCAACCCACCCATAATCCTTGTTGTCTCTGCCTCCAGTTCCAATCCTGTGAACGCCAAGCCCGCCACCTCCCTGGCACCTGCCGCTCCCTCCTCCAGCTCAGGCTCCACTGCCTCTCTCCTGGAAGCTGACCTGCTGGTTTTGCTCCACAATCCGCTCTCCTACTTCTCCAAAGCCATCTCGCCAAAGCCCTCATCAGATGGTATCAGCCCCCTCTTTACACTCTTCAGGCGGCCTCCCGCTGAAGTCAGGATAAAACCTGCCCCTCTTGTCCTCATCCAGCTCCTGGTGTTTCCCATTTTCCCCAGATCTCCCAGCACGTGGCTGCTTTGAGGATGCGGAGGGCAGAGGTTAAGAACTCAGGCTCCAGGAGGGCACTGCCTCCACCATTGCCCCTGGGTGATCTCGGGCAGGTTTCTTAACCTCTTTTGTGCGTGTTCTTCACCTAGAAAACAGCGAAGATAATCACAGTATCTACCCAGGGCTCCTGTGAGAACTAATGAGTTAAGCCACGTGAAGCACTTAGAGCACTGCCTTTCCTAAGCAATGCGCACCGTGGTTACTTATTACTGTCATCATCAAATCAGTTGTAAGCTTTGACTCTAGACTCAGACCACCACTCACCGCTGGCTGTGTGACCTTGGACAAGCTCCTTGCCTTCTCTGGGCTCAGTTTTCTCGTTTGCACATGTGGATAATAATTACACCATCCTCATAGATATTTTGTGAGGATTTTATTAGTTAATCTGTGCCACACAGTAAAGATAGTACTTGGCACCTAGGAAGCATTCAGAAATGCTCACTGTCATCATTGTTGTATTCTTAAAAGCCTTCTCCTCCAGGGCTCTGTTCAACCATCCCCTCATTCAGGAAGTCCTCCCTGACCCCCCAGGTCAATCACTCTGTGTTCCGGCTCTTGTCCTGTTTTCCATCCCTGCATCGATCACCACCAGCTGTTCAGTTCTGCTGCTCTGTGTTACTGGCCACCTCTCTCTCCCTCCAACTTTTACTCAGCTTCATCAGGGAGACAGCAGCCTTGTCTTCTTGACAAACGTTTCCCCCGGGCCTGGAACAGTGCTTGGCACAGGGTGCTGTGTTAGTTGCTCAGTTGTTTCAGACTTTGTGTGGAGCCTGTAGCCCGCAGGCGCCTCTGTCCATGGAATTCTCCAGGCAAGAGTACTGGAGCAGATAGCTATTTCCTTTTCCAGGGGATCTTCCCAACCCAGGATTAAACCCAGGTTTCCCCCATTGTAGGCAGATTCTTTACTGTTCTGAGCTGCCAGGGATCAGTAAAAGCCAAATGAACAAAATAAGTCACAGAACTCAGTTTTCCACATATGGAAATGCCCTTTGTTCCCTGGGGTTGATATTCTGCTGCCTGAGTTCCTGTCCAGTCATTGCTGCACCTCAAACCTTAACAGGAGGTCTTGACATCGTGTTGTATGTTCTGCGGTTCTCACGTGCTGCCATCCAATCTGTGCTCTCTGTGGTTCAATGGCAAGTCTACCCTGGCACCCAAGTGCAGACACACCTTCTGGTATCTTCCTTTCTCCCCTCTCTCTTTACCCACTGATTTATTTCTTTACCCATCCTTTGTTTCGTTCATCAACCCGCCACTAACTGCGTACCAATCACAAACTGATTGAACACTGAGCACCCAAGTCTCCAAGGCTGGTAAGACCTGGTACCTGCTTTAAGCACCGCAGCGTAGCAGAGGATGAAGATGCCGCATCATAGAATAGGAGGATAAGGAAAACTACCTGTCCATCATGTTCCTACAGGAGCAAGAACCAAACACGGGGTTTGTGTCTGTGTGTTAGTTGCTCAGTCGTGTCTGGCTCTTTGCAACCTTATGAGCTGAGCCCTGTAGGCTCCTCGGTCCATCGGATTCTCTAAGCAAGAACACTGGAGTAGATGCTATTCCCTTTCACCAGGGGATCTTCCCAACCCAGGGATCCAACCCGGGTCTCCCCAACGTCAAGCAGATTCTTTAGTGTCGGAGCCACCTGGGAAGCCCAAACATGGAATGCCTGTCAGCAAATAAATGGGTGTGGCTAGAGTTTAATGGTGGAAGCTGGATTGAGGGACAGGAGATTGAGCAGATGGGAGGGAGCCTTGTGTGAGCCTGGGAGAGGATTTTGGAATGTATCTTGGGAGCACATAGGCACTGACGAGCTTTACCACAGGGTCATCTCCAGAGCTGTGTTTTAGGAAGATCATCCTTGAGTGGTCAAGTTAAGAAGGAAAATGAAGAAACAATTTTGTCTCAATAAGAGAAGAGGAGAGTGATAGTGATGATGAAGAGAAGGGATGGTTTTTATTATCATAAAAGGTCTAGAATATAGGATATGAGAAAGAAGGGGAATCAACCAAGCTGGCCAGATCATGCTTGGAGGCTTATACACAATTGTTTCTGATTCACTTGCACTGTGCTCGTTGCAACTGCTATAGAAACCTTCTTGCAAACAGCATCAGAGCTGGTGGTAGGATGTAATTTCTTTAAAGAGTAGCAAAAATTTAAAGACTCCTGAGATCCATTCAATTGAAAATGCTACAGTAAATTGAATCATAGCCCTCAAAGATAGCCATGGCCCAATGCCCAGAACCTCAGTTCAGTTCAGTCACTCAGTCATATCTGACTCTGCGACCCCATGGACTGCAGCACTCCAGGCTTCCCTGTCCATCACCAACTCCAGGAGATTTTTCAAACTCTTGTCCATCAAGTTGATGATGCCATCCAACCATCTCATCCTCTATTGTCTCCTTCTCCTCCTGCCTTCAACCTTTCCCAGCATCAGGGTATTTTCTAAACACTCAGTTCTTCACATCAGGTGGCCAAAGTATTGGAGTTTCAGCTTCACCATCAGTCCCTCCAATGAATATTCAGAACTGGTTTCCTTTATGATTGACTGTTGGATCTCCTTGTAGTCCAAGGAACTCTCAAGAGTCTTCTTCAACACCACAGTTCAAAAGCATCAGTTCTTCAGTACTCTACCTTCTTTATGGTCCAGTCTCCCATCCATACATGACTACTGGAAAAACCATAGCTTTGACTAGACAGGCCTTTGTTGGCAAAGTAATGTCTGTGCTTTTTAATATGCTGTCTAGGCTGGTCATAGCTTTTTTCCAAGGAGCAAGAGTCTTTAAATTTTATGGTTGCAGTCACCATTTGCAGTGATTTTGGAGCCTAAGAAAATAAAGTCTCTCACTGTTTTCATTGTTTCTCCTTCTATTTGCCATAAAGTGATGGGACCAGAAGCCATGATCTTAGTTAAGCCAGCTTTTTCACTCTCCTCTTTTACTTGCATCAAGAGGTTCTTTCATTCCTCTTCGCTTTCTGCCATAAGGGTGGTGTCATCTGCGTGTCTGAGGTTATTGATATTTCTCCCAGCAATCTTGATTCCAGCTTGTGCTTCATCCAGCCTGGCATTTCACATGATGTACTCTGCATATAAGTTAAATAAGCAGGGTGACCATATACCGCCTTGACATACTCCTTTCCCAATTTGGAACCAGTCTATGTCCAGTTCTAACTGTTGCTTCCTGACCTGCATACAGATTTCTCAGGAGGCAGGTAAGGTGGTCTGGTATTCCCATCTCTTTAAGAATTTTCCACAGAACCTACTAACATGTTAGATCACGTGGCCAAGAGGAATTAAGTAAGAAGATTTTCCTGGATTCTCCAATGGGGCCAAGGTAATTACAAGCATCTCCTTCTCCTCCTGCCTTCAGTCTTTCCCAGCATCAGGGTCTCAACATATTAAAAAGCAGAGAGACATTAGTTTTCTAACAAAGGTCTGTCTAGTCAAAGGTATGGTTTTTCCAGTAGTCATATATGGATGTGAAAGTTGGACCATAAAGAAGGCTGAGCACAGAAGAATTGATGCTTCCCAAGGTTGTATTAGAGAAGACTCTTGAGAGTTCCTTGGACTACAAGGAGATCAAACCAGTCAATCCTAAAGGAAATCAGTCCTGAATATTCATTGGAAGGACTGATGCTGAAGCTGAAACTCCAATACTTTGGCCACCTGACGCAAAGAGCCCAGTCATTGGAAAAGACCCTGATGCTGGGGTAGATTGAAGGCAGGAGGACAAGGGACGACAGAGGATGAGATGGTTGGACGGCCTCATTGACTCAATGGGCAGGAGTTTGAGCAAACTCTGGGAGATGGTGAAGGACAAGGAGCTTGGCTTGCTGTGGCCCATGGGGTCGCAAAGAGTTGGGCACAAGTGAGCGACTAAACAACACCAACATATACATACATGCACTTTTTAAGATTTCCTTCCCATTTAGGTCACCACAGATCATCGAGTAGCGTTCCCTGTGCTATACAATAGGTTCTCATTAGTCATTTATACTTTTTTGATGGGATTTCTTTGCACATGACCAACCCTCTTGGGTGAATTATGAAAAGAGTGTCCAGGTTAATTTCCATCTGAGGTGTCCACATTGCCCATGGGACACTTGTCAGCTTTGTCCTGTTAAACCTTTGGAATCCTAACTGCCCTGTAGTAGACTTACCTTTATCCTACCACCTGAAATGCAGGGCATGTCAACCAGTCTGTTGCCTCAGCAGATGTCCAGCTAGGGAGTCAGGGTCAGACTCCCTTTCTTGGAAGTCCTCTGGCTGCTTCCTGGCTCCAGCACTCTTTACAACAGCACATAATTCATGGCTCTTAGGATTTTCTTCTTTCAACCCCCTGAGCCCGTTGCTCGGTAGACTGGAGGAGAATAACACGAACCTAAGTGATACGACAGAGGATGAGATGGCTGGATGGCATCACTGACTCAGTGCACGCGAGTTTGAGTAAACTCCAGGAGTTGGTGATGGACAGACAGGGAGGCCTGGCATGCTGCAGTCCACGGGGTCACAAAAAGTCGGATACGACTGAGCGACTGAACAGAACTGAAGTGATACGATCCTAGTTACGAGCTATAAGGACCCTGGCTGGTTTTACCAGCTTCCTTTATTGGTGGAAACTGTGTGTTAGTTGCTTAGCCATGTCCAGCTCTTTGCAACTCGTTGTCTGCAGCCCATCGGGCTCCTCTGTCCACGGAATTCTCCAGACAAGGATGCTGGAGTGGGTTGCTATTCCTTCTCCAGCAGTAGTCGAAGGAGAGGTTCAAAGTCCTTCTAAAAAGTGACTGAGTAGCAGCAAGGATTTGATGTGACCTGGACCAAATCCAGAAGATTCTACAGAGCAGATTAACAGCACCATTAATATCTGGTGACCTAGCTAAGTGGAGAAAAGGTGAGCGTGTTAGTCCCTCAGGCATGTCCGACTTTTTGCTACCCCATGGAATATCCACGGAAGTCCCCAGACAAGAATACTGGAGTGGGTTGCAGTTTCAACTCAGGACTCAGCTAAGCAGAGACCAATTAAGAACACTTCCTTGGTACTATTTATTGATTGCTATTATTACTTTATTGGCCTTTATTACTTTAATTACAATAACAGAGTGGGCTTCCCAGGTGGCATAGCAGTAAAGAATCTGCCTGCCAGTGAAGAAGAGGCAACAGATATAGATTTGATCCCTGGGTGGGGAAGATCCCCTGGAGGAGGAAATGGCAACCCACTCTAGTACGCCTGCCTGGAAAATTCCATGGCCAGAGGATCCTGGCAGGCTCCAGGCTGTAGGGTCTCAAAGAATCAGACACAGCTGAGCACCGCACACACAGCACACACAGTAACAGAGGAAAGATGGAAAAGGTAGACGTCCAGACAGACAGGACCATGTTTTGCTGGCAACAGTCAGGCTGTGTCAGAAACGCCAGTGAACAAGAGTCACAAGCCTGTGCCTGAGCGCTAGCTTCGACACTCGCCCTGGAAGTCACTGCACTGCTCTGCTCATCAGAGCAGCACCTCCCGGCCTGGATGTGGCTGCCTCAGAAGGCAAGTTTTCATATGCGGAAAAGCTCAATTTGCACCTGGTTTTCCTTTGTTCCCTGAGGTTGTCATGCTCTTGCCTGGGTTCATGTAACAAAGCACCCGGCTCCTGGTGATGCTCAATCAGACTCGGCTGAAGCCATGGCAGCCAGCTATCCCAGCAAGCATCAAAGGATGCAAGGAAGGGCCTGGTGTTATCTGCATGTACGTAGGCCCCTCAGGATGGAGGAGCCTAGAGCCACAAAACAGAGCAGAAGAAGGCTTTGTACTTTCTTTGGAGTATATCATCTTTGATTAATTGGAGAATGTGGGTTGAGGATCTAATGTGTGCCTCTTCAGCCTTTACCTAAAAACTTACAGCTCTGACTACAAGCAAGACTCAACGCACGTAGACGTGGAGACCTAGGAACCCTCGGTGCACTGGTGTGTGAATTTTTGAACGTTTTTAACTTTTCTGACCCCTGACTAATTTTTTCCTAATCCCGGAATGGGATAAATAATCCAGACATAAATACACTCAATGTCTGCTTGTTTATTTTCCCATAAACCACAAACACATGGAAAATTAGTTCCCGTGTGATGTGATATCTCAGGTGTCAACCACCTTAGGCCTTGGAGAGGTGGCAGCACAATAACTGTGTCTCCTGTGGTTCCTGGCACTGCCAGTGCCCAAGAAATGCTCATTGACTGATGGATGGACCGAGTCATCTGCATGCAACCAGAGCCACTTCAGATGGCCATGATGTATGCTGTGTGTGACACTGAGAACAAACACAGCACCTCCTGTTGAATTTGAGTCCCATTTCTACCTTCACTTGAAGGTAAGACGTCTCCTTTATCAGGAGACTCTTGTCTGCAACTCTTTTTCTAGGGTCTAGTGACAAAAAGGCATCAAAGGTAGACAGCAGCAGGCACCATCCTATTTATGCTGCAGGGTGGAATGGAAATGCACATGAGTACTTATCTTCACAGCTCAGTTCAGTTTCTCAGTCATGTCCAACTCTTAGCATGGACTGCAGCACTCCAGGCTTCCCTGTCCATCACCAACTCCCAGAGCTTACTCAGACTCATGTCCATTGCATTGGTGATGCCATCCAACCATCTCATCCTCTGTCGTCCCTTTCTCCTCCCACCTTCAATCTTCCCCAGCATCAGGGTCTTTTCCAATGAGTCAGTTCTTCGCATCAGGTGGCCAAATTATTGGAGTTTCAGCATGATTCTTTTTCCTTGAGGAATATTTCCTTCTTTCCCTGTCTGTATCTCTGTCTGCCTCTGTCTTTCCTTCTCTCTCTTTCCTCATCTTTCTTTTATACTTTCTCTTTCACCAATGCTGCTGCTGCTTTCACCAACTCGCTTCAGTCGAGTCTGACTCTGTGCGACCCCATGGACTGCAGCCTACCAGGCTCCTCTGTCCATGGGATTTTCCAGGCGAGAGTACTGGAATGTGTTGCTATTGCCTTCTCCCTTTCACCAATGACTCACTAACAAAAGTCAGTTACCAAATCAGAACTGTTTTTATTGTTGCTGTTTCATCTGAATGATTGCTTTGGCAAAGATAATTGAGAACCCCAGCTGGAATCTCAATCACTGCCTAAAAGGTTCACTTCACTGTGGAATCTTATATCTACACCAGATTCTATGGAACCCTCAATTGTCTGGGCTATAAACTCCCTCTCATGCCAACTGCGGACCTGGCTTCTGCTCCCACCAACTTCTGAAGCAATGGCTTTCCCCCTGAGGCTCAGGAAGAGCCACCCTCCGAGCAACCAGCGCTTAAGGGTGTCCACAGGTGTTCCCAACCCTCCCAATCCCCTCCCTTTGGTGTCACCACTCCTGGTCAGAGAGTCAGACAGAATCAGAAGGTAAGAAAGGAACACCCAAGTCACAGGCTTCTCTGGTGCCCGTACTGACAGAGAAACCCCGCCACTGGAAGCAGTTGAAAGCAATTATTGAAAGCAATTTAAATTCTAAATACATGGGATTTCAGAGAAAAAAAACTGCAGTGAAATGACAATTTCATGAAAAATATATGAGGTTGCTTCCAGTAATTATAGATCGGTTCGGATATGTTTCTTTCATTGGCCATTAATTTAAATCAATTATTTATCAAGTCCTGTGATGCTGTGTGCCGAAAACCACTTAGGACTGGCTACTTTAATGTGTTCTTTAAAGGGACAGATTATAGATTTCACTTCAAGGTTTCTTTTTTTTTTTTCCCTATGACTGACATGGAAGGGAAAAGTACACTGTTGGGATCAAAATTAAGGGGGTCCTTGCAATGAAGCACCCACTGCCCCTAAAACTAAGGTGAGAATTTTACAACTTTTTTTTTTTTTTTGCCATTAGCTTCTCTGATTACAGAGACAGTGCTACTGTTAAGAATATCCTTGGTGGTCCAACATGACGGGCATCTTAGGAATTGTCCTTGCATAGATATGTTCCTGATTAGGTGGCTTATTTGGTGTTGTGGCCATGCACATATTACAAGATCAGAACTATTCCAGGTTTCTATACGACATCTGGTCAACCCTCTGAAAGTGTGAAAGTGATAGTCACTCGGTTGTGTCTGACTCTTTGCTATGCTATGGACTGTAGCCCGCCAGGTTCCCCTGTCCATGGAATTTTCCAGACAAGAATACTGGAGTGGGCAGCCATTCCCTTCTCCAGAGGATCTTCCCAACTCAGGGATCAAACCCAGGTCTTCTGTATTGCAGGTAGACTTTATCACATCTGAGCCAATACGCCCTAGGCAGCATGAAAACTCAAAACTTAGGTCCAGCTGATAACATTTCACATACAGCTGTTTTATTCTCTTTTCTTTTTGCTTTTCTGCTGTTTTTGGTTCCTGGATCTCTAATGATAACAAAGGTGCCTCCTCTATACAGAACAGACACTTTCTGAGTATCAGGGAAGAAGAATTAGGAAAAAATGGTGAAGACAGCTCCAAGATAGAAGCAGTACCATTGGCGACATTAGGGAAGATTGCGTTAACTGTAAGATGAGCTCGATTGCAAGGAGTCACTCCATTGACTCAGACTATTTCATTTCAGTTCAGTTCAGTCGCTCAGTCGTGTCCAACTCTTTGCGACCGCATGAATCGCAGCACGCCAGGCCTCCCTGTCCATCACCATCTCCCGGAGTTCACTCAGACTCACATCCATCGAGTCGGTGATGCCATCAACATAAATGAATTCCAACCCAGCTCACAAACTCCCGCCAGCCTCTTGGCGGTTATCACCGTGACGGCGAGCTGGGGATGCCTCTCTTCTCACTCACACCTGCCTGTGGTTTCATGGTCCGCTCCTGGCAGCCATCAGCGCCCCATTGCCTCACATGCTTTCTCTCCTCCATGCTGTGCCTGTTGTTTTGCTCTAGCACCCAGACGTTTTCTCTTCCACCTTCCTTGCCTGGCTAACTCCTATTCTCAGCATCGAAGGTCCAATTCAAGCACTTCCTGTTTTCAACTCAAGCACTTCCTGTTTCACTCCTATGCTCAGCATCAAAGGTCCAACTCAAGCACTTCCTTCTCAAGAACTTTCTCAGGTGGCACCAGCCACTTCCTGTCCTTTGCTACCCCAAGTCCTACATCTGCTGCTGTTAAGTCATGTCAGTCATGTCCGACTCTGTGCAACCCCATAGATGGCAGCCCACCAGGCTCCTCTGTCCCTGGGATTCTCCAGGCAAGAACACTGGAGTGGGATGCCATTTCCTTCTCCAGTGCATGAAAGTGAAAATGAAAGTGAAGTCGCTCAGTCGTGTCTGACTCCTAGCGACCCCATGGACTGCAGCCTACCAGGCTCCTCCGTCCTTGGGATTTTCCAGGCAAGAGTACTGGAGTGGGGTGCCATTGCCTTCCCCAGTCCTACATCATGAGACCATAATTGCCACTTCATTTGTCAGACTCCCTTCTGTGTCACGGGCTCCCCAGGTGGCACTAGTGATAAAGAACCCCCCTACCAATGCAGGATACTAAAAGGCGTGGATTTGATCTCTGGATCAGGAAGATCCCCTGGAGGAGGGCATGGCAACCCACTCCAGTTTTCTTGCCTGAAGAATCCCATGGACAGAGGACCCTGGCGGATTAGAGTCCATGGGGTCACAAAGAGTCAGACACGCCTGAAGCAACTTAGTACGCAAGCCTCTGTGTGGTGACTTCTAAGAGTGTGGAGATGGTGCCTTTTGCATCCTGGTAATCTCAGGACATTCTTGTATTCTCAGAGCAGTCAGGGAGAGAGTGCTTGGTATGTGCTGTGTAATTCATGAACTTCATAAAAAACTGGCAAACCGACCAACCCTAGTGCCTCCCTAGGAGGATGTGTTCGTTGTTGACAAGATCAGAAATGCTTCATCAGTTTCAAACCCCAAGGTTTGAATTCTTTTCTTCTGAATGATTCACACACTAGATGCCTTCTACAAATATTCTAAATTGCAATTTCATTTCAGATTTAGATAGTTTGTTTAAAAAAAACCCACTGAAGGAAGAGTGGCTTTGTAGACCTTATTCATAGAAAAGGATGAAGAAGCTGGTGTTGATTAGATCATAGATTTGATTCAGTAAAAGAATAAGACTGTAAATGGGAACTGATAAAACCAGAAATAACTTATCATATTTAAATAGTTCCTTATCGGTTATAAAGTACTTTTGAATTATACCATGTCTTTTTAGTTACCCATATTTCAGTTAAATGTTAGACTACATCACATTAAGTTTAGGTATCCAGCATGTCAATATAATATATAGGTCATATAGACCTTGTTGAAGAGGGTCTGCTTTAAACCCAGACTGCCTTGTTCCAATCACATTCATCACAGACTAGCTGTGTGACCCCAGTTTCATAGACTCTTTGTTCAATGAAAGTGATGATTGAATTTTCTAGAGTCATCGTGAGATATAAAATGAGTTATGCTGTGATTCTTAACCAGGGCTGCATATTGGAGCTCTTAGGGATGCTTTTTAAAAACACTAATGCCCAGGCCACCCCAGACCAATGATCGTGAGTATCTGGGTGGCAACTGGCCATCCAGACATCACTATTTTAAAAGCTCCCCAAGTGATTCTAATGGGCAGGCGGCATTGAGACTTGCCAAGCTAAGTGATGGAAATCACACGGCCAGGCATACACATAACATATTGTTCAGAAGATAGGGCCATTCTTGTTATTTTGTGTGTGATTTCCAGCTGGTTTACCTGCAGCTTTCTGGATGATGCTTGATTTCTATTTTACTGATTTTCCTTTTATCTTAGTTATTCATGTGGTAAATCTCTTTAAAATATGCTACAGACTGGGATTTCCCTGGTGGTCCAGTGTTATATGGTTTCCAGTCCATCAAAAAAAAAAAAGTTGTATATTAAGAATGTGAGACAGAAGTTGACTTGATAACAGCAAGAAGCAAAAATTAAAATATCTTGGAAGAGACAAAAAATATATTTAAATTTTAAAAAAATTTAAATATTACTTAGATTGTGTTCTGCAGAACACAAGGATCTTACAGTTTTGAGAAGTGATAAGTAAGTCCCTCTTGAAGATGCAATTAGCATACAAACGTTCTGAGAATTTTGTACCCCCCCCCAAAAAAAAAAAAAAGATTTAACTTAGTTTAAACTAGGGTTCCAACCAGGAAGCTTTTCTTTATAAGATCTTGCAAAATAAGTTTCCCATGAAACACAGTTTGGAGATTGTGTTCTGCAGAACACAAGGATCTTACAGTTTTGAGAAGTGATAAGTAAGTCCTTCTTGAAGATGCAATTAGCATACAAACGTTCTGAGAATTTTGTACCCCCCCCCAAAAAAAAGATTTAACTTAGTTTAAATTAGGGTTCCAACCAGGAAGCTTTTCTTTATAAGATCTTGCAAAATAAGTTTCCCATGAAACACAGTTTGGGAAATGCTAATGTAATTGTGTAATTTTAAAGAACTAAGCAGAGGATATTTGCTACTTGTTAAAAGTGTTTCAAATATCACAGAAGCTTTACCAGAAGGTTTTACCAATTTGCTAAATAAATAGTTCTCATGTTATTAACAGTTTCAAAATATACACACATACACACAAAGCACATGTGATGGAAAACGTCCCAATTTACTCTACCAAGCAAGAAATGCTAAGACAACAACAAGCTGAACAATACAGGAAAAGAAACAATGCTGTGGATCAGGCTCACTTACAAAGATCAATGGAGGTGAAATCCAGGAGCAGAAGGCACAAAACTCTTTGACCAAATAGGGCATAATCTGGGACTGTTTAACATTGAGAAATTAATGAAGATAATCCATAACAACAGCTGACTCATTGGAAAAGACCTTGATGCTGGGGAAGGTTGAAAGCAGAAGGAGAAGAGGGCGACAGAGGATGAGGTGATTCAATGGCCTTACCGATTCAGTAGACACGAACTTGGGCAATCTCTGCGAGATGATGAGGGACAGGGAAGCCAGCATGCTGCAGGCCACAGGATCGCTAAGAGTTGGACATGACTGAGCCAGTGAACTGAACTGAATCTCAGAGCCCTCTTTCTGGAAAACCAACCTGAGATGACACCACACTACAAAGGAAACCAAATAGCACATATCCATGTATGTTGTTGTTGTTGCTGTTTACTTGGCTCAGTCACAGCTGACTCTGTGATCCTGTGGACTGTAGCCTCCCAGGCTCCTCTGTACGTGGAATTTCCTAGGCAAGAATACTGGAGTGGGTTGCCATTTATATGCAGCTCAAAAAAATGGGCCAAAACAAATTTATCATTTAGTGATACATTCGCTGAAGAATTGATGCTTTTGAACTGTGGTGTTGGAGAGGACTCTTGAGAGTCCCTTGGACTGCAAGGAGACCCAACCAGTCCATCCTAAAGGAGATCAGTCCTGGATGTTCATTGGAAAGACTGATGTTGAAACTGAAACTCCAATACTTTGGCCACCTGATGCGAAAAGCTGACTCATTTGAAAAGACCCTGATGTTGGGAAAGACTGAGGGTAGAAGGAGAAGGGGACGACAGGATGAGATGGTTGGATGGCATCACCGACTGAATGGACATGGGTTTGAGTGAACTTTGGGAACTGGTAATGGACAGGGAGGCCTGGCATGCTGTGGTTCATGGAGTTGCAAAGAGTTGGACACGACTGAGGGACTGAACCGATGCATTCACGTGTTCCAAAACTAGAGAGTTAGGATGTTATTATCTTAAAGCCAGAACAGAGGTCACGTAAGTGGGCAGGGGCACACAGTGGGCTGTTGGCAACGTCCCTCCTCTTGGTCTTTGTGGAGTTCCAGGGGTGTTTGCTCATGAACATTCTTTCAACTGTACGTGGATGTTATAGGCAGCTCTCTCTGATAATAAATCTCACGTTCAAAAGAGAAAAGATTTCGCTGAAAGAGAAGTCCCTGGTGTCACTGCTAGTGTTGCTATCATTATCTCCGTGGCAGCGCTGTGCACTATTCTGTCCTCTCCAATAACCAAGACGAAGGAATGGTTTTCCTTGCAGCTGTGTCCCCAGCTATCCTCACCCACCTTTCCTGATGGATGGATTGCGGGTAAGGCCAGTGTAGGCAGGTGGCGATGAGGGCTTCTCGGGTGCTCTGGCGGAGTGACCCTTCTCTTGACCTGCAGCAGGTCTAAGAGCTTCTGTGAATGATGAAGTCGCGCCCCCTGTGACCTGCTCTTCCCAGCAATGGGATGCTTGCCCTGACTTCCTGGAAGTCAGCTTCACATCAAATGACCCTCTCCGTGACATTAAAGGACACTCTCCCCTTCCTGAGACTTTATTCAATCAGAGAGCAAGTGGACATCAAGACGGATATAACAATCTCCAGCCAATGGGCGGGAGCTGAAACTCACCTCTCCAACAGAAAAGCTGCTGGGTGGAACGCAACCTGAGGCCACATGGTGGCATTTCTAGAGATATCTTCACCATAACCCCCAAAGCCATCAGAAAGGTTAGTAAAAAGCCTTCCACTCAGGTAAGGAGGAAAGCCACAGCCTGAAAGCAACATTCCCTGCTCGAAGTCTTTTCACAATTGTGGCAAAGAAGTGTGATCGTTTCAGACCACTCTGGGGCAAAATGGTCCATTTGGCTTCATCTGCAACACAGTACGTGTCCAGTAAAACCCAAGAAAGAAAGCTCAAAGCAGACACCTGGAAAACACGAAAGTGTTGCCCTTCAAAAAGAGGAGAAGGAAAGTCATTTAGCTAAAGTCTCTGTCCTGGAGCCATTTAGAAATTTCTGCCCTCTTACCTGCACTAATACTTCTTTGGTTTCCATCAGGCTTTTTAAAACTGTGATAATAGATCTAAGAGTAATTCTCTAAAATAAGTTGGTAGTTCTTTCTGGGGTTCAGTAAAACAGTGAGGTTTAGGGTGTTAATTGGAGAAAAGCATCTCCACCAGCTTTGTTTTTTAACTATGTGCCTTGGATTCCCACTCCTCTCACTGCGGATCCTGGCATCATGACGTGACTTGGAAGCAGCCTGCCTCTCTCTCCTGCCTGTTCTCCAGCCCCACACCAGCACGGTTAGGAGACGACATCATCAGTAACCATGATACTTTATAACAGGCCTTCATGCTCAGTCACTTCAGTCGTGTTCAACTCTTTTAGACCCTGTCCATGGGATTCTGCAGGCAGGCATACTGGAATGGGTTGCCATGCCCTTCTCCAGGAGATCTTCCCAACCCAGGTATCAACCCTGAGTCTCTTGCATTGCAGGCAGATTCTTTACACCTTGAGCCACCTGGGAAGTCTGCACTTACCTAGCTTGTTTTATTTACCTCCATTAACTGTGATGTTGGAGAAGACTCTTGAGAGTACCTTGGACTGCAAGGAGATCCAACCAGTCCATTCTGAAGGAGATCAGCCCTGGGATTTCTTTGGAAGGAATGATGCTAAAGTTGAAACTCCAGTACTTTGGCCACCTCATGCGAAGAGTTGACTCATTGGAAAAGACTCTGATGCTGGGAGGGATTGGGGGTAGGAGGAGAAGGGGATGACAGAGGATGAGACGGCTGGATGGCATCACGGACTCGATGGACGCTAGTCTGAGTGAACTCCGGGAGATGGTGATGGACAGGGAGGCCTGGCGTGCTGTGATTCATGGGGTCACACAGAGTCGGACACAACTGAGCAACTGAACTGAACTGAACTCCATGATTAGATACTGTTCCCATTTCACAGATGACATGACTGAGGCTCAGGTCAATTACCCAAGGTACTCTTGGTTACAAATTGAAAGACTGGGGCTTCAAGACAGGTGACCTGTCTCCTTTGTTGGAATGATCAATGGATGTGNAGAGTCGGACACAACTGAGCAACTGAACTGAACTGAACTCCATGATTAGATACTGTTCCCATTTCACAGATGACATGACTGAGGCTCAGGTCAATTACCCAAGGTACTCTTGGTTACAAATTGAAAGACTGGGGCTTCAAGACAGGTGACCTGTCTCCTTTGTTGGAATGAGCAATGGATGTGATATATGTAACCGCTGAGCATACTCTCTGCTCAGAGAATAGTGTGATTACTATTTCTAATGTTGTCGCTGCAGGAAGATGATTGCCCCAGGATCCCTCTCCTCGTCCCCTTACATTTCCTAACAGTCAGCCTACTGGGGGCATCCCCGAGGACCAGGGGAGGCACTGTGCTCTGATGTGGAGGGGCCAGTCTTGCAGAGCGTGCTGAGAGAGAGCAGGATGTTGTGGGGCAGGGGGAGGATCGGGCCTTCAGCCACTGCCACGTGGCACACAGGCCCCCAGGGAGCACACGCATGCACACACATACACATACACAAGGTGTCACAAAGGCTTGTCTATGTGCTTTCCTTTTGATATGCTTAAAAAGACATCTGAAACTTGCTTACACTATTTGCAATTGGCACACTACCTAGACTTTCGCCCATATCACATTGTAANAACTGTGGCAAAGAAGTGTGATCGTTTCAGACCACTCTGGGGCAAAATGGTCCATTTGGCTTCATCTGCAACACAGTACGTGTCCAGTAAAAGCCAAGAAAGAAAGCTCAAAGCAGACACCTGGAAAACACGAAAGTGTTGCCCTTCAAAAAGAGGAGAAGGAAAGTCATTTAGCTAAAGTCTCTGTCCTGGAGCCATTTAGAAATTTCTGCCCTCTTACCTGCACTAATACTTCTTTGGTTTCCATCAGGCTTTTTAAAACTGTGATAATAGATCTAAGAGTAATTCTCTAAAATAAGTTGGTAGTTCTTTCTGGGGTTCAGGAAAACAATGAGGTTTAGGGTGTTAATTGGAGAAAAGCATCTCCACCAGCTTTGTTTTTTAACTATGTGCCTTGGATTCCCACTCCTCTCACTGCGGATCCTGGCATCATGACGTGACTTGGAAGCAGCCTGCCTCTCTCTCCTGCCTGTTCTCCAGCCCCACACCAGCACGGTTAGGAGACGACATCATCAGTAACCATGATACTTTATAACAGGCCTTCATGCTCAGTCACTTCAGTCGTGTTCAACTCTTTTAGACCCTGTCCATGGGATTCTGCAGGCAGGCATACTGGAATGGGTTGCCATGCCCTTCTCCAGGAGATCTTCCCAACCCAGGTATCAACCCTGAGTCTCTTGCATTGCAGGCAGATTCTTTACACCTTGAGCCACCTGGGAAGTCTGCACTTACCTAGCTTGTTTTATTTACCTCCATTAACTGTGATGTTGGAGAAGACTCTTGAGAGTACCTTGGACTGCAAGGAGATCCAACCAGTCCATTCTGAAGGAGATCAGCCCTGGGATTTCTTTGGAAGGAATGATGCTAAAGTTGAAACTCCAGTACTTTGGCCACCTCATGCGAAGAGTTGACTCATTGGAAAAGACTCTGATGCTGGGAGGGATTGGGGGTAGGAGGAGAAGGGGATGACAGAGGATGAGACGGCTGGATGGCATCACGGACTCGATGGACGTGAGTCTGAGTGAACTCCGGGAGATGGTGATGGACAGGGAGGCCTGGCGTGCTGCGATTCATGGGGTTGCAAAGAGTCGGACACAACTGAGCAACTGAACTGAACTGAACTCCATGATTAGATACTGTTCCCATTTCACAGATGACATGACTGAGGCTCAGGTCAATTACCCAAGGTACTCTTGGTTACAAATTGAAAGACTGGGGCTTCAAGACAGGTGACCTGTCTCCTTTGTTGGGATGATCAATGGATGTGATATATGTAACCGCTGAGCATACTCTCTGCTCAGAGAATAGTGTGATTACTATTTCTAATGTTGTCGCTGCAGGAAGATGATTGCCCCAGGATCCCTCTCCTCGTCCCCTTACATTTCCTAACAGTCAGCCTACTGGGGGCATCCCCGAGGACCAGGGGAGGCACTGTGCTCTGATGTGGAGGGGCCAGTCTTGCAGAGCGTGCTGAGAGAGAGCAGGATGTTGTGGGGCAGGGGGAGGATCGGGCCTTCAGCCACTGCCACGTGGCACACAGGCCCCCAGGGAGCACACGCATGCACACGCACACACATACACAAGGTGTCACAAAGGCTTGTCTATGTGCTTTCCTTTTGATATGCTTAAAAAGACATCTGAAACTTGCTTACACTATTTGCAATTGGCACACTACCTAGACTTTCGCCCATATCACATTGTAGAACAGAGCTGTAGTTTATGCTGTTTAACAATGCTCAACACTTTGTTAACAATGCTCAGCATCATGCTTCCCTGATGGCTCAGTGGTTAAGGAATCTGACTGTGATGTAGGAGACACAGGAGATGTGGGTTCGATCCCTGGGTGGGGAAGATCCCCTGGAGAAGGAAACTGGCAAAGTATTCTTGCCTGGAAAATCTCATTGACAAGTTATAGCCCCTGGGGTCACAAAGAATGAGACACGACTGAGCACAAGGCACGTAGCACTTTGAAATGCTGCTTTTGAGAAATGAAGATGTATAACATACTTGAGAATGTGTGATACCAACCTTTTAAGTAATAAAATATAAATGATAAATATATAGGAAATACATATATACATATAAAATTAGGCATCATGGGATTATGGAGGCCGAGAAGCCCTATGATCTGCCTTCTGTAAACTGGAGACCCAGGAGAGCTGGTGGTGAGGCTCCAGTCTGAGTCTGGAGACCTGAGAACCATGGGACCAATGCCCCAGTCTGAACAAAAAAGACCCATTTCCTGGCTTACGCAGTCAGAGAGCAAACTTTCCCTCTGTTCTTTGTTCTTTGCAGGCCCTCTAAAGACTGGACGAGGCCCACGCATGCCTATATGTGTGCTAAGTTGCTTCAGTCATGTCTGACTCTTTGCGACGCTATGGACCATAGCCAGCCTGGCTCCCCTGTCCATGGGGTTTCCCAGGCAAGAACACTGGAGTGGGTTCTCATACCCTCTTCCAGGGAATCGTCCCAACCCAGGGATCAAAAATGCATCTCCTGCATTGGCAGGTGGATTCTGTACCACTGAGCCATGGGGGAGGTCCCGGGCCTACCCATATTTGGGTCCTTTATTTTATCAGTTCAGATACTAATCTCTTCTGCACACACCTTCACAGACACAGAAACAATGCTTAACCAGATATCTGGCTATCCAGTGGCCCAGTCAAGCTGACACATAGAATTAGCCATTGTAAGGTCCTAGTCTGGTGAGTCAAAAACGCACCATAGGGAACTCCCTGGCCGTCCAGTGGTTAAGACTCCGAGCACCCATTGCAGGGGCCATGGGTTTGAACCCTGGTCACAGAACTATATCCCACAGGCCGCACCGTGTGGCCAAAATTTTAAAAAATAAAATAGCTTTTTAAAAAATGCACAGTAAACATAAGCAGGGACCACATGGGAGGAGACAGCTTTTGCCATCACTGCCTTGATAACAACATCATCTCAGTTGTAGCTGGACATCCATATGCTGTTTTTAATGTTTATTATTCATTCATCTGCACCGGGTCTCAGCTGTGGCACACATGATCTCTGATCTTCGTTGTAGGATGGGAACTCCCAGTTGCAGCATGTGGGATCTAGTTCCCCGACCAGGGATTGAACTTGGTGTCCCTGCATTGGGAGCACGGAATCTTAACCTCTGAACCTCCAGAGAAATCCCTGGATGTCCATATTGTTTAACATACTAACTTAAACTGAGGACCCTTCAGGGTTCAAGGAATTCAAGCAGCTCCTCTGTGAACAATTAGGTTCAATAGCACTTGTTGCAAATGATTACGGGATATTTCAGATAAAGGAGACTTTGGTGTCTGTAGTTTCTTCTCCTCTGACACTAACAAATCATATTACTAATTTCAGAAGAATACTTCAAATAAAAACACATAACATTTTCATAATAAATTTAATAAAAATGCTACTCAGAGACTATACAAAGGAATAGCTATTGAAATGGAAGTTGTTATATTTCCTTGTCGAATACTTGCAAAATTATAGACTTAAGGAAATTCATTCAGTGATAGAAAAAAAATGGGATATAAGAAAGATGCAAAACACAGAAGATGAGATAACAAGGGACAATTTCTTTCTTTCCATATTTTTTAATATTTTTAAGTAGAGCAATGCTTCTCATCCCTTCTTTTTAAAAATTAATTTCTTTATTTTAATTGGAGGTTAATTGCTTTACAATATTATGGTTTTGCCATATAGCAACATGAATCAGCCATGGGTGTACGTGTGCCCCCATCCTGAACATAGAAAACCCTAAAGACACCACCAGGAAATTACCAGGGCTAATCAATGAATATAGAAACTTTGCAGGATATAAAATGAGATAATTTCTTTTTAAAAATCTAAATTCTGTGCATTTCACAATGATGTTAAATAATTGTGATAATAAGTTATTGCAAGAAATAACTTTAGAAGCAATGGTGCCAAAGGTTGAATAGAAAAAGATAAAGAAGGTTGAGAGAAGAGATAACACTATTATAAAAAAGGGTACTTCGAGTAAGGACTGGATGCAATAAGACTTTTCAGAAAACAGAACAGAGCATCTCCTGTGCCTTTCAGACATCCTCCAGTAAACCATGGGTGGGAGGAAGCATCTGCGATGGATTGACAGGTTGATACCATAAGCAGAGGGAGAGGCAATCCTGGGACATTTCTGTGATAGGTAGGATTCTGTGTTTTGTTGTTGTTGTGGGTGTTTTTGTCTTTGTTTTTTGCTGGGGAACTCCTGCTTTTTCTAAAATTAATTTTTGCTGGAACATAGTTGCTTTACCATGTTGTGTTAGTTTCTACTGTTCTGTTCAGTTCATTTCAGTCACTCAGTCATGTCCGACTCTTCACGACCCCATGAGTCGCAGCACGCCAGGCCTCCCTGTCCATCACCAACTCTCGGAGTTCACTCAGACTCACGTCCATCGACTCAGTGATGCCATCCAGCCATCCATCCTCTGTCGTCCCCTTCTCCTCCTGCCCCCAATCCCTCCCAGCATCAGAGTCTTTTCCAACGAGTCAACTCTTCGCATGAGGTGGCCAAAGTACTGGAGCTTCAGCTTTAGCATCATTCCTTCCAAAGAAATCCCAGGGTTGATCTCCTTCAGAATGGACTGGTTGGATCTCCTTGCAGTCCAAGGGACTCTCAAGAGTCTTCTCCAACACCACAGTTCAAAAGCATCGATTCTTCGGCGCTCAGCTTTCTTCACAGTCCAACTTTCACATCCATACATGACCACAGGAAAAACCATAGCCTTGACTAGGCGGACCTTAGTCGGCAAAGTAATGTCTCTGCTTTTGAATATACTATCCAGGTTGGTCATAACTTTTCTTCCAAGGAGTAAGCGTCTTTTAATTTCATGGCTGCAGTCACCATCTGCAGTGATTTTGGAGCCCAAAAAAATAAAGTCTGACACTGTTTCCACTGTTTCCCCATCTATTTCCCATGAAGTGATGGGACCGGATGCCATGATCTTCGTTTTCTGAATGTTGAGCTTTAAGCCAACTTTTTCGCTCTCCTCCTTCACTTTCATCAAGAGGCTTTTTAGCTCCTCCTCACTTTCTGCCATAAGGGTGGTGTCATCAGCATATCTGAGGTTATTGATATTTCTCCCGGCAATCTTGATTCCAGCTTGTGTTTCTTCCAGTCCAGCGTTTCTCATGATGTACTCTGCATATAAGTTAAATAAGCAGGGAGACAATATACAGCCTTGACGTACTCCTTTTCCTATTTGGAACCAGTCTGTTGTTCCATGTCCAGTTCTAACTGTTGCTTCCTGACCTGCATACAGATTTCTCAAGAGGCAGGTTAGGTGGTCTGGTATTCCCATCTCTTTCAGAATTTTCCACAGTTTATTGTGATCCACACAGTCAAAGGCTTTGGCATAGTCAATAAAGCAGAAATAGATGTTTTTCTGGAACTCTCTTGCTTTTTCCATGATCCAGCGGATGTTGGCAATTTGATCTCTGGTTCCTCTGCCTGTTCTAAAACCAGCTTGAACATCAGGGAGTTCACGGTTCACATATTGCTGAAGCCTGGCTTGGAGAATTTTGAGCATTACTTTACTAGCGTGTGAGATGAGTGCAATTGTGCGGTAGTTTGAGCATTCTTTGGCATTGCCTTTCTTTGGAATTGGAATGAAAACTGACCTTTTCCAGTCCTGTGGCCACTGCTGAGTTTTCCAAATTTGCTGGCATATTGAGTGCAGCACTTTCACAGCATCATCTTCCAGGATTTGAAACAGCTCAACTGGAATTCCATCACCTCCACTAGCTTTGTTCTTAGTGATGCTTTCTAAGGCCCACTTGACTTCACATTCCAAGATGTCTGGCTCTAGATTAGTGATCACATCCTCATGATTATCTGGGTCGTGAAGATCTTTTCTGTACAGTTCTTCTGTGTATTCTTGCCACCTCTTCTTAATATCTTCTGCTTCTGTTAGGTCCATACCATTTCTATCCTTTATCGAGCCCATCTTTGCATGAAATGTTCCCTTGGTATCTCCAATTCTCTTGAAGAGATCTCTAGTCTTTCCCATTCTGTTGTTTTCCTCTATCTCTTTGCATTGATTGCTGAAGAAGGCTTTCTTATCTCTTCTTGCTATTCTTTGGAACTCTGCATTCAGATGCTTATATCTTTTCTTTTCTCCTTTGCTTTTCGCCTCTCTTCTTTTCAGTGCTATTTGTAAGGCTTCTCCAGACAGCCATTTTGCTTTTTTGCATTTCTTTTCCATGGGGATGGTCTTGATCCCTGTCTCCTGTACAATGTCACGAACCTCATTCCATAGTTCATCAGGCACTCTATCTATCAGATCTAGGCCCTTAAATCTATTTCTCACTTCCACTGTATAATCATAAGGGATTTGATTTAGGTCATACCTGAATGGTCTAGCGGTTTTCCCTACTTTCTTCAATTTAAGTCTGAATTTGGTAATAAGGAGTTCATGATCTGAGCCACAGTCAGCTCCTGGTCTTGTTTTTGTTGACTGTATAGAGCTTCTCCATCTTTGGCTGCAAAGAATATAATCAATCTGATTTCGGTGTTGACCATCTGGTGATGTCCATGTGTAGAGTCTTCTCTTGTGTTGTTGGAAGAGGGTGTTTGCTATGACCAGTGCATTTTCTTGGCAAAATACTGTTAGTCTTTGCCCTTCGTTCCACATTCCAAGACCAAATTTGCCTGTTACTCCAGGTGTTTCTTGACTTCCTACTTTTGCATTCCAGTTCCCTATAATGAAAAGGACATCTTTTTTGGGTGTTAGTTCTAAAAGGTCTTGTAGGTCTTCACAGAACTGTTCAACTTCAGCTTCTTCAGCGATACTGGTTGGGGCATAGACCTGGATTACCGTGATATTGAATGGTTTCCCTTGCAGATGAACAGAGTTCATTCTGTCATTTTTGAGATTGCATCTAATTACTGCATTTCGGACTCTTTTGTTGACCATGATGGCTACTCTATTTCTTCTGAGGGATTCCTGCCCGCAGTAGTAGATATAATGGTCCTCTGAATTAAATTCACCCATGCCAGTCCATTTTAGTTCGCTGATTCCTAGAATGTCGACGTTCACTCTTGCCAAGTTTGACCACTTCCAATTTGCCTGGATTCAGGGACCTAACATTCCAGGATCCTATGCAATATTGCTGTTTACAGCATCAGACCTTGCTTCTATCACCAGTCACATCCACAGCTTGGTATTTTTTTTGCTTTGGCTCCATCCCTTCATTCTTCCTGGAGTTATTTCTCCACTGATCTCCAGTAGCATATTGGGCACCTATTGACCTAGGGAGTTCCTCTTTCAGTATCCTATCATTTTGCCTTTTCATACTGTTCATGGGGTTCTCAAGGCAAGAATACTGAAGTAGTTTGCCATTCCCTTCTCCAGTGGACCACATTCTGTCAGACCTCTCCACCATGACCTGCCTGTCTTGGGTTGCCCTGCGGGCATGGCTTGGTTTCATTGAGTTAGACAAGGCCGTGGTCCTAGTGCAATTAGATTGACTAGGTTTCTGTGAGTATGGTTTCAGTGTGTCTGCCCTCTGATGCCCTCTTGCAACACCTGCCATCTTACTTGGGTTTCTCTTACCTTGGGCGTGGGGTATCTCTTCATGGCTGCTCCAGCAAAGTGCAGCCTCTGCTCCTTACCTTGGATGAAGGGTATCTCCTCACCACCACCCTTCCTGTCTATATATTTGATCTTTACTGCTATGTTTCTATTTTTGTTTTGGAAATAAGATCGTCTATACCATTTGCCAGACATGACTCAGGGACTAAGCAACAAACAACATACTATTTTTCTAGATCGCACACAAATGCTTTAATAGATGATATTTGTTTTTCTCTTTCTGACTTACTTTACTCTGGATGACAGCCTCTAGGTTCCTCCACATCTCTAAAATGTAACCTTTCTACAGTATTTAGCAAATTATCAACCATCCTGGTGCCTCCCATTTTAAAGTTATTCACACACAGGAACAGAGAAGGAGCTGATCATTGAATGTTCCAGAGAAAGATGTCCTGAGGGTTTTCATAAATAATGGGGTTGATTAAAAATAGGTCATCCAAATCAATCTAATTGCTTTCTATTTTTGATGCAAGTTTTTTTCATTGATTTTTAAAATGGATAGCCCATTAAAACACATTAATCACGACCCTAAGGATGTATTTGTACTTCAAAAAGCCTAAGCTGAAGAATAAAAAGCAATTTCCCACCACATGAAACTGAGGCAGCACCAGCACAAAAGAGGACTCGGAGCCCTACTTTTCCCAGGAAAATATATCCGGGGACGTGAGGTATCATCATGATAGAACACTGTCCAGCTGTACAAGAGCAGGTTTAGAAGGTCTGGAGCCAAGTGTGTCTTCTTTGGATAAATGCTCTCTCATTTTGTAGAGCCAAGGTGAAAACACATGATTAGCTCTGCTGGGATTTTATTATATAAGCAATGCATGCTCACAGTCACAGAATACAGGTTTAGTCTAAAGAATGCAGCTAAGGAAAACGAATACTTAAAATAATTCACAATTCTATCATCCCAAGATAACACTGGGAACATTTTGACATTTACACACTCAAAATTTTAAAATATACAATGAAAAAAATAAATAAAATAAAATATACAATGCATATATTTTAAATGCAGATATATGATCCATGCTTGTAAGCTTTTGTACTAAAAATAATAAACATTTTAGATGCCAATAAAAACATTTATTCAAAATTATAGTTCATGGAACATAGATATGTGTGTGTGTATCACCATTTACTCGGAGAAGGCAATGGCACCCCACTCCAGTACTCTCGCCTGGAAAATCCCATGGACAGAGGAGCCTGTTAGGCTGCAGTCCGTGGGATCGCTAAGAGTAGGACATGGCTAAGTGACTTCACTTTTACTTTTCACTTTCATGCATTGGAGAAGGAAATGGCAACCCACTCCAGTGTCCTTGCCTGGAGACTCCCAGGAACTGCGGAGCCTAGTGGGCTGCCATCTCTGGGGTCACACAGAGACGGACATGACTGAAGTGACTTAGCATAGCATAGCATCACCATTTACTAAAAACTGTCCTTCTAGTGGCATAAAAACATGCCACCAAACTGCCTTCGTGAGATACTGTACAAATAAACGTTCTCTCAGAATATAAGAAAATATTCCTCTGTTCTATGCTGAGCTATTTTTTTCTTGACTTCTTTTCCTTTGTTTCCACATACCCTCATTTCCCTAATTAGTAACTGATTGAATCTGTTCTTTGGAAGTCAGGGAAGGCCTTGGAGACTCCTTTTCCTACAAATAAGAAACAAGGTACACAGAGGGGCTTTTGTACCTAGGAGGGACCCACAAGGTCCTTCTCAGTGGGGACTTTTCTTTCATCCTCTTTGATCCTCCTCAGTCCAGAGGGGAAACGGAGAAGGAGAAGAAGGGGAATAAAGGATTGTATAAAGAGGTTCATCATAAACTCAGCAGGGGTACTCGATTTTAGGAGGACTGGGTTCCAAAGATTAGAAAACTAGAGAATGCTATGTACTCATTTCAACCAATACACTTGTCAAAATGAATGAGCACTTTGTAAAATTTCGATTACTCTCTAGGAGGTGGGTCACAGAGGATCTTGCTGTGATGTATATCAAAGAGTGCACGGCCTCTGTTTTCCTGTAAGACCTTTATAGTTTCTGAACTTACATCTAAGTCTTTAATCCATTTTGAGGTAATTTTTGTGTATGGTGTTGGAAAGTGTTCTACTTTCATTGTTTTGCACATAGCTGTCCTGTTTTCCTACCACAACTTATTGAAGGGGCTATCTTTTCTCCACTGTATATTCTTGCCTTCTTTGCCAAAAATAAGGTGTCCACAGGTGCATAATTTTACTTCTGGGCTTTCTATCTTGTTCCATTGTTCTATATTTCTGTTTTTGCCAGTACCATACTGTTTTGATAACTATAGCTTGGTTGTACAGCCTGAAGTCAGGAAGGTTGATCCCTCCGCTCTGTTTTTCTTTGTCAAGATTGCTTTGGCCATTTGGAGTCTTTTGTGTTTTCACACAAATTGTGAAATTTTTGTTCTAGTTCTGTGATTATGGTTGATTTGTATTATTGTATGGCAGAACCAAAAGAACACTGTAAATTTTTAAATTAAAATTAAATAATATAAAAAATAAAAACATCTTTAATTTGCAAAGACATGGATGATTACTTAGAAAAATATTTATTCTATAAACTGGTTCCTCCCCAAAGTGTGTATTCCTGATTGTGCAACTGACAATTCCAAAGATGATAGTTAGAACTAACCTATAAATTTACTGTACATCATATATTGATATATTTTAGGCATATTTTAAACCGTATAGACTTTAAGTTCAGTTCAGTTCGGTTCAGTTGCTCAGTCGTCTCCGACTCTTTGCGACCCCATGAATTGCAGCACACCAGGCCTCCCTGTTCATCACCATCTCCCGGAGTTCACTCAGACTCATGTCCATCGAGTCCGTGATGCCATCCAGCCATCTCATCCTCGGTCATCCCCTTCTCCTCCTGCCCGCAATCCCTCCCGGCATCAGAGTCTTTTCCAACAAGTCAACTCTTCGCATGAGGTGGCCAAAGTTCTGGAGTTTCAGCTTTAGCATCATTCCTTCCAAAGAAATCCCACGGTTGATCTCCTTCAGAATGGACTAATTGGATCTCCTTGCAGTCCAAGGGACTCTCAAGAGTCTTCTCCAACACCACAGTTCAAAAGCATCAATTCTTCGGCGCTCAGCCTTCTTCACAGTCCAAATTTCACATCCATACATGACCACAGGAAAAACCATAGCCTTGACTAGACAGACCTTAGTTGGCAAAGTAATGTCTCTGCTTTTGAATATACTATCCAGGTTGGTCATAACTTTTCTTCCAAGGAGTAAGCGTCTTCTAATTTTATGGCTGCAGTCACCATCTGCAGTGATTTTGGAGCCCCAAAAAAGTCTGACACCGTTTCCACTGTTTCCCCCTCTATTTCCTATGAAGTGATCGGACCGGATGCCATGATCTTCGTTTTCTGAATATTGAGCTTTAAGCCAACTTTTTTGCTCTCCTCCTTCACTTTCATCAAGAGGCTTTTTAGCTCCTCCTCACTTTCTGCCATAAGGGTGGTGTCATTTGCATATCTGAGGTTATTGATATTTCTCCCAGCAA
>SJYX01000508.1:189152-236742 GCA_006410675.1 Oreotragus oreotragus
TGCAGAGTTCCAAAGAATAGCAAGAAGAGATAAGAAAGCCTTCTTCAGCAATCAATGCAAAGAGATAGAGGAAAACAACAGAATGGGAAAGACTAGAGATCTCTTCAAGAAAATTAGAGGTACCAAGGGAACATTTCATGCAAAGATGAGCTCAATAAAGGGCAGAAACGGTAAGGACCTAACAGAAGCAGAAGATATTAAGAAGAGGTGGCAAGAATACACAAAAGAACTGTACAAAAAAGATCTTCATGAGCAAGATAACCACGATGGTATGATCACTAATCTAGAGCCAGACATCCTGGAATGTGAAGTCAAGTGGGCCTTAGGAAGCATCACTACCAACAAAGCTAGTGGAGGTGATGGAATTCCAGTTGAGCTCTTTCAAATTCTGAAAGATGATGCTGTGAAAGTGCTGCACTCATTATGCCAGCAAATTTGGCAAACTCAGCAGTGGCCACAGGACTGGAAAAGGTCAGTTTTCATTCCAATTCCAAAGAAAGGCAATGCCAAAGAATGCTCAAACTACCGCACAATTGCACTCATCTCCCACACTAGTAAAGTAATGCTCAAAGTTCTCCAAGCCAGGCTTCAGCAATACATGAACTGTGAACTTCTAGATGTTCAAGCTGGTTTCAGAAAAGGCAGAGGAACCAGAGATCAAATTGCCAACATCTGCTCGATCATGGAAAAAGCAAGAGAGTTCCAGGAAACATCTACTTCTGCTTTATTGACTATGCCAAAGCTTCTGACTGTGTGGATCACAATGAACTGTGGAAAATTCTGAAAGACATGGTAATACCAGACCACCTGACCTGCCTCTTGAGAAACCTATATGCAGGTCAGGAAGCAACAGTTAGAACTGGACATGGAACAGACTGGTTCCAAATAAAAAAAGGAGTATGTCAAGGCTGTATATTGTCACCCTGCTTATTTAACTTATACGCAGAGTACATCATGAGAAATACTGGACTGGAAGAAGCACAAGCTGGAATCAAGATTGCCGGGAGAAATATCAATAACCTCAGACATGCAGATGACACCACCCTTATGGCAGAAAGTGAAGAGAAACTCAAAAGCCTCTTGATGAAAGTGAAAGAGGAGAGCGAAAATGTTGGCTTAAAGCTCAACATTCAGAAAACAAAGATCATGGCATCCGGTCCCATCACTTCACGGGAAATAGATGGGGAAACAACAGTGTCAGACTTTACTTTTGTGGGCTCCAAAATCACTGCAGATGGTGATTGCAGCCATGAAATTAAAAAACACTTACTCCTTGGAGGGAAAGTTATGACCAACCTAGATAGTATATTCAAAAGCAGAGACATTACTTTGCCAACAAAGGTCCATCTAGTTAAGGCTATGGTTTTTCCTGTGGTCATGTATGGATGTGAGAGTTGGACTGTGAAGAAGGCTGAGCACTGAAGAATTGATGCTTTTGAACTGTGGTGTTGGAGAAGACTCTTGAGAGTCCCTTGGACTGCAAGGAGATCCAGCCAATCCATCCTAAAGGAGATCAGTCCTGGGTGTTCACTGGAAGGACTGATGCTAAAGCTGAAATTCCAGTACTTTGGCCACCTCATGCGAAGAGTTGACTCATTGGAAAAGACTTTGATACTGGGAGGGATTGGGGGCAGGAGGAGAAGAGGACGACAGAGGGTGAGATGGCTGGATGGCATCACTGACTGGATGGACGTGAGTCTGAGTGAACTCCAGGAGTTGGTGATGGACAGGGAGGCCTGGCGTGCTGCGATTCATGGGGTCGCAAAGAGTCAGACACGACTGAGCGACTGAATGAACTGAACTGAACTTGCTTCCAACAGCTCTGGTAACAACAAAGGAAAGTAAACCCTTTTCTTGGCAGCCGAGGGCATCAGCTTGATGCTATGGTTGGTAAATTCATCTCTGGCGACGTTTTCACCGTTAGATAGTAGTTTCTGTGTCAACAAAGGGACCAGCCAACAGCTGCCCTCTCAACCATAGAAAAAACAGAGGTGGCGACACTTCCATCCCTTTCCAACATAAAACTACAGACATAGCAGCTCTACGAAGAATAAATTTCCATTTAGATTAGACATTTTTAAAATATTGTGGCATAGTTTATGAAAGCTGACATGCAACCGTTCAAATGAGAATGGTTTCCTTTTGTCTAAATGTCGTATTAACAGCACTTCGAAGGTGAAAATTCTGGCTAGGCCAGCAGAGGGCGCTGTGCAAGTGCAACCAGAGGCGGAGACGCGGCGGCAGAGCTGAGCACCGCTGACTTCTTTGCTACCAGCAAAAAACCCCGGGGAGACGCGGAGGTGTGGCAAACAGCTACTTCCGCTACCTGACTTGTTATCCGTCCGGGGCTTTGGGGAGTGTGAGGAAAGAGTTTGCATACCAGTCTGTTTCCTGAGGCCACCCGTTTAGGTTACTATGGTGGTACTGGTGTTCGGAGAAAGTGAAAGTCGCTCAGTCGTGTCCGACTTTTTGTGACCCCATGGACTATACAGTCCATGCAATTCTCCGGGCCAGAATACTGGAGTGGGTTGCCATTCCCTTCTCCAGCGGATCTTCCCAACCCAGGAATCAAACCCAGGTCTCCTGAATTGCAGGCAGATTCTTTAGCAGCTGAGCTTCCAGGGAAGCCCTGGTGTTTGGAGGAATGGTGTCGAGTTAGGAGCATCGTGGGGGGTGCGAGTGGTGGGGGGAGGGTCCATCTTTCTTAGCTGAGCCACTATTTTGGATTGTGGCACGTGGGAAGCTGTCACAGAGGACAGAGACAGGCGGGGTCAATGCACGTGCTTCAGCTGGTTCAGAGGGGTGTGGCCAAAGTGGGTATGTTCCATTAAAGGTACCAATTTGAGACTGAGACGCTGTCCAGGAGCCCCTGGGGTAGAAGCAGATCCTTGGATAAGTCCGTGAAGTGAGGGAGGGAAGCCCAGTACCCTGGGAGTGGTTTCCTAGGAGTGAGGATCAAGTCCTAGGAGAGAGGTCAGTTTGGACTTCTCAGGTCTCTAAATGTGATGAGTTAAATGTCCCAAACGAGTTTATGTGGAAACACTGAGTGGAAACACAGCATGCTAAACTTATGAGCACTCCCAAGGGAGGAGGGGACAGAAAACTGATCCTATTTGTGGAAATTGGGAAAGCTACAAACGGAATGCACAGATTCAGTGGCCACTTGCAGCAAGGTGCTTGTTACAGGTGGGAATCTCCTGGGAGCAGATGGGGAGAAGGAGTTACGGTGAAGGATGTTTGCTAGGGCGTATCCTCCAGATTGTGGCTTTGGAAGGAAGGGAAAGATCAGTCCGATTGCCTCAGGCGAA
Organism: Oreotragus oreotragus; assembly: GCA_006410675.1. Taxonomy (NCBI): domain Eukaryota; kingdom Metazoa; phylum Chordata; class Mammalia; order Artiodactyla; family Bovidae; genus Oreotragus; species Oreotragus oreotragus. The sequence goes on from SJYX01000508.1 coordinate 192,461, forward strand.
CTAATCAGGATGGCCCATAAGATCGCTCTTTGTTGGCTGAAAAGACCAACCTGGAGCCCTTTAGGTTTCCACCTGGAGCCCTTATTGGATTTAAGCCGCCTTGGAGTTGCAGGATCGTGGGTGAGGGGCTCTTTACAACTGACACAATCTATGAAGACTGCTCCAGGTGCCCAGGAAAAACCCTCCTGGCCGCTGAGGTCTGGTGCGGAAGTGGGCAGAGGGAATCAGGCAGCATATCTCTGTGTCCATCCCAATATATTTCCTACATGAGCCCCGGACGTTCTCACTCTCCCTTCTCCCCTAATATCTGCTGGACCGCATGATAGCATGGGGTGCAGGCTGAGAGGAGGTAAAGAGCTCCACCTAAGAGTCCTGATCGTGCTCCAAGTTATACTCATTTTTATCCCATATTATGGTATAATCACGGAGAAGGCAATGGCAACCCACTCCAGTACTCTCACCTGGAAAATNCAATTTACTTCTAATTTCCCAAAAGGGAAATTTGTGGAAATCTGACAGTTTTATTTGACGAGATTATTTCTACGTTAGCCCTAATTTTAAAAATGTAAGAGAATAATAGCTAAGAGCAAATTTTTTAAAAGCTCATTAGAGAAGGATTTGTTCTTCCAGAACAAAGATGTAAGTGAATGAAATGAAATACAACCATGGAGTGACAGGAAGCATATACTGATGAATATTTTTATAGTCGTAACATGGAATAGAACAGACCTTCATATGCATGAAAAGAATCTTTTAGAAAGACAAAAGAAAAGAAGAGACTGTACTCTGTGAAAATGAAAATTGTCTGCACGACCAAAAGAAATCAGTATGAATAAAATCAAAAGAGAAATGAGACACTGGGAACATATGGATGACAAGAGTGATCACTTAAGAAGTGAGCCTCAGGCTATGCTTGGTTTTATTTTTTCCTTTAAGATTTTTTTTTTATGTGGACCATTTTTTAGAAGTCATTTTTGAATTTGTGATGGTATTGTTTCTGTATTATGTTTTGGCTTTTTGACTGCTGGATTTTTAACCCTGGTTCTACTGCTTCCTGCTAATTTTCTCATCTCAAAATACCTTTTGCCTTTCAGAGTTGTTGTGCAGATTAAGTGAGATAATATATGTTTGTTCTTGTTATTTTTTTCCAAATGTACACACAATATTCTTGTAAACAAAAAATAAAAGAAATAATCCAACAATGGGGAAAGAATAGAGGCAGAAATACGAAAAATGGACCATGAGAAGATGCAAAGATGGCTAACCAAATGCAAACGTTCCACCTCTCATGGATAATATCCTAAGGCAGAGAGAAGGCAGGAGGATATGTGCTCCTAGGTTTGTTGGTGGGGGTGTAGATTGAGTCAGTTTATATGGGAGAGAAACTTGGCCCCCACTCTTGGTAACATGCCTGCCCTGCCACAGCCTAACCTCTCAGATTAGCCTGGATACTTGTTTTTAAAAATATACAAAAGGCATATTTTTAAATCTGGAGGGACGAGTGGAGACCTCCCCTTGGCAGTGACCCTACAGGGCCGGTTGGAGGCTTGAAGCTCCCTCTGTCCCTTCCGCCTCACCAGGGCTTTCTGTACCGGGCCTTGGGCTTCACCTTGGCCACGGGCCTGGAGGCTGACAAGGTAGAAATGCTGCTGCTGGAGCTGCTGTACAAGACGGACTACAGCAACGCCTTCGACCGGGAGGTGAGGGTGCCCCTGGTCCCCTCCAGGCCTTGGAAGGAAGTGGTGTGTGCGTGCCTGTGCGTGTGTGTGTGCCTGTGTGTTTATCCCCGTGTGTGTGTGCGGGGGCAGCAGACGGGGTGTTCCCCAGCACCCTTGCCCTCAGCCTGCCCACTGGGTCTCCCCACAGGGCGTGATCCTGTGCTTTGGCCTGTGTGCCCGTGGCCAGGTGAAGACTGTGCTGGGGGTGCTCCATGACTTTGAAGAGAGGATCCAGGAGTCAGAGCAGTCCTGGCAGATTGGCGCCTGGCGGGTGAGGCACCCTTGCTCCATCGTCAGCTCTCTGGAGGCCTCTTAGAATGGTGGTCTCTGCCCCTAACCAAGGCTCTTCAGTTCAGTTCAGTTCAGTCACTCAGTCGTGTCGGACTCTTTGCAACCCCATGGACTGCAGCACGCCAGGCCTCCCTGTCCATTACCAACACTTAGAGTTTACTCAAACTCATGTCCATTGAGTTGGTAATGCCATCCAACCATCTCATCCTCTGTCGTCCCCTTCTCCTCCCACCTCAATCTTTCCCAGCATCAGGGTCTTTTCAGATGAGTCAGTTCTTCGCGTCAGGTGGCCAAAGTATTGGAGTTTCAGCTTCAACATCAGTCCTTCAAATGAATATTCAGGACTGATCTCCTTTAGGATGCACTGGTTGACTCTCCTTGCAGTCTTACTGGAGCTCAATAAGAAATTTCCCTCTGTGTCTCCTTCACCAAAGTGGAGTGGGGAATCGGATCAAGGAGGCCAAAGGCCGGGTCTGGAGGCTGTCCGTTCCATCCGCAGGGCACAGTGCCCCGGGCTGGCTGAGCCCCCACGGGGCCACCAGCTGAGTCACTGATGCCTCAGGTTTTGGCCTTGGATTGGACCCTTATCCTGGGGATCTGGTAGTTTAGAGAGAGAGAATTGAGTGTGTCCCAGCTTCTCTCCCGGCTTCTCCACAAAGTGGAGCCTGAGACCTGGATTTCTACTCAAAGCCTGAGAGCGTGGGCTCCCTGCCCCTCCTTCCATGGTGGGTTGGGTGGCCTCCAACACCTCCTCCTGGAAGAGCTGGGCTGAGGCTCTCTGTTCCCAGTGAATCACCAGCATCTCGGGATCCCCTGGCCCAACAGGTGTTCAGTAGGTGAAGGCATGAAGGCGCACACAGCTGCCTCTGGTTGGGGTGTCTGCACAAAACCCCTGTGACCAGCAGTCATGGCCATGTCTGACCTGCTCACCAGGCTGCAGCCAGGGCACAGCGCATGGCAGGAGCTCAATGAAGGTGTGCCCAGTGAATGAGCACATGGCTGAGCACTTCAGGCGCCCAGGAAACACCTGAAGGAACAGATCCTCTCCCCGATGGCCACAGTGCTTTCTTCCCCTTCTCACTGGCCTCACAGAAGGACCATCCCTGGAGGCGGGAGACGGTGAAGGGCGCGCTCATGGTGATGTACAGCTGCGTGGCCTCCTACTGCCACCCGCAGATGCTTCTCATCCACGTGGACAACCCCATCACCGCCAAGATCATCCACCACTACTCCAGCAGCTGCCAGGTAACCCTGGGATCCCACAGACATGCCATGCCCTGGTGATGCCCTCCTGAGCCCCAGACTGGGGCGGGGGGAGAGCCACCCTACATCATTATCTGGGCACTGCCAGCCCACGCAGGAGATTCGAGTCCTGGAGTCCTGTCTGTCACTCAGCATTTGGGAAGTTCATTGCCCCAACCTCTACTGTTCTCTGCTGCGGGGGAGGGGGGGGTCGGCGGTGGGGAGCAGCCCTCCCCCCATTACCAAGTAGGGGTGATTGTGGGTTGCTGAAGTCATAGGACAAGCCTTTGTCCAGCCCTTCGCACATGCCTTCTCTCACCTCTGCCCCTATCCTGACCCCTGACCCCAGGACTTTTCATAAGGGTCAAGAAAGGGGCTGCCTTCAGAGAGGCAAAGGGACTGGCTGCTTTCTTGGAAAGCCAGGAGGAGAAAACTCAGGGAATAAAGGAGAAATGGCTTTATTATTACTGTTTTGAAAACTGTGGTGAAGTAAACATGACGTAAAATTTGTCATCATAACCACTTTTAAGCATGCAGTTTATTGGCCTTCAGTTCAGTTCAGTTGAGTCACTCAGTCGTGTCCAACTCTTTGCGACCCCATGGACTGCAGGATGCCAGGCCTCCCTGTCCATCATCAACTCCCAGAGTTTACCCAATCATGTCCATTGAGTTGGTGATGCTGTTCAACCATCTCATCCTCTGTCAACTTCTTTTCCTCCTGCCCTCAATCTTTCCCAGGATCAGGGTCTTTTCAAATGAGTCCATCCTTCACATCAGGTGGCCAAAGTATTGGAGTTTCAGCTTCAGCATCAGTCCTTCCAATGAACACCCAGGACTGATCTCCTTTAGGGTTGACTGTGTGGATCTCCTTGCAGTCCAAGGGACTCTCAAGAGTCTTCTCCAACACCACAGTTCAAAAGCATCAATTCTTCGGCGCTCAGCTTTCTTCACAGTCCAACTCTCACATCCGTAAATGACCACAGGAAAAACCATAGCCTTGGCTAGACCAACCTTTGTTGACAAAGGAATGTGTCTGCTTTTTAATATGCTGTCTTGGTTGGTCCTATTTTTCCTTCCAAGGAGTAAGCGTCTTTTAATTTTATGGCTGCAATCACCTTCTGCAGTGATTNCACATCCGTAAATGACCACAGGAAAAACCATAGCCTTGGCTAGACCAACCTTTGTTGACAAAGGAATGTGTCTGCTTTTTAATATGCTGTCTTGGTTGGTCCTATTTTTCCTTCCAAGGAGTAAGCGTCTTTTAATTTTATGGCTGCAATCACCTTCTGCAGTGATTTTGGAGCCCGAAAAAATAATCTGCCTTCAATTCAGGAGACTCATGTTCGATCCCTGGATTGAGAAGATCCCCTGGAGAAGGGAATGGCTACCCTCTCTAGAATTCTTGCCTGGAGCATTCCATGGACAGAGGAGCCTGGCGGGCTACAGTCCATGGGGTCTCAAAGAGTCTGGGCTGCTGTCTATGGGGTCGCACAGAGTCGGACACGGCTGAAGCGACTTAGCAGCAGCAGCAGCAGCAGCCTGTGTCTAACCTGAAGGCTGGACACAGGAGTATGTAGAAATCATCCCTAAGTGTGCTATCAATAGTCTTTGGTGTGTTCTCTTGACCTGTTTATGGAAGGATGGGCAGTGTCTGGAATATTTTGGTCAAACCACTTATCTTGAACATCACTAATTTCACCAGTGAAAACTCACTTCGGACTCCAGTTAGATAAGAACAAGAACGGTAGCCAAAGCAGGAAACACTTTAGCATGTGGAAGGCCTCCTGGAGAGCGTGTACAAACAGATTCACTGACAGTGATGCTAAATGTGGATTCAGGGGTTCTGTGTTCCTACAACCTTCTTGCCGATGGGAGCACAGGTCCCCTGACCTGTAGCTTTCCCTGGAGAGGTACTCAGGGAGTGGTCTTCCTGATTACATGCTAGCTGACCACCCTTGCAGGGCGAATTCCTGTAATTTAAAGCAAGTTCCAATCTACACAGTAGCAAGGTTTCTAACACTCACAGGTTCTTGATTCTCAACAACCCTGCAGGGTAGGCACTATTAGAATCGCTGTTTCATAGAAGAGAGTCCAGCAGAGAGAAGTCAAGGAACCAGCCCGTGTCACTCAGCCAAAGTAGCAAAGATTTGATTTGAGTCCAAGCATCTCTGTCGGGTCACTCTGTTCTGGAAAGGCCAAAAAGCATAGTAGAGAGTCACTCCCCCCGGGTTCCCAGCCTGGCCACACCATGCAGGCAAATAGCCTGAGCTGGTTATTTCACTTTCTCCTTGCCTCTGTCTCCATCTATACAGTGAACTTGGTGAGTGTCTAAAGGAATTAGGAGTAGCATACAAGGCATGTGTCTGTGAGTTGTGAATGCTTAATGGGGTGTACTTGGAGAAGATTTAGACTAGAGCCTGGAACAGTAAGCACCAAGTGAATTTTTGCTACTGTTATCAACAACCATCTCAAGCCTCGCAAATAAATGATCCATTCTTTATTAATTTGAATTTACCTAGGAGCCAGTGGAGGTTTGGGGAGTGTCTTGCCCAGATTCTGCCGGCTAGTGAGTGCAGGGCTCCAGAACTCAGCATTTACTCCTGTGCCTATGACTTGTTCTACAATGTGTAGGTTGCCCCAAGAAAGCACTTATTCTATCCATGGAGTAGAAAGTTTGCCCTTGAAAAGTGCCTTCAGTATCTCTCTCTCTCTGTAGTATATAGATTGCTCTCAACATAATGTGTTCTGAGGACAGTGCTTGGCATGCATATGTTCCTTGTTTCTGTTTCATTTCTGGCTTAATCCTGGGTTCAACAAGCTGCTCCCTACAGGCAGGAGAGATTTTCGTTCGTGATAAATTTGTCTGGTGTGGATTTTTGAAATCTCACAGAGATGAGATTTTCCTCTTTGAGACTTTCAACCTCACGAAGATGAGAAACAAGAGAATGTCAGTAATGTGACTTGGTTAGATCTTGGTCTTATTACATCTTTCCTTTGCCTGTTCCTTAGGTTTTCTTTGAGTACAAATTAAGCTGAAGCTCAGTGTTCATGATGACTTAATTACTGTTTTTTTTTTAAGGACTGCGAATTTGGGGGGGAGGACTAGTGAAGAGAAGACGCCCAGGACACACGCAGGTATTTAATGTCACGTTTTATTGCCAGCGTGCCTTGCGGGAGAGGAAGGCTGATGTGAATAAAGGTGGAGATGAGCTGGAGCTGCACCCAGGGGCCTCTGGGGTGCGTTGTTCCATGGTCTCCCCACCTTGTGTTTTTAGTCACCCCGTTGTGTCTAACTCTTTGCAACCCTGTGGACTGGAGCCCACCAGGCTCCTCCATCCGTGGGGATTCTCCAGGCAAGAATACTGCAGTGGGTAGCCTATCCCTTCTCCAGGGGAACTTCCCAACCCAGGAACTGAACCGGAGTTTCCTGCATTGCAGGCAGATTCTTTTAGGCTCTGAGCCACCACAGAAGCCCCTTTCTCACGTTAACCTAGGCTCCTCCATCCGTGGGGATTCTCCAGGCAAGAATACTGCAGTGGGTAGCCTATCCCTTCTCCAGGGGAACTTCCCAACCCAGGAACTGAACCGGAGTTTCCTGCATTGCAGGCAGATTCTTTTAGGCTCTGAGCCACCACAGAAGCCCCTTTCTCACGTTAACCGCCCTGATTTCTTGTGTGTAAGGATTTACTGAGACGCATGTCTTCTGCTGCAACTGTGACGCTTCCAGACACAGGGCAGCTCCAGAAACTCCATCAGGGCCCACCTCTCCCGAGGCAAAGGCAGTGACATCCCCAGGCAGGGTTCACAGACATCCAGGAGGTAATGCCCCAGGGCTGCCCTTAAAGGGACAGGCCTCGCCATGTTCTCACTCCTGTGCTTGCAAGGCAGCTGCTGCTCCTGCTGCTGCTAAGTCGCTTCAGTCGTGTCCGACTCTGTGTGACCCCATAGACAGCAGCCCACTAGGCTCCTCTGTCCCTGGGATTCTCCAGGCAAGAACACTGGAGTGGGTTGCCATTTCCTTCTCCAATGCATGAAATTGAAAAGTGAAAGTGAAGTCGCTCGGTCGTGCCCAACTCTTAGCGACCCCATGGACTGCAGCCCATCAGGCTCCTCCGTTCTTGGGACTTTCCAGGCAAGAATATTGGAGTGGGTTGCCATTGCCTTCTCCCCTTGCAAGGCTAAGTGGGCCTAAAAGATTTTAGCCAATCCGGCATCTTGAATTCTCAAATTTCCCTAATGAGAGCCCATCCATGGCATTAGTTATGGTTACTAGCAGCCCACCAGGCTCTTCCATCCATGGGACTTTCCAGGCAAGAATATTGGAGTGGGTTGCCATTGCCTTCTCTGCCTTGCAAGGCTAGGTGGGCCTAAAAGATTTTAGCCTATCTGGCATCTTGAATTCTCAAATTTCCCTAACGAGAGCCCATCCATGGCATTAGTTATGGTTACTAGCAAGGCTTGGAGAAGGGAATGGCAATCTACTCCAGTATTCTTGCCTGGAGAATCCCATGGACAGAGACGTCTGGTGGGCTATAGTCCATGGGCTCGCAAAGAGCTGGACACGATGCGCAACTAATGCAACGCAATGCAGCTACCAAGGCTGGTGGGAAGATCAGGCTCTCAGGGGCGGGTGGGGAGTGTACCACCTCCTTGGGGCTGGCCCGCTGACCACCCCGCAGGCTGAGTCCTGGTCAGGATAGCTGGCCGCCCTGTAGCCAGAGTTCAGCTGGAAGGCAGCTCCTCACGCCAGGGTCCCACCACACAATGAAGCTTTTAAACGAATTGTAGGTCTCACGACATGGAGATCAAGCCACTGTTAAGATAAAAAGTCACAGAAACCCCCCAGGGGCCTCTGGAATTTCCAGCTTCTGCCTGAGGGTCTGGGAACCGTGCTGTCCTGTCTGGTTTTGGCCCTGAGCTCACCGCCGTGCCAGAGCCGAGCTGGGCCTGGTCACTCTCACTTTCCTGCTCCCATCAGCCACCATCCAAGTGGTTTCTGAGACAGCAGCCCTGGGCACCACCAGAGGAAGACAGCTCTGTTCCTTCTCCAAGGGGAAGCTCAACTATCTGCTAGGAGTCTTGAGGCCTTTGATGCTGGAATGTTCTAGAAGAGAAGCCCCCAGAAACCTGCCTTTTCTCTCATACACTAAAGGTGGGGATCGGAAGTGTTTTACTTGACAGTTGCTTTGAAATACGTTATGTCTGAACCAAGCTTATCTTATCAAGGGCTCTCCGGTGAAGACAGATGGCAGGACAGATGGGCCCGTGCAAGTCCCAGCCAGAGATCTCGATCTTCCCCCTCCCAACACACCAGCCGACGGTGAGTGGTCCTGGTGCTGGAAAGCTGTGTCGGGGTGGGTGGGCTGATGGGGGGATGAGTCTCTGTCTGCCTCCACACTCCAAGTCTAGGCTCCTCGCTATGACTTTCTCCAAGTGTGTTTGAAAAACTAAAACCTTTGAACAGTCCCTTGGTGGTTCCTTCTCAACTCTTTTAGGGAGCCGTCTCACTCACAGTTACATCATGCTGCTGGACACAGAAAGACCCCGGAGATGTTTGTCATTGGTTTACCAGTATTAATCCAGATTTCAACTCTGTAAAGCCTTAGGTCCATGAATTCCCTGGGCTTCTTAAAATAATTAGAAGTGGTTCTTGAGCTGAACTGTCCAGTGTGGTAACCACTAGCCACCCATGACTATTTGAATTCATTTAAAATGAAGTCAAATTTAAAATGCAGTTCCCAGCCTCACTAGCCATATTCCAAGTGTTCAGCCTCTGCGTGTGGCTCGTGGCTGACATACTGGACAGCGGAGAGGGTAGTTTTCCATCGTTACAGAAAGTTCTGTTAGACGGTGCTGGGTTATAGGCACTCAGCTTTCAGAATGAGAGGCCATCGAAAGGGTAGAGGTTTTACAGAAAACTGCTTTCCCTAGTGTCCCTGACTTGGGGCATATTCCTATTCTGATGGCTTCTCTGCGTGGCCACAGATGCCTGCGTCCCCACAAGGGACTGCCTGAAGCAACAGGAGTTTTCACTGCAGTATATACTCAAGTAATGCCAAAACTATCCTTGCGAGAAAACATACATGCTTTCTTAAGACATTCTAATGGAAATTTCCTCTTTTGCTTTTAGATTCAAAAAGCAGTGATGCTGATACAGCTTTCTTCCAGGAAGAAGTGATTGCTGGGAACTTAATGGTGAGCCCTGTCTTTCATAACGAAGGGACGGAGCTGGGGCTTGGGGACGGGTGAACGTTCTCGTGACCGGCATGTGCCTCCGGACCCGCTTCTGAGGCTCACTCTTTGCTCATGCCGCCCTCAAGTCTCAGCGCCCCGTTCAGATCCCCTAAGGCTGCAGGTTGCCCGTTCTCAGGTTAGCACTTAGGCCCGGGATCCAGCCCGTCTTCCGAACCTTTGTCGACGCTGAGTGCTGCGCCCTCTGCACACGGAGCATCCCCAGCTGTGGTTCCCAGCGCTCCTTTGGCCTGGACAAACCTCGCCGTGCGGAGAGTTGGGTTCTAGGTCGGTCGCACCCCGGAGAGACGCTGCCACGGGCGCTGCTCTGGGGAGTGTTTCCGGGTCAGCCCTCGGGATGGACAAGAACGCGCAGGACAGAATCCACCTGAGTCTCTAGCCTGCCCCCTGGGTCAGATGCTAGAAGACCTGGCCTGTGGTTTTCCTCTTTTTTTTCCCTCACTTCTTTCGTACAGAGGTTTCCCATGCACCCAGGTGTGGCCTGTCGTGTCTAACTAGAATCGGGGGGTGGCCCTGGGCGAGGAGAGGACTGCTTTTGGAGGTATTTCGTGGGAGTGGTAGTGAAGGGGAGTAGGCAGTTGAGGTGCCAGCCTTTTCCTGGGGTGTTCGTGTTACCCCCACGCGAGCTGCAGCCCTGGCCCTGACTCCCCCTCCTCCCGCCACCGCCCAAGCCCGGTGCAAAGCGGAGACCGAGGCCTATTTCCAACGCACAGCAGGCAAGGGGCAGGAGAGGCCAGTCCCTGTCCCCTGAGCTGGACAGTGAACTTCTTTTTTCGTTGTTGTTTTTTTCTTTTCTGATTTTATATTTTGGATGTGGCACATGGGATCTTAGTTCCCTAACTAGGGATCGAACCCATACCCCCTGCAGTGGAAGTACAAAGCCTTAACCACTGGGCTGCCGGGGAAGCCACTGAACTCCTTGTCTCGTAGACACAGCAACTGGGATCGTTCCTAGCAGTTGCGTCCTAAACTCACCTAAGATTATTGATTGTTTTTTTTTTTTTTTTTTTGATGCTAGTCATATTGTCGTAAACTTCTCCAAACTGGTATGTTTTGTCTATTTCCTTTTGAATTGGTCCCACTGGGTAAATTCCCTAAAGTTGGATCCCAGGTCAGGTAGATTTTCAGAGGGGCTGCAACACTCTGTACTGCTAACAGCAGGAAGTGCAAAAATAACTCTGAGGAACTCCATGTAAACACATATACATTTGATGACTGTGCTAGTGTGTTCCCGAATCCCAGAGCTCAGCCGTGCCCAACAGTGCTCACAAATACTGACTTCTGTCTCGGTGTCAGCCTGCAGTGCCCTGGAGCCCTTCGAAAAATGAGCTGAGAAGGAAGTACTTGACGCAAGTGGATATCCTACTGCAGGATGAAGGGTATTTGGAGGTAATCTGTGTCCCTGAGTGTGTCCTCAGAGCAAACCATAGGCTAGAGACCCAGTGAGGTGTGATTATGTCTGGTTCACTCCAGAGCCTGTAAAGACCATCTCAGTTCCCAAACTCTTTGGCTCACAGCCTCCCCGACGCCTGCTCTTCCTGAGCAGACACTCTGGGCCCCCTCAGGCAGTGGAGTCGGCTGCCCGCCACGCCCTGGGCTGCTCACAGGGTCCACTAGGGCCCCAGCCCTGGGGCAGAGGGTTTTGAAGCTGCACAGTTCATCCCGGTTCAGTCATGCTCTGTCTGTGGTTGGGGAGCAGTTCCTGCGGGCTTGATACTGGGGGAGGGGTGGCCAGAGCTGACACTTAGCAACGCCTTTGCTAAAGTCGTTCGCTTTGGCTTCCCTGGTGGCTCAGACGGTAAAGCGTCTGCTTCCAATGCGGGAGACCTGGGTTCGATCCCTGGGCCAGGAGGATCCCCTGGAGAAGGAAATGGCACCCCACTCCAGTACTCTTGCCTGGAAAAATCCCATGGACAGAGCAGCCTGGTAGGCTACAGTCTGTGGGGTCGCAAAGAATCAGATACGACTGAGTGACTTTTCTCTTTTTGTTAAAGTCATTTGCTTTGGTTTCAGCATGCTGGTTACGGAGAGGGAAAGGACACCCGTGTGACCCTGGCCCCATCACTGGCCTCGCCCGCCAGACCTGCCCCGGGTAAGTGTCACATAAAAGCAGACTGTTCACTTTCAGTAGCTTGATGGCGCCTTAGCTGGGCACCGTCCCCCACGCCACCCCCGTGTTCGCTGGGCATATTTCATCACCACGAACTGTTGGAGACACGTGCGCGTCATAGGTACATTATTACTAAGAAAGGAAGTCCCCTTCTAGCATTCTTCTATAAAACAGGCGGAACTCTGTCCCTTCTGTTTTCTTTTCCCCCCCATCTTTATCCTTCCCAACATGCTTTTTCTTCTACCTTTTCCAGAATCAGTAAGAACTCGTGGACTTTTTGTTAAATTCACATATTGGAATCTGTTGTCCATTTTCAACCCACATTCAGCCTGGAGGAACCCCTTCCACTCTGGCTTTGGATCCTCTGACCTGTCCCCAGGGGTTTCTGAGCCCTTCATCCCCCACCCTGACTCCAGAGTGGCCTCCCTCCTCCTTGACAGTGATGCTTTTTTGGTTGGTCACGAAGCACCAAGTAGCTTCAAAATCACAGCACCTGGTATCGACTCTGCTCAACAATGAGCCGAAGAAGGTTCTGGATCTCCAAGCAGCATTTTTATCCTCAGACCTTGTCCCACAGGGGGACCATGTTCAGAGTCATTTGGATTCTATCACCAAGTAGCTTCAAAATCACAGCACCTGGTATCGACTCTGCTCAACAATGAGCCGAAGAAGGTTCTGGATCTCCAAGCAGCATTTTTATCCTCAGACCTTGTCCACAGGGGGACCATGTTCAGAATCATTTGGATTCTATTTTCTCTTCTGATTGTTGTTCGTTTGACATAGAGATAGGGTCGTTTTTCCTTCCTGTATTCATCTTTAGCGTTATCCTCATCTTTGTTGGTTTGATTTCACTTTTTTAATATATAAAACATTTAACATGATACAAAAGTCAAAGCTGTGCAAAGAGCTGTATTCAGGAGTCCTGTGTCTTCCTCCGACTTCCCCACTNTTCATCTTTAGAGTTATCCTCATCTTTGTTGGTTTGATTTCACTTTTTTAATATATAAAACATTTAACATGATACAAAAGTCAAAGCTGTGCAAAGAGCTGTATTCAGGAGTCCTGTGTCTTCCTCCGACTTCCCCACTGACTCAGCTGTAAAGCATCTGCCTGCCGATGCAGGAGATATGGGTTCAGTCCCTGGGTCGGGAAGATGCCTGGAGAAGGAAATGGCTGCCCATGCCAGGATTCTTGCCGGGGAAATCCCATGGACAGAGGAGTTTGGTGGGTTACAGTCCATGGGGCCACAAAGAGTCAGGCATAACTGAGCGACTAAGTGACAACAAATCCCTTCCCCACACACCCCTGTCGGCAGGCAGGGTCGTTATCTGGTTTCTCATTAGTCTTTGACAAGGTGACCGTTTCTAAACCATCATACAGGGAAGAAAGGCTCCTTTTAGGAAGGTCAGTGGACAGTGAATTGTTTTGATAGCTAGAAAAAATTGCTGAGGAGAGTCTATTCCCAAATATTTGTGAAATGTTGTTGCTTTTGTTTTTTTGTATTGCTTAAAAAAAAAAACCACAGTGTTATACTCCTGAAACTAACATAATGTTATATGTNAACTAGTAGAATGGAAAATTCCCCAAAAGGTCAAGATAATAGATATCCATCCATCCATGTATTCATCCAGCTATCCACCCATCCATTCATCCGTTCATGCATTCATATATCCATTGATTTGTCCATCCATTTGCCAGTCATTCCCTCCATCCATCCATCTGTTCATGGGTATCCATCATCCATGCTAACACTAACCACTAGTTTACTAGTGGGCATGCTGGTTAAAGACGGAGTGCTAGAATCAGACACTCCAAGTTAGAATCCTGGCTCCACCACACATATAATCTGTGTGAAAGTGTCAGTCGCTCAGTCGTGGCCGACTCTCTGTGACCCCATGGACTGTAGCCCGCCAGGCTTCTCTGTCCATGAGATTCTCCAGGCAAGAATACCAGAGTGGGTTGCCATGCCCTCCTCCATAGGATCTTGCTGACCCCAGGCTTGAACCCTGGGTCTCCAGTATTGCAGGCAGATTCTTTGTCACGGGAGCCACCAAGGAAACTGATCTCTGCATGTGGACGGCTGTAAATGGTCACGCGACTTTGCCTTGTGTGTGTATTTCTCCAGGATACTGCGAGGACATCTCTGAAGACAGCCCTGGTGGTCCACTCCAGCCACCTCCATCACCCAGGGAGGGTGACGCCTCTCACTCCTGCTCAGCAGGCCAGGCCATGGTGCTGAGGGGCGATGGCATCCCCTTACAAGGGACCAGTGGCGGCAGCTTCTCAAGCAGCCCCTGCTCCGAGGCGGAGGACGTGTGCAACGCGACGCTCAGCGACATGTACGCGGGCATGCTGCACTCCATGAGCCGGCTGCTGGGCGCCAGGCCCTCCTGCATCATCTCCACCAAGACACTCATCGGCCAGAACTGGAGCTCCAGGCGGAGGCACCGGTGTAAGGGCAGAATGGACAGAACAGGGTGCCAGGGAGGAGGGCGCTCTCGGCGGAGCCCCCGGGAGAGACGTCCACCCTGCTCCCAACCCCTGGAGGATGCAGGGACCTTAAGAGATCGTGGGAACTTGCTCGATGTTTCTGCCCCTAAGACGGGTTTAAAATCAGAAAGGGCTCTTCTCAAAGTAAACAAACCCCAGATCCGTACATTCAGTCCACCTTGGAAGGAGCTTCAGGGAATGGCCCGGAAGCATTCATCATTTACTTACTTAGACTCCAAAGCGGTGTCTCCTCTTGATCAGGAAAACAGATTCGTGACCTTAAAGTGGTTGATTTCTCCTGTAAAAATAGCTTCCAGACCTAGAATCCTGCAGGGCCAGGCGGGGAGTCGTTTTAAGGAAATTGAGCTCAAATTTGACAAGCTCTATCAGGAGTATTGCTTGAGTCCTAGGAAACAGCCCAGCCTGACTTACCCGCCCGGCTCGGCCGTGGATATGTACCGAGGTGGTCCCACGAGCCCTGGTAGCCCCCAAGGCTCAGAAGCCCACGGGCTGAGCAGCCCTCTCTGCAAATCAAAAGCTAAGAGGTTGAGTGAGGCCTTTGAAGGCCTAGGCAGAAGATCCATCAGAGTGGGTAGCTGCCTGCCGAAGAGTGGGCCCTTCCCCTCCCTTTCAAAGACCGACCCTGCCTGCAGCGTGGGCCGCCCAAAGCAGACTATTGACCTTGTTTGTCCAGGAAGGGATTCGGGGAAGTTTCAGACATCAGTATCACTCAGCAAAGCCATTTCAGTACCCAGGGTACAACCTCTAGCCTTTGCCAGGGATCACTACGATGATATTAAAGAAAAATTTGACAAGCTTCATCGGCAGTATTGCCAAAAGTTGCCTCAGCAGACACAGGCACCTTCAGATAAAGCACGTGCGGGAGTTCGATATCAAAAAGAAGGCTTCTCAGTAAAGTTCAACCCAGACTCTGGCTGTCGGGGTCCCCCAAGCCTGTCATCTTCACCCCAGCAGAGCGTAAAAAGCCCCCTGGCTTCCAACACGGTTGGGGCCCCTCCATCTATAGATGTTGCTCTTGCTGCCAGGTCAGGCCATCAGGTCCCTACAAAGCGATGCCGATTATCAGACCCTCAGGTGTGCGGAGAGGGGGCCGGACCCTGGGGTTTCTCCCCTGTGGGCAGAGCCGTGCCAAGGCCCGGGGAGGAGGTCGACTCTTAAAGTCCAAATGGGAAGAGAAGAAGGTGCGTTTCCGTTTGCTGAATGTGAGTGTTTGTCAATTCTTAGGTGTTAATTTTCCAAATGTTCTCCCAAATTCTTTCCCTTCCTCTAACATCAGCATTTTTACACATTTCCCACTGGAATGCACTTTGGGGGTGTTTCTAAATCAAAAAGAAGGCTTCTCAGTAAAGTTCAACCCAGACTCTGGCTGTCGGGGTCCCCCAAGCCTGTCATCTTCACCCCAGCAGAGCGTAAAAAGCCCCCTGGCTTCCAACACGGTTGGGGCCCCTCCATCTATAGATGTTGCTCTTGCTGCCAGGTCAGGCCATCAGGTCCCTACAAAGCGATGCCGATTATCAGACCCTCAGGTGTGCGGAGAGGGGGCCGGACCCTGGGACTTCTCCCCTGTGGGCAGAGCCGTGCCAAGGCCCGGGGAGGAGGTCGACTCTTAAAGTCCAAATGGGAAGAGAAGAAGGTGCGTTTCCGTTTGCTGAATGTGAGTGTTTGTCAATTCTTAGGTGTTAATTTTCCAAATGTTCTCCCAAATTCTTTCCCTTCCTCTAACATCAGCATTTTTACACATTTCCCACTGGAATGCACTTTGGGGGTGTTTCTAAAAAGTGTCCCTTAAGACCCTATCGGCAAACTGTCACTTCCAGCTTCTTTATCTCACACTCAGAAAATTGCTGTTGCGTGTGAAACTGATCTGGGAGTTGACTCCTCTCTGCTCACTTCTCACTGCTTCGTGGGAACAGAGTAGGAGCCAGCCCACAGAGAGCCCACAGCCTCCTGCCCTCCACATCGAAGTCCATCTGAGCCCCCACCTCGGCCTTGGTTTACCTTGTGCGGGTCCCTTAAGCTGAAGCTTTACGCTGTCTGCACCATTTTCTCCAGAGACAAGCTGAGGAGGGGGTGGACAGGCTGCTGTGAGTTCCTAAACTTCCTCGGGTGGGCACTACCTTTCCCAGCGAGCATTTCAGCGCACCACATGTGAGGCTCCTGACAATGCATCTGAGTCCGTGTCACTCCGCAGGCTGATGGGATCTGACTGGGTTTGGTTTGACAGCTCCTTCCAGAACTACGATACAAACATGCTTAACTGTTTTCTGTATTTTTTTCTTCTTTCAGTTCAGTTCAGTTGATCAGTCGTGTCCAACTCTGTGACCCCCATGGACTGCAGCACGCCAGGTTTCCCTGTCCATTACCAGTTCCTGGAGCATGCTTAAACTCATGTCCATCGACTCAGTGATGCCATCCAACCATCTCACCCTCTGTTGTCCCCTTCTCCTCCCACCTTCAGTCTTTTACAGCATCAGGGTCTTTTCCAATGAGTCAGCTCTTCACATCAGGTGGCCAGAGTCTTCGAGCTTTAACTTCAGCATCAGTCCTTCCAATGAATATTTAGGACTGATTTCGATTAACTGGTTGGATCTCCTTGCAGTCCAGGGGACTCTCTACTTAATATTCTCTGCTAAATATTATATATTTATTGAGGAAAAGGACCAAATCTTCCTGAGCTGTGAACCCAAACTCCATGCACCAGGTTGTGTTGACCCCTTTTTACACCTTCCTTCTTTAAGCCCCACTTGAACCCTTTGTTTAGATAGGTTCTGTCCAATGGGCGGTGCTAGTTTGTCTTTTTGTAAATAAGAAATGTGGTCATGTGTGTGTGTATATGTGTGTGTGTTCAGCTGTGCCAGGTTTATTTGCAGCATGGGAGTTCTTAGTTGTGGCACAGTGTGTGTGTGTGTGTGTGTGTGTATGTGTGCGTATGTGTTCCAGCTGTGCTGGGTCTGGGACCCCAGCATTGGGAGTGTGGCGTCTTGGCCATTGGGCCACCAAGGAAGTCCCCAAGGAAATGTAGCGTTAACTCCTGAATCCATACAGGCATGCATGGCTGGGCCAGGATTTGAAAGCCCATGGTCTTAACCACCAGTTTGCACTGCCTGCTTGAGGAACTACTGTTACCACTGTTCCTTTACATTCCTTAGGGTATTTATAATGACTCAAGTATTCATGTATATTCAATGGAGTAAATATATCTTCCCCTGGAAAAGAGAATGGCTATCCATTCCAGGATTCTTGTCTGGAGAATCCCATGGGCAAAGGAGCCTGGTGGGTTCCATGGTTTGCAAAGTTGGACACGACTGAATGACTAAACAAATAACAGTTAAGCTTTGGGGGGCTGGCATGGGAATTCTAGTGAAATTGTACTGAATATTTTTTTTCCCCTAGAGGAAAGAATGATGCATCTTTCAGAGTGGAAGAGACAAATGATTTCGTGTCAGAAAAACTCAAAACTGAAAAATCTATTGCCAAGTCATTTTGGAGTATTCCCTCTTTGCACTAACTGATTTTTGTGTATTTTTTAATTCTCAAGAAAGTCCGAGAACTTGCTTCGCTTATCTGCCCTTCAGAGCAAATTTCAATGAAATTGATTCCATTGATGTGACTCTGGATTTTTGGAAATTATTTGAATAAAGTTGCTCAAACAAAATTTTTCATGTTATCTTTTACAGGCCTATTTTTCTCATATTTTCTTTGTTAAATTTAGACATGACCAGAAATCCTCCTTTATGTTTCCTATTCATTTAGAGAAATTGTTTGCTCTGAAACCTAGGTTTAAGCCCTAGAAAGAACGTCCAGCTGCTTAGCCTTTTAAATTCAGGCCAGCAGGACTTGACATCTTCCATATTTGTTATTATTCAGTTGCTAAGTCATGCCCAACTCTTTGCAACCCAATGGACTGCAGCACAGCAGCCTTCCCTGTCTTCCACTGTTTCCCAGTGAAAGTCACTCAGTCCAACTTTTTGTGACCCCATGGACTATACAGTCCATAGAATTCTCCAGGCCAGAATACTGTCTCCCAGAGTTTGCTCAAATTCATATCCATTGAGTCGGTGATGCTATCTACCATCTCATCCTCTGCCACCCTCTTCTCTTGCCTTCAGTCTTTCTCCAGCATCAAGGTCTTTTCCAGTGAGTTGGCTCTTTGTATCAGGTGGCCAAAGTAACAGAGCTTCAGCTTCAGCATCAGACCTTCCAATATTAGGAGGTAGCAAACTGAACCACCGTTCAACTCACCCATAAAAGCAGTTCCAAACAGCTTAATATTTTTGGATGGAAATGGAAACAGTTCTGTGATGGTTCCAAAACACCTGCAGCCACTTAACACCTGTGACATCTCATGATTTTTATTGGAGCAGTTTATAATAGAATATCACAGTGACTTTTTGGTTGTTGCTTTTTTTAACTTGTATACCCTTTAATTTTGTTTACTTTTTGGATACACATAGCATTTTAAAAGAATAAGTGCAAATATCCCTTTTTAAAATATGTATTTACTGGGCTGCACCTGCTCTTAGCTGCAGCATGTGGGGTCGTCAGTCTTCCTTGTGGTACGTAGAATCTAGTTCCCTGACCCCAGCCCCCTGCATCAGGAGCACAGAGTCTTAGGTGCTGGACCACCAGAGACATCCCAACATTTAAGTTTTAACTCTTGTTTTGATTTTTTCAGTTGTAAAGACAGCTTCTCATCTAGATCATCACAAGATATAGACAGTTAAAATTTATTTTTAATTGGTGGGTAATTGCTTTACAATACTGTGCTGTTTTCTGCTTTATATTAACATGAAATCAGCCATAGGAATATGTATGTCCCCTCCCTCTTAAACCTCCCTTCCACCACCTACCCCGTCCCACCCCCTCTGTGTTGTCACAGAATGTTAGATTTGAGCTATGTCACGCAACACATTTTCACTGGCCATCTATGGTAATGTGTGGGTTTCAATGCCACTCTCTCAATTCACCCCGCCCACTCCTTCCCCTCTGTGTCCACAAGCTTGTCCTCTGTGTTTGCATCTCCATCGCTGCCCTGCAGATAAGTTCAGAAGTACCGTCTTTCTAGGTTCCATATATACGTGTTAATACGTGATCTTTGTCTTTCTCTTTTTGGCTGACTTCACACTGTGTAACAGACTCTAGGTTCATCCACCTCATTAGAACGGACTCAAATGCGTTCCTTTTTATAGCTGAGTAATATTCCATTGTGTGTACGTACCACAGCTTCTTCATCCATTCATCTGTCAATGGACATTGCTTCCATGTCCTCGCTATTGTAAGTAGTGCTGCAGTGAACACTGGGGTACACCTGTCCTTTTCGGGTAAGGTTTCCTCAGGGTATATGCCCAGTAGTGGGATTGTTGGGTCATGTGGTAGTTTTATTCCTAGTATTTTAAGCAGTCTCCATTCTGTTCTCCACAGTGACTATATCAAGTTGCATTTCCACTAACAGTGCAGGAGGGTTCCCTTTTTTCCACACCCTCTCCAGCATTCATTGTTTGTGGATTTTTTTGATGCTGTCCATTCTGACCTGTGTGTGGTGATACCTCATTAGTTTTGATTTGCATTTCTCTAATAATGAGCCATGCTGAGCATCTTTCCACCTGTTTGTTAGTCATTAATGGGTCTTCTTTGGAGAAATGTCTGTTTAGGTCCTCTGCCCACTTTTTGATGAGTTGTTTTCCTGGTATTGAGCTGAAGTAGCTGCTTGTATATATTGGAGATTGATTCTTCGTCAGTTCTTTTGTGTGCTATTATTTTCTCCCATTCTGAAGGATATTTTTTCATCTTGTTTATAGTTTCCTTCGTTGTGCAAAAGCTTTTTAGTTTACTTAATGGACAGTAACTTTTAAATAAAATATTGCAAATATTCACAATACAGGGACAAAACCCATGTACCAACATCCGGAGTAAATGGTTGTTAATATGTTGCTGTGTGTAATAGTTTTTTAATTTATTAAAGACTAAGTTGCACACCCTTCCTTCCCATCCCCCTACCTGAGGTGACGCTCTCCCGGTATGGATGTCCCCTTTCCACCCACAGCTTTACACTGCAACGTCACCTGAGTGTTTCAGCCAGCTTTGCTGCCATAACAAAACACCAGAGACCAGGTTCTTAAACAACAGAACTTTGCTTCTGGAGAAGAAGGCTGAGATCCAGGAGCCAGCATAGTTGGGCTCTGGGAGGACCCACTTCCTGGCCTGCAGATGGCTTCCTTCTAGTGTCACATGGAGAGAGGAGGAGCTACCTAGTGTTTTTTATAAAGGGGCCCCACCCTCATGGCCTCATTCAAGCCCAGTCACCTTCCAAACCAGCCTCCTACTGGCATTACAAGCATCCTCTTGTGACAGATTTTTAAATTTGCATTATTACTGATTTGGGCATATTCTGTTTGCCAATCTGCTTATATGAACCAACCTAGTTTTATATAAATTGCAAGTAACTTCTTCCATCTGTGACTTACTTAACTTTACGATATTTTATTGTACAGAAGATAAGTTTATTTTTAACTTTTATGTTGATAAGTTGTAGCTTCATTTTTATTCAAGAAATTTTCTTTTTTTTTTTTTTTTTCTTTTAATTGCACTGCATAGCATGAGGCTCTTAGTTTCCCAACCAGGGACAGAACCTAAGCTCCCTGCAGTGGAAGCATGGAATTTTAATCACTAGATTACCAGGGGGATCCCAGAAGATATATTTTAACTTAGAAAAGTTAATCCTTTATTTTTAACTGGTTTCTCTTATTAACTTTTAAAGGACATCCTACCCTACTCTCAGGATCAAAATGACTATATTGTCTTAAATTTTTGCTTTCTGAGTTTAGGCCTATAAACCGTCTGGAGATATTTTGCCCAGGCAGGAATGCAATCGATCAGAGACCTGACTGTGCAATCGTACGGCTTTCCCCAGGGCCTGTAGTGAAGGGCACATTCCTTTCCGGCTGTGTCACTGGGACTTGAGTCTTCCAGCAGCCGCCATCTTCATCACTCGGCAGGAAGTAACTCCACTGTCCATTCCGTGGGCACCACCAAGAGTGTGAGACCAGTCTGCCGGGAAGCCTCCGGTGAAGGTTGGTTTTCTGGACTGCTTTGCAATCCTCCCACCCATGGGCCCAGGGTGGTGACCGCCTTGGGCTGTTACAGTGGGATGGTTTGGAAATCCCACCTCCATCTGCTCTGGGGACAACCCGAGACTGTCCCGCTGGCAGCATGAGTGTAGGAAGAGATTCCCTGCCCTTCTCTCCCTGCCTGTTTCTTGGACTTGAAGGTAACTCCTCCCTTTGGCCCTTCATGGGTTCTGCTCCAGGCCTCGCTGGGTCCCTTCCCGTCCTGGCCCAGTGGACCCTGATATGAAAGAGACGAGGATGGGCGGTGTGGTGTCACTTCCTCCCTGAGGCCCCCTGAGTTACACCCTGTGGGCGGGCACCAGCGCTGCCCGCACTGGAGGCCGCCCTCCCCCACCCGGGGTGCATCGCGGGCGCTGGGAGATGTCTCCTCTCCCTTTAAGAGCGGGGCTCCTGGGAGCACGGCTGGGCAGCAGCTGGGCTCCCCTGGGGCCCCAGCACAGAGCCTGGCAGTGGACACACCGTCCACGTGGGGGGAACTGAAATGCAGTGAAGACACAAGGGGGACCCCAGATCCTCTGGCCTCACACACACACACACACACACAAACACGTGCACACACACTCACACACACACTCCGGGGACACAGGAATCAAATCCCCGCTAGGACTGGAATTTCCCTTCACCCCACTGTCTCAGCTCTGGGGCGTCATCTCCTTGCAGTCAGGAATCTGCTCTCCAAACAGCAAGGGAGGTTTATTTCAAGGGGAGGAAAGAAAGGGGCACTGATTATTTAAGTAAAATACTTTTTCTTACAAATGGAATTAAAAGTGGTTCACGGTGCTGTGGTGGGGTTTGGCCCCCAGGAGAAAGGCAGGTACGTTTTGCACTTGGACCACCTAGGAGAGTCCTTCAGGTGAAGCCAAAAGCCGCTGCTGACTGCAGGTATCCAAGATGTTGAGCATCTCCAGAGCTGCCCTCCAAACACTAGGATCTGAGTCCAGCTGTAGCTCCTGGAGAGCTGAGAGTGAGTGTACGAGGAGGATCAGGACACGGCAGCCAGGCCCTCGTCCTCCACCCACCCTGGGTGGTGCATCCTGATGAGAGCTGACTGCGGGGCGAGGGGCTCACAGGGCTTAGAACTTCATTCCCACCCTGAGTGTGAATTCAGAAGATGGCAGGTGCAATCGTGTCTCCACACGCATCTTCCATTCCTGGGGTCTTCCGTCACATCAACAGGGACAGGAAGATGACCCCCAGGCCCCAGTTGTTGTGTGGACCGGCCAGAGGCATCAATGTGTATGATGGGGAGCAGACAGAAAGCACAGGGAACCATCAGAGCTGTCTTCCTAGAAAGCCCCTCGCAGGTTCATCCACCTCTCTGTGCCCTGGCCACCCCTGCCCCCCATCCCAAATACAACCAGGGTCAGCTCACACACACACACACACACACACACACACTCACACACACACACTCAGGGGACACAGGAATCAAATCCCCGCTAGGACTGGAATTTCCCTTCACCCCACTGTCTCAGCTCTGGGGCGTCATCTCCTTGCAGTCAGGAATCTGCTCTCCAAACAGCAAGCGAGGTTTATTTCAAGGGGAGGAAAGAAAGGGGCACTGATTATTTAAGTAAAATACTTTTTCTTACAAATGGAATTAAAAGTGGTTCACGGTGGTGTGGTGGGGTTTGGCCCCCAGGAGAAAGGTATGTTTTACACTTGGATCACCTAGGAGATTCCTTCAGGTGAAGCCAAAAGCCGCTGCTGACTGCAGGTATCCAAGATGTTGAGCGTCTCCAGAGCTGCCCTCCAAACACCAGGATCTGAGTCCAGCTGTAGCTCCTGGAGAGCTGAGAGTGAGTGTACGAGAAGGATGGGGACACAGCAGCCAGCACCCTGGGTGGTGCATCCTGATGAGAGCTGACTGCGGGGCAAGGGGCCCACGGGGCTTAGAACTTCATCCCCACCCCAGTGTGAATTCAGAAGATGGCAGGTGCGGTCGTGTCTCCACACGCATCTCCCATTCCTGGGGTCTTCTGTCACATCAACAGGGACAGGAAGATGACCCCCAGGCCCCAGTTGCTGTGTGGACCAGCCAGAGGCATCAATGTGTATGATGGGGAGCAGGCAGAAAACACAGGGAACTATCAGAGCTGTCTTCCCAGAAAGCCCCCCGCAGGTTCATCCACCTCTCTGTGCCCTGGCCACCCCTGCCCCCCATCCCAAATACAACCAGGGTCAGCTGACTCTCCCCTCGGGTGGTTTCACTAAGCTCCCAAATGAGCAGAGTGGACTCATTTTGACTCACACTTGGATCTCCACTACTTACAATTCCGTAATGCTGGAAAATCCAGCTTTTTCAAGTAATGCGCAGACATCTGCTTCATAATGATTCCTAAAATGACAGTCAGAAATGCCCATCACATGAATATTAGGTCAGAGTTTTGGCTTCTCCTGATGAGAGTTTCTGTTAAGGGTTTAGTTCGGGACGTCTAGCTCAGCATCGGGCGGGTATGAAGCGCCACGGGACACACGGGGAGCTTCTGCCCGAGCCTGGCTCACAACCCTGTCCCCGCTCGAGACCTGGCTCTGACCAGGTGGCCTTCAAGGCCCCTCCTGCATCAGGAGGCCTGCCTGCTCACCTGCCAAGTTACATGCAGCGATTCTGATCCCTGACACGTTGCTTTTAACATAGGTCATTGTTTCTAGCAAGAAGTTGTAGAGCACGGCAGGCTTTTTCTGAGTCTGCAAAAAACAAGCGACACCCAGTGCCATGGAAGAGGAGGCCCAGCAGACTGGCTGCTCACAGGTGGCGGTCATCTGCTCACAGATCCCCATCCGTCTGATGCTACAGGGTGTGCCCAGAGAGGGCAGGTGCTCATGTCAAACTCACACAGCCGACTAGCAGATGAGCAGCTTAAGGACCTTCAGGTTTCTGTTACTCTTCTCCGGCCAGGGAGATCACACTCGCCCACAACCTGCACTGTCCGATAGTTGTGTCCAGCTCCCTGGGACCCCATGGACTGCAGTGCGCCAGACTTCCCTGTCCTTCACTATCTCCCGGAGTTTGCTCAGACTCATGTCCACAGATTCGATGATGCCATCCAACGTGGCTAGTCTGATTTAAGTGTAAAGTGCCTCCTGGATACTGAAGACATTATCCCAAAGAGGTAAACTATTACATTAATAATTGTCTATTTATTGCCTGTTGAAATGGCAATGATTTGGAACTACTGGGTTAAATAAAATCTATGAGTAAATTTGGTTTCACCTCTTTTCACTTTTTTTCAACAGAAATCTTAAAGATGGGTGTGTGGTTTGCATTCCCTTTCTGTCAGACAGAGCTGGTCTCAACACTTCATGTCTAGCAGGATCACAAGATGAAGCCCCGAGCCCCTGGGGCTGTCCCCTGCTTCAGCTTCCTCACCAGGACGGAGCACAGGGTCATCTGGAAACTGGCCATCTCCTTGGGGGCAGCGGCGTCACTGTGGTCCGCGGAGCTCTCCAGTGCCTTCCAGCCCCAGAAGTGCACACACTGGAACATGGTGGCCACGCAGGCCTGGAGGACACAGGACAGGACGAGGAGAGGCATCAGGAGGCCCTGGGGGCCACGCGAGGGGCGGGGCTGGCAGCGGGCACTCCATCAGTAAGCTAGGGGCAGCCCCCAAGGGCCTCAGGGAGCCAAAGAAGGGTGGGCTGATGAGCCAAGGGCGCTGCCTGGGACCCAAGCCCTACTGGCCCATGTGACCCCCTGGGCATGTTTACTGAGAAGCCCGTGGGTGCAGATGCAGCCCCAGTGCCCCTCAGCCAATAGCCAGCCCTGGGTGCCCTCAGCAGCCCTGCCGAGACCTACCCCCCAGGAGCCTGGGGTCTGGGGGCCTGGTGCAACCCCCCGATCCCCTCTCCCCAGAGCGCCCTCCCCCGTCCCCTGCAGTAACCAGACCACTGGTCTCTGGCCCCTGCTGGGGTTGGGCCACGGGCAGGTACTGGAATGGATGGCAGGGAAGGAGCTTGGGGCGTCTGCTCCCCCAGGAGAGGAGGGGCAACTGCCACCAAGGGGGCCCCGTGCCGTGCTGGCCTCTCCTCTCTGTGGCTCCCTCATTAAGGCCTCTCATCCCCTTGGGGTAGGCAGTCACTTTCCTCCCTGCAGCCCAGCCTCCAGGAGAATTGCTGTTGAAACATGAAAGGACTGTGAACTTTTGATAGAAGGCAGTGAGGATAATGAAAGTGTTAATTGCTTCAGTCGTGTCCGACTCTTTGAGACCCCATGGACTGTAGCCCGCCAGGCTCCTCTGTCCATGGATTCTCCAGGCAAGAATACTAGAGTGGCTAGCCATTCCCTTCTCTAGGGGATCTTCTCAATCCAGGGACTGAACATGAGTCTCCTGTATTGAAGGCGGGTTCTTTACTGTCTGAGCCACGTGGGAAGCCTTTGACTGTGTGGATCACAACAAACTGTGGAAAATTCTTAAAGAGATGGGAATACCAGACCATCTTACCTGTCTCCTGAGAAACTTGTATGCAGATCAAGAAGCAACAGGACCAGATATGGAACTATAGACTGGTTGAAAATTGAGAAAGGAGTGCATCAAGGCTGTTTATTGTCACCCTGTTAAATAACTTATATGCAGAGTACATCATGTGGAATGCTGGGATGGATGAATCACAAGCTGGAATCAAGATTGCTAGGAGAAATATCAACAACCTCAGGTATGCAGATGATATCACTCTATTGGCAGAAAGTGAAGAGGAACTAAAGAGCCACTCAATGAGGGTGAAAGAGGAAAGTGAAAAATCTGCCTTAAAACTTAGCATTCAAAAAAACTAAGATCATGGCATCTGTTCACATCACTTCATGGCAAATAGATGTGGGAAAAGTAGAAACAGTGCCCGGTTTTATTTTCTTGAGTTCCAAAACCACTGCAGATGATGACTGCAGCCATGAAATTAAAAGATGCCTACTCCTTGGAAGAAAACCTATGACAAACCTAAACAGCATATTAAAAAGCAGAGACAAATCGCTTTGCCAACAAAGGTCTGTATAGTCAAAACTATGGTTTTTCTAGCGGTCTTGTATGAATGGGAAAGTTGGACCATAAAGAAGGTTGAGTGAAGAAGAATTGATGCTTTCAAAGTGTGGTCCTGCGGAAGACCCCTGAAAGTCCCGTGGACTGCACAGAGATCAAACCAGTCAGTCCTAAAGGAGGAAATCAACCCTGAATATTCACTGGATAGACTGATATGGAAGCTGAAGCTCCAATATTTTGGCCACCTGGTGTGAAGACCGACTCACTGGAAAAGACTCTGATGCCAGGAAAGGCTGAGGGCAGGAGGAGAAGGGGGTGACAGAGGATGAGACGGTTGAGTGGCAGCATCAACTCAATGGGTGTGAGTCTGAGCAAACTCCGGGAGACAATGAAGGCTGGGAACGCCTGGCGTGCTGCAGTCTATGTGGTCACAGGAAGGGACGCCACATACTGACTGAAAGACAGAGAAAGGGTGGCTGGTGAAGGCATCTGGAGAAGAAGGAAAGTTCGCTGTGTTTCCCCTCACAGAGCCGACTCCTCAATCAGCCAGTTTGTGGGTGGTCTTGACTGGTCCCTTTCTCAGCCTGGTGGGGGAACCAGCAAATGGTGGCCTCTGGGGTCCCAGGAAGACTGAGCGAGGTGGGGGACACCCCAGCTAGCCAGGGCGGCAGCGCCGAAGCACATGTTCCTTGTGGGGACAGCGTGGCTTGGGCATTGTGCACAGAGCCCAGGTGTGTCTCACCTGGGCAGCATCAGAGCAGGGGTCCTGGCAGTGTAGCATGAGGGGGACCCAGGCTTTCTTCACTTCCTGCTTGAAGAAATGCTTCTTGGAAATCCTGACCACCTGTGCCAGCTTCCCGAAGAGGATGAAGGCTTTCAGACGGAGCAGCTCACTCTCCTGCAGCCAGAACATACAAGCTATTTCTGAAACATGGGAAGCAAGAAGCCCAACAAAACCCCAGCCATTTGCTGTGGACCTTCTTAAACGCCTTGGTGCCTGCAAAGCCTTTTGGATCATTCCGTCATGATGGAGTGTCTCCTGCAGCGCTCTGGGGACTGGGCAGTATTCTGGTGTTTGTGACCTTTTCTTGCCTAGACGGGGGCTGTGCTGAATCTCATCGCCTACCACCCCAACCTAGCAGTGTCCCTACACCACACATCACAGGTGTCCAAAGAGCATTTTTGGCTGCGAGGAATTGTCGGGAGGAGGGTCCCATGGGCCCTAGAACAAGATTTTTTTTTTTAAAACCAGCTCCCGTGATCAGCCAATTGATACATCAGCACCCAAGTGCAGGCACCTCTTTTCTTTCCAGGGCACCTCTCTCCTTTAGGGGGTGAGCAGTGGCCACCTTCTACCCAGCAGCCATTCGTGGGGACCCCCATGAGGGCCAGGGCTGAGTAAGGCGCCAGTGTGGACTCACGTTGTCAAAGAAGGTCCTGCACTGCTCGGAGATGGCATTGAAGGCGGACCCCAGGTCCCCTTCACGCAGCTCGACCAAGACCTTGGCCAGGACCTCCAGGCCCTCAGAGGTCACACTGGTGCTTACGCCCGGCACCCGCAGGGAACACAGGCACTTCTCCAGTAAGAGCTTCCGGTACTGCCTCACCTGGGGGGCACGGGGATGTCAGCCCCTGCCTGGCTGCCTGGGACAGGCCAGCATGGGCCCTCCACCCCCCACCCCTGCCTTTGCCCCCGCGGACCTTCCTTGGGGCGCCGAGGGCCATGTTGCCCAGGGCACGCAGGGAGAGCACCTGCAGGACCTCGTCTTCCTGCTCTGCGCCCTTCTCCAACATCAGCACTGCTCGCTTCAGCAGCTTCTCCTGGTGCAGGATTGGGTCACTCATGAACTGGAAAGGAGAACTGTTCACAGTAACCCCCGAGAGAGGCTGTTGTTCCTTAGCCTCAAAACGGGACAGGTGATTCGACTCGATGCCTGGAGTGGCGTCCCTGGGAACAGGAGAGGATTCGGAGTTCCACCTCCCAGGATCGCCTCTGGGCTCCTCCGCCGCCAGCTGCGGGACCCTGGCAAGTCCCTGGACCCCTCGGAACCTCAGCTTACTCATCTGTAAAAAGGGCAACAGACCTGCCTCATGTGGTCGCTGTGAGGCTCCGATGCTGAAATACGTGGGGAAATCCTGCTGCTGCTGCTAAGTCACTTCAGTCGTGTCCGACTCTGTGTGACCCCATAGACGGCAGCCCACCAGGCTCCCCCATCCCTGGGATTCTCCAGGCAAGAATACTGGAGTGGGTTGCCATTTCCTTCTCCAACGCGTGAAAGAGAAAAGTGAAAGTGAAGTCGCTCAGTCTGTCCGACTGTTTAGCGACCCCATGGACTGCAGCCCACCAGGCTACTCCATCCATTGGATTTTCCAGGCAAGAGTACTGGGGTGGGGTGCCATTGCCTTCCCCGGGGGAAATCCTAGCTGAATGTTATCTAAAGGAACACACCTGTTCGTCATTTGTTCCTTCCGTTAACGTGATGGGAGCGGCCATGGTGTGCAAGAGCCACGCCCACTGAGTCAGAGCAGAAATGCCCAAAATGCACGGATTCCACTCCCCTGGGCCTCCGAGGGTCACTTCTGGGCTCGCACCCAAAACGCTGGGCCCTCGGGACCATGCGGTGCCCTGTGGCATGCCTGGGTGCACGTGTGTTTTATAAACCTTGGTGGTGGTGGTTTATTGGCAAAGTCGTGTCTGACTGTTGCAACCCCATGGACTGTAGCCCGCCAGGCTCCTCTGTCCATGGGATTCTCCAGGCAAGAATACCGGCGTGGGTTGCCATGCCCTCCTGCAGGGGATCTACCTGACCCAGGGATCGAACCCAGGTCTCCTGCAGCACAGGTGGATTCTTTACTGACTGAGCTACAAGGGAAGCCCCATTATAAACGTTAGAAAGTGAAGTCGCTCTGTCGTGTCCAACTCTTTACGACCATGGACTGTAGCCTACCAGGCTCCTCCATCCATGGGATTTTCCAGGCAAGATTACTGGAGTGGGTTACCATTTCTGTCTCCAGGAGATCTTCCTGACTCAGAAGAAAACTAAATACCCAATGGGTGACCCCGGAATGGAAAACTGATTCTTCAGCCTTCTACAGAACAAGTCTGCCAGCCCCACCCTAGGGCGATGGTTGGTTCCGATGACACTCTGGGTGTCAGACAGCCATCAAGAGTTCCCCCCAATAGTTTTCTGTGATCTTCCTGACTCAGAAGAAAACTAAATACCCAATGGGTGACCCCGGAATGGAAAACTGATTCTTCAGCCTTCTACAGAACAAGTCTGCCAGCCCCACCCTAGGGCGATGGTTGGTTCCGATGACACTCTGGGTGTCAGACAGCCATCAAGAGTTCCCCCCAATAGTTTTCTGAACAATTCCCTCAGGGCCCTATAAGGAAGGGTAGCTGGGCACCAGTGGCTCTGACCCCCCTTTGGGGCCTTCCTGCCTGGCGCAGCCTGGCTCGCCTCTCAGAGCCCTCTGCCTGGCCTTCCCAGGAAAGCCCTCCTCTGGCCCCGTGATGCTGGTGCTCACCACATTATACAGCCCTTGGCGGCTGTACTACAGGGCACAGGACGGGTCTCAACCGCTTTCCCCTCGGTGCCCGCCCAGAATCATGCGCTTGACGAATGAATGAATGAAGGAGGGCATGAGGGACGTTCGCTTGTCCCTCCAACCCCGGACTCAGAGCCTGCGTGCCTGCCCTGAGATGGGCCCCAGGACAGCCCGGGGGTTGCCCAGCACCCACCCCACATCCCTGCCCCCCCCGCCCATTAAGAGACAGGAGTAGCCCTGGGGGCTCTGCACACACAGCCTGCAGGGACAGCACCACCGAAGGGGCTTCTCAGCTCCCGTCCGGCTGAGCCACTCTGCAGCAGGGCACCCGGGGCGGGGCTCCCAGGTCAGGGGGTCACTGAAGTACGGACCCTCCACCTCCTCTTTATAAAAAGTGAAAGTGCAAGTCATGTCCAACTCTGCGACACCATGGACGGTAGCCTGCTCGGCTTCTTTGTCCAAGGAATTCTCCAGGCAAGAAGACTGGGGTGGGGAGCCGCTCCCTTCTCCAGGGGAATCTTCCCAACCCAAGGATCAAACCCAGGTCGCCTTTTTATAAAAAGGGGACCAGACTGAGGGTCTAGACCCAGGAAGGAACTCCCAGTCTTGCCATCCTGGCCTGGCTCAGAAGCCCTTTGTGACCCTGGGCACACCCCACCCACCTGGGACCTCGCTTTCTTGCCTTGGAGCAGGAAGGGCTGGAAGAAAAATTTCTTTTGCCCTGCACACTCCTGCCACTCACAGTCTGGGATGCAGGTCAACATGGCAATCTGCCCCCCACCCCCACCCCACACACACCTGGGAGCGAGGCATTTAGCCACCAGGCCCAAACCTTCCAGCCAGACGATGGAGCCCTGGGGAGCCGGGCACCCACCTGGCCAGCTGGCTGACTCCCTGTAGGAACATCGAACTGCTCTCCAGAAGTGTCCACACGCCTTGCTCCTCCAGGGTGCAAAGCAGAGACTCACTGTTGAGTCTCCTGAACAAGAGCTGCATGGATCTGATTGTGACCCTGGAAGAAGGTGGGGCCGCGTGAGGCTGAGGCTGCCCTACTGGGAGCACCTGCCCTGCCTTCGATAAGCTCTTGGGTAAACTCTGCACCTAGGCCCGTGAAGGGGTGCCCAACACAGGTGGGGAGACTTGCTCAGGGCCCAAGAGCAGCCGTGGGAGACGGTGGGTCTGCAAACTCTGAAAACCACACAGGGCTTGGCCCACACGAGGGAGGGTCATAAGCTGAGCTTCCAGAAATTTCTCCTCCCCACCAGGAAGGGAAAACGAGGGCCTTTCAGTGGAGGTGACACTTATAGTCCAGTGACTTCTTTTAAGAACATTTATTTATTTGGCTGTACAGGGTCTTACAGTAGAGAATCTGCCTGCAATGTGGGAGACCCAGGTTCAATCCCTGGATCAGGAAGATCCCCTGGAGAAGGTAATGGCTACCCACTCCAGTATTCTTGCCTGGAGAAGCCCGTGGACGGAGGCATCTGGTGGGCTACATTCAGTCCATGGGGGTGCAAAGAGTTGGTGACCACTGAGCAATGAACACTTTCACTTTCACAGGGTCTTAGTTTCAGCACATGGGATCTAGTTCCCTGACCAGGGATTGAACCTGGGCCCTCTACATTAGGGCCTTGGAGTTTTAGCCACTGAACCACCAGGCAAGTCCCCAGTTGAGTGACTGCATCCAGCCCAGGCCCACAGCTTCACCACACCACGCCCTCCCACCCTCAAGCGCACCTCTGCATGTTGACCTCCTCAGGGAGAGTGCCCGTGTGGATGAGTCTCCACATCTTTAGGACGGGTGACACGGCCTCTGGGCTCTGGCTGCTGCCCAGCTGCAGGAGGAGCGTGTAGACAAGGTCCGGGAAGAGATCCACAAGCCTGTTGTCCCAGTCCATCCTCTCAATGAGCAGGTGGATGGTGCACAGGGTCTGCAGAGAGGAGAGCCGGAGGTGGCAGCGGTCCCACTGAGCCCCCAAGGCGGGCCTTCCCCCTGCCTCACCATCAGAGGGTCCACCGCGGCCAGGCGCCAGATGTCAGCCTTGGAGGTGGCGTTGGCCCTGGGTGTGAATCTCGCCTGCAGCCGGCCCATCAGTGCGTGTAGCATCGTCCGGGCAAAGGGCACATTCTCGGCCACAGCCAGCCACACCTCCGTCAGGTGGCTAGCCAGAAACAGGGGACAAGGATTGTGGGTTTGGGGTCATGTGCCCTGGCAGGTCAGAGCCCCCCAGGACCCTCGGGCAGCCCCCGGAGTAGGGGCTGGAGCCTGGAGGCGGGGTCTCAGGGAGGTGAGCGAGCCACCAAGGCTGCACAGCCAGAGGCCGAGTCCCGCCCAGCACCTCTGCCCACGGTCCTCCTGGGGAGCCACGCCCCCCCCCCTCTTTCTCTCTCGGAAGGCCCAGCTCTGCTGCCAGGGGACCTGGGAATCCCCACCGGGCAGACTGTGTGATGACCTCATGGACACGTCGGGTCATAGCCTCCCAGTGCTTGGTGTGTTAGGCTGGCACCAGGCAGCTTGCTAATACCTATCACTTCCTCCTCCCAACACGTCTATGTGGAAGGAGCCTTCGTCTCCATTTCCACAGAAGAGGAAATGCTGCCCGAGGAGGTCAGAGAAGCTGCCAGACTACAGCTTGGAGCAGCCTTCCTGACCCCAAGTCCAAGCCTGCAGCCCTGCTGAGAAGGGGAGGGACAGTGACTTGACGAGCCTCTACACACACACAGGTACAGGCACGTGGGGTCTGGTGGGCGCTAAAGGGCTAAAGCCATGAATCCAACAGGATCAGCCTGCCTATCGAATCCACAAAACCAAACACGTAAGTGAGTGAGTTTTGTCAAGGATGGGGAAAATGTGGCAGGGGCCCAATGGCAGGAACTGAATAGAGGGGTGGGCACAGCATGCTCATTAAAATCAACTCAGAAAGAAGCCACAGGAGTGCAAGGAAACCAGGACGTGGGGACCTCAGCCCTGTAACTCAAGAAACAGCCCCATGAGTTCGGAGACAGCACTGGGCTCCAGGAAACAATGCAGACTGGCTGATACCTCAACGTGTCTGAGACCCTAAGCCAAAGCCCCGGCTTGGCCACGCCCAAGCTCCTGACCACACAAACCAGATGATAACCGGTTGCTGTTCCAAGCTCCTGAGCTGGAAGCAATTTGCTATGCAGGAGTAGCTAACTAATACAGCGAAAGCCAGCCTGCCAGAGGCCCCAGCCCAGCACTGCTCTGAGAGTGGCTGCTGCTGCTGAGTCACTTCAGTCGTGTCCAACTGTGTGTGACCCCACAGATGGCAGCCCACCAAGCTCCGCTGTCCCTGGGATTCTCCAGGCAAGAACACTGGACTGGGTTGCCATTGCCTTCTTCAATGCATGAAAGTGAGAAGTGAAAGTGAAGTCACTCAGTTGTGTCTGACTCTTCGTGACCCCATGGACTACAGTCTACAGGGTCCTCCGTCCTTGGGATTTTCCAGGAAAGAGTACTGGAGTGGGTTGCCATTGCCTTCTCTGCTGAGAGGGGCTAACCCTTGTTAAGGTGTGCCACCTGCATGGCACAGCCCTCCTACCTGGACCCAGGGAAGGGCTGCCCTTTGGAGGAGCAGCTCCACGTGGGGCCAGGCCTGCATCTCACATGTTTGACACCTGTGCTTGAAATCCTCCTTTTGTCTGCTCCCAGAATCTGCCACGTCTCTCTCCACCAAGCCTCAAGGCTGCCCTTTGCTCCTTGGTCTCTGCTGCTCCGGGGACGCCTGCCCCCTCTTTCTGGGCCCTCCCCAGTATATACCATTTCAATCCCAGCACACTCACTCCTCAAACTGGTGAGCTCCTACCAGGTGCCTGCGCGATGTCGTGACACAGACAAGGGGGCTGGGCACAGTTCAAGATAACATGAAGAGGAAGGCTTGCCCTGTTTCCCTGTGAGGCCACCTGAGAGCCTGGGGGATCTGTCATTTCACCCCTCGGGCACCTGGGTCACTTCCTTCTCGGGGCCCCATTTGGAAAGAGGGAAGGGAGCTTCTCCAGAGGCCTGCTCGGGCCCTGGGTCTGTCCGTCCTGGAGCTCCGTACTCAGCAGGGAGGAGAGGACTGTCGAGAGGAGAGCCCAGAGGGGGCGGCCAGGACCTGTGAGACGTGGGATCCAGACTCCAGCTTGATAGGAGGGAGCCGGAGCTTCAAGGCTCC
The DNA here is from genome assembly GCA_006410675.1 of Oreotragus oreotragus. Lineage (NCBI taxonomy): Eukaryota > Metazoa > Chordata > Mammalia > Artiodactyla > Bovidae > Oreotragus > Oreotragus oreotragus. The sequence goes on from SJYX01000508.1 coordinate 226,409, forward strand.
AGGTCCGAGGTTCCCAGAGGCTATACCAGCCACAGAGATGCAAGTGGGAGGGTCTGACCACCCCCTTCCCCCGCCGCAGGTCAGACGAGGCACTGCTCAAGGCCCCAGGCTCCTGGGACATGTCCATGGTGGCAGGTTGGGCCAGTCTGGGGGGCAGGAGAGGCAGAGGCCCGGCATCTGGGAACCCACCTCTCCATGGGCAGGGGCTGCCGCAGGAGCGCGGTGAGGACGGTCTCCTGGTGGTAGTGGGCCAGCAGGAGGATGCCCTCGATCAGGAGGCGCCGCACCTCCCGGTGGTCCACCGTGGGCAGGTGCACCAGGATGGCGCCCAGGATCTCGGCCACCTGGGGGTGGGGGGCGGGCATCACTGGGCAGCCTGGCCCTCGGGGGGCTCCCGCCCTCCCCCCACCGCACACCCTCCTCCTGCCCAAGTGGACGCTGGGCAGGCTAGCCCGCCAGGGCATCCTCTGGTCTCTTCCAGAGCATCCTCTGGTCTCTTCGGAGATTTTATTACATTTTCACTGGGAGGTGCTGCGCTTCAGGAGGGCCAGCCTCGGGCCTCCAGCCCAGCTTCCACTCACCGACCAAGCCTCTTTCAACAGGTTCTTTCCCCTTCCAGAACCCGACTTCCTCCCCCTCTTTATAATCATGGACTTGGGGATGGTGAGGAGCCCTTAGCAAGCGAGGCTGGATCCATCAGGCAGCCCCAGGCCCCGGCGGGCTGGGCTGCAGGCTGTCACCTTGTCCTCCAGCTCCTTGACCCGCATCTGGAGGAAGGTGCATATCCAGGTGACAGAGGCCTTGTCGTGCTGGAGGTCCATGGCCCCGAAGTTCTCGCAGAGCTTCTGGACCAGCGAGACCACCTCGTCGCAACTGACCTGCAAGCAGGCCACCTACAGCCAGAGCAGACTGTTCCTGGGTCCGACACCAAGCCCAAGGGCTCCCCTGCCTGCCCTGCTCTGCTCAGTGTCGCAGCCCAGCCCAGCCCAGCCCCCAGCCCCCCGCAAACCATCCTGAGCCTCCTCTGCCCTCCTCGCCCAGCCACTGGCCCTGTCAATCACGGGCCGGCGTGGAGATCACTCAGTGTAAAAGCCTGGAGGATGCTTGCCAAGCCCTCCCTCACCCCATCGCCTGCCCCGACCCCTCCGAACCCCGCACAGGAAGCTTCTCCCCAGACCCTCCCAGTCCCGCCTCTACGGCCCTACAGCCTTCCCTGGGAGTGTCCTCTGGCCCCTGAGGCAGAAGAGGCCTCGCTCTCTGCAGCCCTGAGGGTCTGGGCTGCCCTGGACACTTGCAGTCACCGGCTGCCGTCAGCCTGCCCATGGGCTGACACCTGTGTGCAGGGCCACTTGTTCAGTTCTTTCCAGGACCCTTGCAGTGTAGCATATGATACGGACAAAGAGAAGACAGCTGGGGTCTGTGACGCACCTCCTGTGTGCCAGGCACCACAGTGGGGACTGTACATATCACAGGTCACTTAAATGCACATAATTTGAGTTGGACCAAGGTCTGTGGAAGACCCAGGGAAGACCACCAGGAGGAGCCCGGCCCTGCCCCAGAGATGGCCCAGGCACATGGAGGCCACACCCACACAGCCTTCCCGCTCATCACCTTGGAGATTCTGGAGGATGCACTGAAAATCTTCTCCACGTCTGAGCCCTGCAGGTCCTCCTTACATTTCTCAAGCTCCAGCTCTTTGGAGGTGTCCCAGGAGGAGCAGGTCTGGCTTGCTGTTGGAATACAATGTCAGGAACGATGGTCCACATCATGGTGGCCCCCTTTCTGACCCCCGCCCCTGTCGCTCCCACCTCCCAGCCCCTGGGGTTGCCTTGGTTCCCTGGGCCTGGACCGCTCTCCAGCATCTACATTCCCACCTCTCTTGCTTGGCCCCTGGAACCATCTCTATGCACAGCTCAGATGGGCATTCTGCCAGCTGCCGGGCCAGAGGCAACCCACCCTGAAGGTCCCCCAACTGCCTTCCCCTCTGAGCTCATTTCTGGCCGGTTCTGCTGCATCCTTAGTATCTGTGAGGCAACCCTGTCCAGTGGGGCCCCACATGTGCCCTCAGCGAGTCGTGCTGACACAATGAGCCTCTCCTTCTAGAAACTTCCATGACTTCTCAGTGAACTCTGCACCCCCCACCCCCGCTGGTCACCCTTGTTTGTCTACAGAGAGACCACAATCCCCGCCGACCCCCAGGACAGCCCCACAGCCAACTCCCTGATATTGGGCCTCCCTCTCCGCCTGGAGAGCCCCAGTTCTGCTCACCCGCACCACCCCTCCCATACCGTGAAGATCCAGCAGGCTGGCCAGGACATCCATGGAGGCCAGGCGGGTTTTTCTGTGTGAGTCACAGGTGCCTGGTGCAATGAGTCCCACCAGGCTGCCAAACTGCCCCAGCTTCAGTGGGATCTGAGGGATGGGAGACCTCAGAGTTCACACCCTCTGTCCAGCCGAGCTCACCTGGTGATGCCCGAGGGCAGTACAACCAAGAGCCAAAGAGAGTGAACCCTGCTCAGAAAGCACCTTTGTTTGGGAAGAGAGAGGATGCCACCATCTGCCCGAGCCTGAGCTTCTGTCCCCAGGAACCCCTCTTGGGCCCGGGAGGCTGAGCAGCTAGGATGTCGCCCTGTGACCCTGGCCCAGGTGCTAGGTCTAGGTGCCTGCCTTGTTTCTATAACTGAGCCCTGCCTTCAAATCTGGGCTTCCCCACTCACTAGCTGTGTGACCTGGGGAGGGACTTAGGCCCTCTTGCTTCTGTCTGCTACTCAGAGATGACAACTGTTGAGTCCTGCTCCAAAGCCACAAGTGCAAGCCTTGTACCAAGGCCACAGAAGCAGAGCTCAGAACCAAGTTCACCTCTGAAACTGATTAGGCCCCTTTGCAATCATTGCCAAAGTTCCCATGACCACCACGAGCAGGCTTCCTGACCCCAAATTAGGCAAAGATGCTCACCCTGGTAGTCACTCTATAGCTCCCTAATGCCAACCTTCCCACAGGAGTTTCCTTTGTCTTGAGGCTATAAAAATTGACTACTAACCCAGGAAAGCTGTTGAGTCTTCCCGATCTGTCAGGACGTCGGCCCACTGCACTTGCAGGGCCCACCTTATCTCTGCTTTTCATTCTTAATAAACGCATTCCCTTCTGAAACGCTGTGTGTCTGAAAAGTCTTTTCTAACCACGCTTGCACTGCCTCAACAGTAATGGTGTCCCTTCTTCCAGCGAGTGTTGTGAGACTCACGACGGAGAGTCTCAGAAGCACTCTGTGCAGCACCTGGTTACTTAGCACCAGTCTCGGCCATGGGTTCGCTTGGCTGGGCCTGGGTCCCACCTGGACGGTGCTCCAGGACTGGGGTCCTGCCCCACCTTGTCCTCACCATGCACTGGCCCCAAGACCCCACTGTCGTCCTCCCAAGGCCACCCCTGAAGACCAGACAGTCGAAGAGGAGGAGGTCAACAAAGGAAGGAAGAGAGGTCTTGTGGGGCCGTGTCAGAAGCTCCACCACCAAAAAGCCTCATTGCTTTTCTAGATTTTGCGATGTCGATGGTATTTGCTAAGCTTTGTAAAATTTGTCATTTTGTAGGGATTCATTTTCTCATTCTAAGTAAATACTTTCCTAATCAATGTGGTATTCATAATTGTGTGCCCCGTTCTCTTAAAGAGGGCCCTCACGCTGTGTGAACCTCAGGCCCCTCAAAACCCAGATCCACACCACGCCCTGCCCATCCTCTCTCAACACCCCAGAGGCCCAGGGCCAGCTCCCCCTGGGTCTCCTTCGACATTCCGCAGTGACTCAGCCTCTTCCCAAGGGTCTCTCCAGGGGCAGAACTGGATTACAGAGGCATTTCCTCTCCTGGGATAGAGACTGGCATTTCCCTGTGGGTGTCAGTGGGGCAGGCTGTCGTTGTACTAGGGAGGTGAAGGCCATGAGCAAGCAGAGAACAAGGCCAACATCCTCACCAAGCTGGTGCTTGGCTGATGAGTTTGGCTTTGTTGCAAGTGTTGACCTGTAGGTGAAAATGCCACTAGCACCTGCGTGCTCCTACACCTAACTACACAGCTTAGCAAAACAGGGAGCAAAAACTGAAAGGAGAAACGGGCAAATCCACAGTAGACAGAGATTTCAGTACCTCTATCTCTATAACTGATGACAGAGAAGACAAAATCAGGAAGGATATAGAAAACTTAGACAACACTTCCAACAGTATCTGGCTTAAGTGATATTTAAGAACATATCATTCAAGGCAGCAGAATACTTTCCAAGCACACACAGAACGTTCACCAAGATAGATCATACATGGGCAACAAATTAAGTCTCGATGGATTTACAAGGCTTTGAATTGTACAAAATATGTCCTCAGACTACAATGGAGTTAAACTAGAATCAAAATCAAAAAGGTCTCTGGAAAACTCTCAAATATTTGGAAATTTCTTGATGACCCATGGGTCAAAGGAGAAGTCAAAAGAGAAATGAAAATGAATCTTGGGACTAAAATTAGAACATAACATACTGATATTTGTGGGGTATGGCCTCAAAGAACAAAGTCAGTGGACTTACACTATCTGGTCCTGATTTCAAGACTTACTATAATGTTGACAGGATTATAATGAAGGCAGGATGACACTGGTGTAAAGAAGGACAAAAACATCAGTAGAGCAGAACAGGTATCTAGAGACAGACCCACACATATATGTGTTCAACTGATTTCTGACAAAGATGCAAAGGTAATTCAGTGGCGAAAAGATAGTCTTTTCATCAAATGGTGCTGAAACAATTGGTTATCCATGTGCAAAAAAATTAAAATAAATTAAACTTTGATCCATATTTGAAAACTGAGCTCAAAATACATCATAGACTTCAACGTAAAACCTGAAACTGTCAAGTTCTAGAAGAAAATCTAGGAGAAAATCTTTGTGACCTTGGTTAGTAAAGATTTCTTAGTCATGATACCAAAAATGCGATACATAAAAGAAAAAATAATAAATTAGACTTCATCAAGATGAAAACCTTTTTCTCTTCAAAAGAACCTGTGAAATTAATGAAAAGGCAAGTCATAGACCAGGAGAAAACATTTGCAAATCACATATCTGATAAAGGATTTGCTTCTAGAATATATACAACCTCTGAAAAATCAATAATAAGAAAATAAACAATACAAGTTTTTTAAAAGCCCTGCTGCTGCTGCTGCTGCTAAGTCACTTCAGTCGTGTCCGACTCTGTGTGACCCCATAGACGGCAGCCCACCAGGCTCCCCCATCCCTGGGATTCTCCAGGCAAGAATACTGGAGTGGGTTGCCATTTCCTTCTCCAATGCATGAAAGAGAAAAGTGAAAGTGAAGTCACTCAGTCTGTCCGACTGTTAGCGACCCCATGACTGCAGCCCACCAGGCTCCTCCGTCCATTGGATTTTCCAGGCAAGAGTACTGGGGTGGGGTGCCATTGCCTTCCTCGTTAAAAAGCCCTGGCAATACTATATTCAAAAATACCAAGATTATGAAAGACAAAGACTGATAAATTGTTCCAAATTGAAGGAGAGAGACAAAAGAGATAAGACAATTAAAAGCAATTCATAATCCAGATTAGATCCTGGTTCTAGGAGGAAATAACTATGAAGGTCTATTGGGCAATTTGTGAAATATGAATATGGAAAATTGATTAAACTACAGCTTGGTATCAGTGTTAAATTCCGTGATTTTGAACAGTATATTGTTATATAAGAGAAGATTCTTGTTGTTCATGTATAGACCTAACTGTCCGTGATTCAAAAGGGGTGTGTGTGTGTGTGTGTAATGTAAAGAAAAAAAAAAAAAGAAAGGGAAAAAGAACATGTCATAAAATATTAAGAATTGTGGATCTGGGTGAAAGGCATGCAGGAGTTCTTTGTACTGTTCTTGCAACTTTTCAGCTTTTAAGAGTTTAACTTCAACTTTTAAGAACATTTTGTGATATTGAAATGTCACAAAATATTAAGAATCGTGGATCTGGGTGAAAGGCATACAGGAGTTCTTTGTACTGTTCTTGGAACTTTTCAGCCAGCTTGAAGCTTTGTCTAAAGAAAACTACCAAATCAATTCTTAATGCACGCCTGTTTCCCACTAAGAGTCTGGCCCTCGGACCAGCATTCTGGGCCACCACTGGCTCCTGGCCCTCCTCCAGGCAACTCACGTGCACCATCTCCTGCAGCCCCTTGGGGCTGTCTCTTATACACATCTAGATGTGTATAAGAGACAGCCTAACTACACAGCTTAGCAAAACAGGGAGCAAAAACTGAAAGGAGAAACGGGCAAATCCACAGTAGACAGAGATTTCAGTACCTCTATCTCTATAACTGATGACAGAGAAGACAAAATCAGGAAGGATATAGAAAACTTAGACAACACTTCCAACAGTATCTGGCTTAAGTGATATTTAAGAACATATCATTCAAGGCAGCAGAATACTTTCCAAGCACACACAGAACGTTCACCAAGATAGATCATACATGGGCAACAAATTAAGTCTCTAAAAAAAAAAAAGAAAGGGAAAAAGAACATGTCATAAAATATTAAGAATTGTGGATCTGGGTGAAAGGCATGCAGGAGTTCTTTGTACTGTTCTTGCAACTTTTCAGCTTTTAAGAGTTTAACTTCAACTTTTAAGAACATTTTGTGATATTGAAATGTCACAAAATATTAAGAATCGTGGATCTGGGTGAAAGGCATACAGGAGTTCTTTGTACTGTTCTTGGAACTTTTCAGCCAGCTTGAAGCTTTGTCTAAAGAAAACTACCAAATCAATTCTTAATGCACGCCTGTTTCCCACTAAGAGTCTGGCCCTCGGACCAGCATTCTGGGCCACCACTGGCTCCTGGCCCTCCTCCAGGCAACTCACGTGCACCATCTCCTGCAGCCCCTTGGGGTCTAGGTGTCTCTGCATGAGGCCCTCCATCAGCTGCTCCAGGGCATGCAGGGCGTTCGTATACAGGGTCTGTGACCAAGAGAAGGAAGAGCTCGGCAGCAGTGGGGGAACAGTCACCTGCCAGGACTCTGGGTGGCCCATGCCAGGGTCAAATATTGTGAGGTGGTCTGATAACTTCCTTTTGACTTCTGCTCAGACTGAGTTCTTTATGCTCCTTATGTGACATATAAGACAATCTCAAGGGGAACCCCTTTTGCAAAGGAGGAAACAGGACTCCTAGAGCCCAGCTCTCCTGACCCCTCACATCCAGGGCCAGGACCTGGAGGCACAGATGGCTCCCTGTCCACAAGAGATTTGTCCTCCTCTTCCACAACCTTACTGGGAAACAGTCATCGAGTTGGGGACTACATTTCCCAGGATCCCTTGCAGCTAGGTGGAGCCATGTGACCAAGTTCTGGCCAATAAGGAGGGCCAAGTGAAAGTGAAGTCGCTCAGTTGTGTCCGACTCTTTGCGACCCCATGGACTGTAGCCTACCAAGCCCCATGGACTGTAGCCTACCAGGCTCCTCCCTCCATGGGATTCTCCAGGCAAGAGTACTGGAGTGGATTGCCATTTCCTTCTCCAGGGGATCTTCCCAACCCAGGGATCGAACTCTGGTCTCCTGCATTCCAGGCAGACACATTAACCTCTGAGCCACCAGGGAGAGCCAGTTCAGTTCAGTTCAGTTCAGTCGCTCAGTCGTGTCCGACTCTTTGCGACCCCATGAACTGCAGCACGCCAGGCCTCCCTGTCCATCACCATCTCCCGGAGTTCACTCAGATTCACGTCCATTGAGTCAGTGAGACNGGCCCCGGGCACACAGGCCAAAGCACAGGATCACGCCCTGTGGGGAGACCCAGCGGGCAGGCTGAGGGCAGGGGTGCTGGGGAACACCCCGTCCGCTGCCCCCCCTCCCCACACGCACACACACAGGGATGAACACTCAGGCACGCACACACGCACAGGCACGCACACACCACTTCCTCCCAAGGCCCGGAGGGGACCAGGGGCACCCTCACCTCCCGGTCGAAGGCGTTGCTGTAATCCGTCTTGTACAGCAGCTCCAGCAGCAGCATTTCCACCTTGTCGGCCTCCAGGCCCGTGGCCAAGGTGAAGCCCAAGGCCCGGTACAGAAAGCCCTGGCGAGGCGGAAGGGACAGAGGGAGCTTCAAGCCTCCAACCGGCCCTGTAGGGTCACTGCCAAGGGGAGGTCTCCACTCGTCCCTCCAGATCTAAAAATATGCCTTTTGTATATTTTTAAAAACAAGTATCCAGGCTAATCTGAGAGGTTAGGCTGTGGCAGGGCAGGCATGTTACCAAGAGTGGGGGCCAAGCTTCTCTCCCATATACACTGCCTCAATCTACACCCCCACCAACAAACCTAGGAACACTTATCCTCCTGCCTTCTCTCTGCCTTAGGATATTATCCATGAGAGGTGGAACGTTTGCATTTGGTTAGCCATCTTTGCATCTTCTTATGGTCCATTTTTCCTATTTCTGCCTCTATTCTTTCCCCATTGTTGAATTATTTCTCTTATTTTTTGTTTACAAGAACGTTGTGTGTACATTTCAGAAAACAGCGAGAACAGACATCAGTTCAGTTCAGTTCAGTCACTCAGTCATGTCTGACTCTGCAACCCCATGAACCGCAACACTCCAGGCCTCCCTGTCCATCACCTGCTCCCAGAGTTCTCCCAATCCTATGTCTACTGAGTCAGTGATGCCATCCAACCATCTCATCCTGCGTCATTCCCTTCTCATTCTGCCCTCAATCTTTCCCAGGATCAGGGTCTTTTCTAATGAAAATGAATGAAAGCTTTTCGCATCAGGTGGCCAAAGTACTGGAGTTTCAGCTTCAACATCAGTCCTTCCAATGACTATTCAGGACTGATTTCCTTTAGGATTGACTGGTTGGATCTCCTTGCAGTCCAAGGGACACTCAAGAGTCTTCTCCAACACCACAGTTCAAAAGCATCAATTCTTGAGCGCTCAGCTTTCTTTATAGCCCAACTCTCACATCCATATGTGACTACTGGAGAAACCATAGCCTTGACTAGACGGACCTTTGTTTGCAAAGGAATGTCTCTGCTTTTTAGTATGCTGTCTAAGTTGGTCATAACTTTCCTTCTAAGGAGTAAGCATCTTTTAATTTCATGACTGCACTCACCATCTGTAGTGATATCGGAGCTCAGAAAAATAAAGTCAGCCACTGTTTCCACTGTTTCCCCATCTGTTTGCCATGAAATGATGGGAAGAGGCCATGATCTTAGTTTTTGAATGTTCAGTTTTAAGCCTACTTTTTCACTCTCCTCTTTCACTTTCATCAGTAGGCACTTTAGTTCTTCTTCAATATTATCTCATTTCGTCCGCACTTCAACTTTAAAAGCAAATAGGTATTTTGAGATGAGAAAATTAGCAGGAAGTAGTAGAACTGGGGTTTAAAATCTAGCAGTCAAAAAGCCAAAACATAATACAGAAACAATACCATCACAAGTTCAAAAAAGACTTCCAAAAAGTGGTCCACATTAAAAAAAAAAAAATCTTAAAAAAAAATACTACCAAGTATAGCCTGAGGCTCACTTCTTAAGTGATCACTCCTGTGGTCCATTTCCCCAGTGTCTCATTTCTCTTTTGATTTTACTCATACTGATTTCTTTTGGTCATGCAGACAATTTTCATTTTCACAGAGTACAGTCTCTTTCTTTTCCTTTGTCTTTCTAAAAGATTCTTTTCATGCATATGAAGGTCTGTTCTATTCCATGTTAAGACTATAAAAATATTCATCAGTATATGCTTCCTGTCACTCCATGGTTGTATTTCATTTCATACACTTACATCTTTGTTCTGGGAGAACAAATCCTTCTCTAATGAGCTTTTTTTATATATGTTCTTAGCTATTATTCTCTTACATTTTTTTCATTAGGGCGAACATGGAAATAATCTCGTCAAATAAAACTGTCAGATTTCCACAAATTTCCCTTTTGGGAAATTAGAAGTAAATTGCGTTGCAGATTTTTTTTTTTTTTTTTTTGGCCGCATCACTTGCTGTGCAGGATCTTAGCTCCCTGTCGAGGGATCAAACCCTCCCCCCTGCAGGGGAAGCACAGAGTCCTAACCAGGGGACCACCAGGGAAGTCCCTGTACTGCAGATTAACCTGAGAAAAAACGACAGCTGAGCAACGGAGACTTCCTATCCAAGAAGCAGAGGTTGCGTATGTTTGGTCAGGCTTTCTTTCAGCCTTTCTGCCCCTTCTTGTAATCTGGGGTTCTTCACCTCGGTTCCGCATATCTCACATATTCACTGTTTTATCTGATTACATACTTACCTTGTTGTTGCTCCCTTGAATAGGGTCTCTTTTCATTATGTTGTATTTTTGTTTGTTACTGCTTTGAAT
>SJYX01000508.1:245616-257491 GCA_006410675.1 Oreotragus oreotragus
CCCCCCCCCCCCACTGCCCTGACAGCATTATCTCAGCCTACCTACTCCAGAACCACACTCTGACCGACTGACTGACTGCCTCAGCCCTGCCCAGCCCACTGCCCAGCCTGGATCTCTGCCAAGGCCATCTAAGCCGCACCCACCTGACATGGCCGAGGGGGTCAGCTAGTCCTGGGCTCTTGAACACTGTGCCCGCTGGCCTCTCTCCAACCCCACACCCAGCACATCCTCTTTGACCAGCCCTCCCTCGAATGGCAACCCACTCCAATATTTTTGCTTGAAGAATCCCATGGACAGAGGAGCCTGGCAGGCTGTAGTCCATGGAGTCTCAAAGATCTGGACACGACTTGGCTACTGAAACAATAACAAATGCATTACAGGTCAACAGAGCAAGACCCAAAGGCACCTAGGTCCAAGGCTTTTTAATTAAAATTCCCACCCAATGTCTGTCCACACTGCCTCAGCCTCTGCGTGCTGCCTCTCACACCAGGGAGCCCATGACCCCCAGCAGTCCATTTCTACTTCACTGAATCCAGGTGGTCAGAAAACAAGTATCCTCCACGTAGTGCCCAACACTCATCCCCACAAAATTCTCTCATCGTTCCTCAGTCTGCCTTCTGCGGACCTGTTAACCAGTATGGAGCAGACCCCAGGAGGCACTTACCCCACGCCCCTTCTTCCACAGCCCACATTTGCTCTACCTGCCACTCTCCTCTGTCTTTTTCTTTCAAAGATTATTCAAGTGACATGATTGCAATTCTGCCCCAATTACCCTGCCTGTGCGCCTGCTGTGTGCAACCACGGCTCTCCTTGTGGTAGACACAGGGACGGGTTGTTGCTGTTCAGTCGTGTCTGGCTGTTTGTAACCCGACGGGAGCCTGCCAGGCTCCTCTGTCCATGGGATTCCCCAGGCAAGAATACTGGTGTGGGTTACCATTTTCTTCTCCAGGGGATCTTCCCAACCCAGGGATCAAAGTAACATGTCTTATGCCTCCTGCATTAGCAGGCAGGTTCTTTACCACTTGCTTCACCTTGGAAGCCCACACTCTCTTGTAGCATTCTGTATCTCAGAAAGGTCACAGGTCAATAACTTTAGGGACACCAGACCCAGTGGCTGAGTTGCCTGATACTAGCTGTTGCCATTCTGAAACTCTGAGGAAGAAAAAAAAAAAAAAAGCATGACCTTCTAGAGGATACAAAACTTCTTTCTATCCCCAAGGGAGGGGCACAGCTCTCAAGGTGTTAGCCTGCTGTTTCCCTTTTGCCTGGAAAAAAACTCTTTTTTATTTCTTCCAAACTCTGTCTCCATATTTCTCTTTGGCATCTGTGGACCAGGAGCCAAGATTTTGGGAACATAACTGGTGTGAACAGTTTGTGTAAGCGGGCTGGGGTCAGGAGAAATCCTAGCTAGTATGACCCCAGCTCCAAATGGACACCAATATATTTGAAACTTCTATGTGTAACACAGAAGAAAACAATCCAACAAAGGTGTGAACAAAATTAAAGAACAAATGGAGAAAAAGATGCATGTGGATAGAAGGATATTTTCAGTGACAATTCAGTTCAGTCACTCAGTGGTGTCCAACTCTTTGTGACCCCGTGGACTGCAGCATGTCAAGCCTCCCTGTCCATCACCAACTCCCGGAGTTTACCCAAACTCATGTCCATTGAGTTGGTGATGCCACCCAACCATCTCATCCTCTGTCGTCCCCGTCTCCTTTTGCCTTCAATCATTCCCAGCATCAGGGTCTTTTCCAATGAGTCAGCTCTTCACATCAGGTGGCCAAAGTATTGGAGCTTCAGCTTCAGCATCACTCCTTCCAGTGAAGAATCAGGGTTGATTTCCTTTAGGGTTGACTGGTTTGATCTGTAATGCATAGAAATTCATTATTTTATTGCTCAAACTGCTGATCAGGGCTCTCTCTCTGCTAAAAATGACAAGGACATTCTTCGAGCCTGACTTTTGGTTCAGGGAAACAGGGTCCTTTCACTTACTCCTTCCAGTGAAGAATCAGGGTTGATTTCCTTTAGGGTTGACTGGTTTGATCTGTAATGCATAGAAATTCATTATTTTATTGCTCAAACTGCTGATCAGGGCTCTCTCTCTGCTAAAAATGACAAGGACATTCTTCGAGCCTGACTTTTGGTTCAGGGAAACAGGGTCCTTTCACTTGTCTTTGAAATTCTTTATATGCTATTTATTCTGCCAGTGGGACTACCCTGTCCCATCCTGCAACTGTCCAGTCCTTGGGGAAGAGGCCTCTTCTTCTCAGGACCCCTCTGTCCATCCATCTCCTCCAACTGCCCAGAGCACACCTCCCCACCCTGGGCTCCTATGCCTATATCTTCAGGGGTCTTGGCTGTGAATCCCCACCACCGCCAATTTTCCTTTCCCCAAAAAGGCCACCATACCTCACCACACATGTGGGTGACAGAAACATTGAGTGACAAAGTAATGTGAGTTTTTAATCACCGGGACCTGTGCACTCCTCCAAGAGTGGGTTCACAGAGCTCAGAGAGGCAGTTGGATCTGAGAGTTCCAAGGGTCTGGGACCCAACGGTGATGATTCCAGTAAAACCCACCCCCAACCCTGCCAGGGGACCAGCTCCCCATTGAGTCACAACTGAGGACCCTGAAGGGCTCCTCCTTTGTCAGCCCATCCTGCTGTCACCCACACTACTGTTGATGTGTATCGGGCAGAGAACAGAGCCTTTCCTTGTGGGGTATTTTTGTTCTGTCCAGGAGGGAACTCGTAGAAAAGGTCAGTATATAGGTCCCAAGCTTACTCCTTAAAGGACTCCCAAGAGGAAGGGAGGACAGGATAGTGAAAGACACTGGGACGGAGTTTGAGAAACGTGGGATAGGAGGAGAAAGGATCGGGGAGGTCTTCATCCTCCATGTTGACATCTATGTTGGTGTTTGTCAGCAGTTCAGAAGCTGCTGGTGTGGAGGGAGCCCCTTGAGAGGTGCAGTGAGGGCATCTCAGGAGGACTCCTCACTAATCATTCGTTTTCTGTGTCCAGAAGAGAGGGAGCAAAGGCCCTTCCTAAGCAGGGGTGGTGACCTGTCACTGCGTGACTAACCACCTAAATGTAGTGGCTTAAAATGACACCGTTTATTATCTCAGTGTCTCTAGTCGGGAGTCCATGGCTCAGTGGGGTCATTTGCCTGGGGTCTCACAGGCTGCACTCAAGATGTCACCTGGGCTACAACCTTTCTGAAGCCCAGTCCTCTTCCAGGCTCATGTGGTTGTTGCCAGAATCCAGTTCCTTTCAGTTGTAGGACTGAGGCCCTTGGTTCCTGTGATGCAGGCAGTTTACATCACTGCTGTTTACTTTTCAAAGACAGTATGAGAATTTCCAGTGTGTGAGACATGACGTAATCATGGAAGTGAGACCATCACGGGAGGATCCCCTCACCTTTGCCATGTACTATTGGTTAGCGTGTGTGTGTGTGTGCATGCATGCATATGTTCAATCATGTCTGATTCTTTGCAACCCTTTGAACTGTAGCCCACTAGGCTCCCTTGTCCATAGGATTTTTCAGGCAAGAACACGAGTGGGTTGCCATTTCCCGCTCCAGGGGATCTTCCTGAACCAGGGATCGAACACAAGTCTCCTGCATCTCTTGCCTTGCCGGCAGATTCTTTACCCGCTGAGCCATCACTAGAATATGGGTCTAACCAAGTTACAGGTTCCTCCCACACTCTAGGGAAGGGGGTTATGCAGGGTGGGACTCACTGGGGTGAGTCCTAGAATGGGTGACATGCCAAGTATTATCAATCTTACCTCGAAAGAATTCGAAGAAGAGATGGCAGAAGCAGCAACAGAGTCACACGAGGACCCATCAGAGGAAACAGAGGACCTGGGGCCTCTGGAACCATACAACAGTGGTAAGAAAATCAACCCCCTCCCTGCATTCCTGCCTCATTTTCTCTACCAACTCCTTGAGGGTAAGCCCCAACCAAGGTCTCAGTTTTCCCATTGGTACAGTGGGCAGGAAGGCCACACCCATGCCCCAGGTGGAGCTAGGGCTGGGCTGGTGTCAGGGAGACTGGGGCACCAAAGGCACCCCCTGTAACAGTCATCTTGCCATCACGTCGACCACCTTTGTCTCAGGTACCTTCCAGCAAGTCACAAATCTCCTCAACATCATGGAGAGCGAGTCAACCAAAACGGACACCGCAGGGGCAGGTTTTGACATGAGGAAGAGGCTGGCTTCGGTGATCATCACGGAGAAGGCCACCACCGAGCCTTCTGTGGTGATGAATGCTCTTATCCGCTGCCTGCAGGTGCCGGAGGTAGGGCCTCCTCCCCCTAGGTGCTTCTCTGAGCTTTGTCACCAGCTTGCATGTCCATCCACTGCTCAGCACACATTTACTGACTGTTGTCAGAGCGGAGCTAAGTGTTGGGATCCTTGAGGATCAGCTGGGCCATGGGGTGCTCACAATTTTTCAAAGCTTCTCTGTATTCTGATTCAGTGGGTTTGGGAGTCGTTGTCTGAGAGCAGGTGAGCCAAGTAACAAAGATATTGAGGCAGGTAGGTGTGGGGGAGCAGAGACGCGGCAGACGCAGGGTACACGGGTGCTTGCCAGTGGAGAGGTTGTTTCGTGGGGCAGAGGGTGTTGATAGGAGTAATGGAGAATGTGGCCAAGATCACGCTAGGCCTTGTACAACAGGACAAGAGCATCAGCATCCTCTGAGTGCTTGGTACAACTCAGATTTCTGGGGCCCATCGTGAGAGCTTATGATTCAGTGGACGTATGGGGTGGAACCCAAGACTCAGCATTTTTAGCAAGTTCCCAAGTGATGTGTCTACTGGTCTGCAGGGCACACTTAGAGAGTTGCTGGATTTTAGACTATCCTTGAGCTTTTGAGGGTGGGTAGCAAAGGAGTTGTTCCTTATAGGAGTTCTTGTGTGTGTGGTGTGTGTGTGTATTTCAACCCCATCATGTCACCGTCATGCAGGAAGTTTCCCTGACCAGGGACTGAACCTGGGCCTCTGTAGTGAAAGCGCTAAATCCTAACCACTAGGCCACCAGGGAACTCCTTTTAGGAGTTCCTTCCTCCTCCTCCTTTTTTTTTTTTTTTTTTTCCCACTCTGAGCAGCATGTGGGAGCTTAGTTCCCCAGCCAGGGATTGAACCTGGATCCTTCCATCGGAAGCTCAGAGTCTTAATCACTGGACAGCCAGGGAAGTCCCTAGGAGTTCTCCATAGCAAGCTTATTTTACAGAAAGACACGTGGCAGCCATGAGGAAGGCATGCCAGGATCCAGGAGCACAGGAAAGAGGTTTGCAAAACAGATTTTTAAAGCTAGGTTTTATTATTACTCAGGCATAGGAGACCCTGGTTCGATTCCTGGATCAAAGATCTCCTGGAGAAAGGAACAGCCACCCACTCCAGTATCCTGGCCTGGAGAATTCCACGGACAGAGGAAGCTGGCAGAGTCACAAAGAGTCAGGCAGGACTGAGCGACTTTCACTTTCATAGTGAGCCCAACAGCTCAGGAGAGGCTCGCCTTGAAAAACTAGTCTGTTAGGCACAGAGACAGGGGCATGCCATGCCATGCAGTCCCACAGGAAAACACCAGCTTGGGCAGGAGGCAGAGGGACCAAGGGGGAAATGCGTGCAGGTGTGGCTTCTCTAGGAGAGAAGCTCTGGATTAGCTGGTCAGATCCGGGGTGTTGGGACTCCCTGAGTGGCCTGCTCCCTGGTCCCAGCGTGATTAGAGCAGGTGTATATGGTCCAGGGCTTCCCAGGTGGCTCAGTGGTCAAAAATCCGCCTGCCAATGCAGGAGACACGGGTTCAGTCCCTGCGTGGAGAAGATCCCCTGGAGGAGGAAAGGGCCGCCTGCTCTAGAATTTCTCCCTGGAGAATCCCATGGGCAGAGGAGCCTGGTAGACTACAGTCCACGGGAGTGCAAAGAGCCATACACGACTGCAGCATAGTGGCCCAGAACACGACAGGCTGATGGAGGAGGTGCTTGGGTGTGGGCTCTGGACTAGTTTAACAGGCTTGCTGGTGGCGGAGTTGTTGCTGTTTCCGGGAACTGACTAACCCCGGGCAGTCTTCTGGGTCCACAAGACCCCAAGAAATCAAAGCATCAGGAAATTTAGAAAATTACAAAAACCATGACCAGTACCCAGGCCTGATAAGTGATCAGTGGCAATAAACAGGTTATAAACAACAGGCACATTGTAAAATGTGATCTGTGGCAAAATTTTCAGTTATTCATTAGTGAAGGAACCAGTAGGATGTTGCCTGTGTGCTCATTTGCTTCAGTTGTGTCCGACTCTTTGTGATCCCACGGACTGTAGCCCACCAGGCTCCTCTGTCCATGGGATTCTCCAGGCAAGAAAACCAGAGTGGGTTGCCATGCCCTCTTCCAGGGGATCTTTTTGACCCAGGGATTGAACTCACATCTCCTGGGTCTCCTGCATTGGAAGGTGGATTCTTTACCACTAGCAGCAGCTGGGAAGCTAATAAGATGTTAAAATCTGTTAAAATAAGAATTTTACTTCTAGAGATCTATATTCTTTTCCAGTCAAAATTTCATTGCCTTGTCACAGACAGAAATCATGTTCATGATCACTTTCCTGAAACTAGGCTCCTGTCCCCGTGGAGACATAGCCTAGACCATCACAGTCAATCAAAGACACACACTCCCATAGTCCAGATCATCCTTCAGAGGTGGCCGGACATCCCTAAGCCTGCCTCTGGGAGGCCACTCGGTGCCTGTTTTATGACACTTTCAAAATCTTGGACAATTTTTCTCTTGTGACCATAAATATTCTCCAAGATTAATTTTGATCACAGATAAGACTGGGTTTGTAATTTGCCTGGCTGCTTACATATCTGCAGCCTTAGTGTTAGCTGCATATCGAGGCTTTCTTGAGTTTGCTGTGAAAACCAAGAGCGTGAATTTTCAACAGGGTAAGACTGCTCCACAACACGTAATATTGGTTCTTGCACAGTGGGGCGAGGTGTGTGTGTGTGAAGGAAATTTTAGTTTTTGATGTACAAAGCACAGATATGGATAGTTAATTATATAATATCTTTGTGGTATTACATTTTCATGGTGGAGAGTGATTAGGAAAAAAAATGCTTAAGGAGGTTCCTTAGGAGACAATAAAAAAAAAGAGAGGTTGAGAGAACTAGGACCATCGATACTGCTCAGCGAAGGCCACACAGTTCCCTTCTGTCCAGGAGTTCTTCTGAGGAGGCTCTCACCTTCTCCAGGGGATCTTCCCCATCCAGGAATCAAACTAGGATCTACCTACATTGCAAGTGGATTCTTTACCAGCTGAGCTATAAGCTTTTATTACTTCTTGTATTAGAGGAGACTGGGTTTGTAATTTGCCTGGCTGCTTACATATCTGCAGCCTTAGTGTTAGCTGCATATCGAGGCTTCTTTGAGTTTGCTGTGAAAACCAAGAGCATGAATTTTCAACAGGGTAAGACTGCTCCACAACAGGTAATATTGGTTCTTGCACAGTGGGGTGAGGTGTGTGTGTGTGAAGGAAATTTTAGTTTTTGGTGTACAAAGCACAGATATGGATAATTAAATATATAATATCTTTGTGGTATTACATTTTCATGGTGGAGAGTGATTAGGAAAAAAAAATGTTTAAGGAGGTTCCTTAGGAGACAATTAAAAAAAAAAAAAAAAGAGAAGTTGAGAGAACTAGGACCATCGATACTGCGCAGCGAAGGCCACACAGTTCCCTTCTGTCCAGGAGGTCTTCTGAGGAGGCTCTCACCTTCTCCAGGGGATCTTCCCCATCCAGGAATCAAACTAGGGTCTACCTACATTGCAAGTGGATTCTTTACCAGCTGAGCTATAAGCTTTTATTACTTCTTGTATTAGAGGCTCATAGGCTTCCCTGGTGGCTCAGACTGTAAAGACTCTGACTGCAATGCGGGAGACCCAGGTTTGATCCCTGGATCAGGATGATCCCCTGAAGAAGGAAATGACAACCCACTTCAGTATTCTTGCCTGTGAAATTCCCTGGACAGAGGAGCCTGGCAGGCTGAAGTTCATGGGGTCACAAAAGAATCGGACATGACTGAGCAACTGAAAAACAGCATTGCTTTCTGTACCAAGACTGTGTACTGGATAAAAGTATACATTTCGGTGACTTCCTCTCCTCATGAGGTCCCTAAATTTGCTACGGTCCTGACTGTTGAGAAGTGACCTCTTTACCAGCTGAGGGAGGGGCCATCTTCCCAGAGGGCTTTGCAGATGAGGCTCCATGGAGAAACGAGTCCACCTTCTTTCTTTCTTGGTGACGTACCATCCCTGGTTGAATGAGAGTCATTGTCAAATCTGACTCTCCAGGAGTGGTCAGGTTGCAAAACCTATTTGTCCAATCCCATCCTCATTTGGGTCACTTAAAGTGGTGACCAGAGCTATGTAGGAAGCAAAATAGAGCATGTTGTCTTGAACTTTGTAAGAGGGTCAGTGCCAGGTCTGTGGAGGAACCTGTATGCTGACCGTTTGACCCCTGTCTTGCTGAGTAGCGAGGACAGATGCAGGCCATGGGGGCAGGGCCGGTTGGATGAGTCTGATGGGGGAAGGGGGAGGGGTGTGGGACAGGCTGGAGTTGGGGGCAGACCTGGGGTGGTTTGAGGATTGTGGGCTCATCAACCAGCTGGAGTGTTAATCATATGGCATCCAATTCCAATGTATGGATTCCCCGCCTCAAGCCAATCTGCTGACACCAGCTGGGGGTGGAGGTCCTACAATTTAACTCAATTCTGACACTGTCTGCCTGGAGATAATGTCAGATTCCATGGGTTAAGGGCTCAGTCCCATTAAGGTGGCATCAGTGGTAAAGATCCTGCCCACCAATGCAGGAGACCATAAGAGACGTGGGTTCAGTCCCTGGGTTGGGAAGAGCCCCTGGAGGAGGGCAAGGTGACCCACTCCAGTATTCTTGCCTGGAGAATCCCATGGACAGAGGAGCCTTGCAGGCTATATAGTCTACAGGGTCACAAAAGTGGACACAACTGAAGTGACTCAGCATGCACGCGTGCACCCATAAGGCGACCCCAGCCTGGCCTGTGCTTCAGATGCCAGTGGTAAGTTTGGCCAATTGGCTATAGACCGGAGGTTCCCATGACCCCCTCCTCGAGTTTAATGAATTTGCTAGAGGGGCTCACAAAATCCAGAGAAACATTTTACTTACCAGTTTCTTATAACTCAGGACCAGACAGATGAAAGAGATGCATAGGGTAAGGGTATGGGAAAGGGCCATATCCTCTCTGGGCCTCCCATTCCATCTAAATCTCCATGTGTTCACTGGTCTAAAGCTCTCTGAACCCTGTCCTTTTGGAGTTTTATGCAGGCTTCACTATCTAGGCATGGTTGATTAAATCACTAGCCACTGATGATTGATTCAACTTCCAGCCCCACTCTCTTCCCTGGGAGTCCGAATGGTTGGGACTGAAAGTGCTAGTCCTCTAATCAGATGATGGGTTCTCCTGCCAACCATTCCCCATCCTTCAAGTGAAAGGGAAAGTCGCTCATTCTTGTCCGCCTCTTTGCAACCCCATGGACTACAGTCCCCGGAATTCTCCAGGCCAGAATACCGAAGTGGGTAGCCATTCACTTCTCCAGGGGATCCTCCCAGTCCAGGGATCGAGCCCAGGTCTCCCACATGGCAGGCACCAGGGAAACCCTCCCCATCCTTAGTTGTGGACCAAAAATCGTTTCATTAATACAACAAAAAAAGACATCTTTGTCACTTCCATTACTTAGGAAATTCTAAGGATTTCAGGCTTCTGTGCTTGGATGAAGATGAAACACAAGTCTTATTATAAATCACAATCTCTTAGGTATTAGAGGGAGGGCCAGCAGGAGGGAGACCGCGGTGGATCTGTGGGCTCCCAGGCCCCACTTACTGCCTGGTCCCAGACCTCCCCACCTGCCACACTTGTTCCCCAGATTTCCACTCAGCGCAAAGTCAACATCTACAACATCCTCCAGGAGATCATCCAGCAGGAGGGAGAGCTGGAGGAGCGCTGCGTCCAGAGGCTGGTCGCTATCGCCTCCAAGGAGATGAGGGACATGCTGGAGGTAGTGGATGTCCTGCCCCCGCCTGCCTGGCTGCCGCCCCAGAGGGGGCTGGGCTCTGATGGGCAAGGCGTGGTCATCTCTCGGGAACAACAGTAGGCTGAGGGGGCCCAAGGGACCCCAGCGGGGCTGGAGCAGGTGAGGGGCAGGAACTGCTGGCGAAGCCATGTGTCCTCCCGTGCCCTGCAGACGGAGGGCTACGTGAGGGCAGAGGTGGCCAGCGACACCCTGGTGGCCCTGTCCCGAAACCACTTCAGCTTGGTCATGTACGAGCTGCAGCACCATCTCAAACCCCTCAACCTTACGGAAGAATTTGTCATCGTCACGCTGGCCAAGCTGGCCAATGGCAATGGTAGGGCTCGTGGGGACTGGGCCCCAGCGTCTGCCCGTCTGGCCACCCCTGTGCCTCTGCCCTGGTTCCTGCCCCTGCCCCCTCCCATTTCTCCCTCTTCGTGCCTTCCTCTGGCATTCCTCTGTTTCACTTCTGGTGTCTCTCTGTCCCTCTCAGCTGCTGAGGTCCCCTCCCTGTGCCTCCCATCCTGTGTCTTTTCTCCTGCCGGCTCTTCTCTCGCACGCCTCTCTTTCCTCGCCCCACCTCTGGCCCCATTCTCTCCCTCGCTCCCTCCCTTCTTCCCTTTTCAGTCCGCACACACGTGCTGAGCATCTGCTCCACACAGGCCTTGCGGTGGGCAGTGGGCCGTGGGTGAGTGAGGCACTGGGAACCAGTACACAAGAAAATGGAGTGTCACAATGGGAGAGGGCACGCGGCTGTCCTATTCCTAACCTCCATCTCACTCAGTCTCTGGGTCGTCATTGTGGAATGTTTCAGTTCAGTTCAGTTCAGTTCAGTTCATTTGCTCAGTCGTATCTGACTCTTTGCGACCCCATGAATCCCAGCACACCAGACCTCCCTGTCCATCACCAGCTCCTGGAGTTCACCCAGTCTCACGTCCATCGAGTCAGTGATGCCATCCAGCCATCTCATCCTTGGTCGTCCCCTTCTCCTCCTGCCCCCAATCCCTCCCAGCATCAGGGTCTTTTCCAAGGAGTCAACTCTTCACATGAGGTGGCCAAAGTATTGGAGTTTCAGCTTTAGCATCAGTCCTTCCAAAGAAATCCCAGGGTTGATCTCCTTTAGAATGGACTTGTTGGACTCCTTGCAGTCCAAGGGACTCTCAAGAGTCTTCTCCAACATTACAATTCAAAAGCATCAATTCTTCAGTGCTCAGCTTTCTTCACAGTCCAACTCTCACATCCATACGTGACCACTGGAAAAACCATAGCCTTGACTAGATGGATCTTTGTTAGAAAAGTAATGTCTCTGCTTTTTAATATGCTGTCTAGGTTGGTCATAATTTTCCTTCCAAGGAGAAAGCATCTTTTAATTTCATGGCTGCAATCATCATCTGCAGTGATTTTGGAGCCCCCAAAAGTAAAGTCTGACACTCTTTCCACTGTTTCCCCGTCTATTTCCCATGAAGTGATGGGACCAGATGCCATGATCTTCATTTTCTGAATGTGAGCTTTAAGCTAACTTTTTCGCTCTCCTCTTTTACTTTCATCAAGGGGCTCTTTAGTTCCTCTTCACTCTCTGCTATAAGAGTGGTGTCATCTGCATATCTGAGGTTATTGATATTTATCCTGGCAATCTTGATTCCAGCTTGTGCTTCTTCCAGTCCAGCGTTTCTCATGATGTACTCTGCATATAAGTTAAATAAGCAGGGTGACAATATACAGCCTTGACATACTTCTTTTCCTATTTGGAACCAGTCTGTTGTTCCATGTCCAGTTCTAACTG
>SJYX01000508.1:281903-320493 GCA_006410675.1 Oreotragus oreotragus
TCTCTTGGCAACACTGTTAGCCTTTGACCTTCTTTGTTTTGTACTCTAAGGCCAAATTTGCCTATTACTCCAGGTTATCTCTTGACTTCCTACTTTTGCATTCCAGTCCCCTATGATGAAAAGGACATCTTTTTTGGGTGTTAGTTCTAGAAGGTCTTGTAGGTCTTCATAGAACCGTTCAACTTCAGCTTCTTCAGCATTACTGGTTGGGGCACACACTTGGATTACCGTGACATTGAACAGTTTGCCTTCTGTCATTTTTGAGACTGCATCCAAGTACTGCATTTCGGACTCTCTTGTTGACTGTGAGGGCTATGCCATTTCTTCTGAGGGATTCCTGCCCGCAGTAGTGGATATAATGGTCGTCTGAGTTAAATTCACCCATTCCAGTCCATTTTAGTTCACTGTTCCTAAAATGTCGATGTTCACTCTTGCCATCTCCTATTTGATCTCTTCCAATTTACCTTGATTCACGGACCTAACATTTTAGGACCTAACCTAACATTCCAGGTTCCTTTGCAATATTACTCTGTACAGCATCAGACTTACTTCCATCACCAGTCACACCCACAACTGGGTGTTGTTCTTGCTTTGGCTCCATCCTTTCATTTCTCCACTCTTCTCCAGTAGCATATTGGGCACCTACTGCCCTGGGGAGTTCATCTTTCAGTGTCCCATCTTTTTGCCTTTTCATATTGTTCAAGGTGTTCTCAAGGCAAGAATGCTGAAGTGGTTTGCCATTCCCTTCTCCAGTGGACCACGTTTTGTCAGACCTCTGCACCATGACCCGTCTGTCTTGGTGGTCCTACACAGCTGCACCCAGTGCCCCCTACCTACAACAGGTCACCGCCAACTCACAACTCAGCCAGAGACTCCTGGACACGTGAAAAAGTCTGGGTCAGGCTCTTGTGGGGTCACTGCTCCTGTCTTCTGGGTCCTGGTACACACAAGGTTTTGCTTGTGCCCTCCAAAATTCTGTTTCCCCAGTCCTGTGTAAGCTCTGGCAGCTCTGTGGTGGGGTTAATGACGACGTCCTCCCAGAGAACTTATGCCATACCCAGATCTGTGCACCCAGAGCCCCTGCCAGTAGCTACTAACCAGCAACAAAAACTGACTGCAAGTCTATACAGTCCACGAAATCCTCCAGGACAGAATACTAGAGTGGGTAGCCTTTCCCTTCTCTGGGGGATCTTCCCAACCCAGGGATCTAACCCAGGTCTCCCACCCTGCAGGCGGATTCTTTATCAGCTGAGCCACAAGGGAAGACTGTCTTCCCACAAGGGAAGACTGTCACAAGGGGTAAAGTGATTATGAGTACCACAAAGATGTCTGGTACTTCAACTGATAGGTAGCTGAGCCTGAACACGTGTTTGAGTCCTAGCGTAACAAAGGGTTTCCAAGAACAGCACAAGACTAGTTTTACTAATCACCTGAATCCAGGCAACACTGACTGGGGCCTGTCATACAGTGTGAATCTAACAGAAAAGGGCCTTTCTGCCTTACTCCACCACAGACTACCGGGAAATTGTGATATCTTTAGAACACAAGGATCACCAAAACAGGATTGTGCCTGAAAAAAAAAAGCTGATGCAAGGCCTCTTTGAGCCCAAAACAGAGTAGAAAGCTAGTAAAGAAATGATGCCCACATGACTTTGCTGCATCCAGAAATATCTGGAGGTAATGCTCAAGGCAATGGAGTTTCTGCTTACCAACAAAATCTAGTTGTGCAGTGACCTTATTTCTCTCGTGAGTCTGCAGAAACATTAGTTACAGGCGATGCTTTAACGTGGTCTAACTATTAGCCACTAATAAATAACAAAAGGGAAGCTACCATCATATACCCTTTGTGTCTCTGCCCATCCCCCTTCTAGCTCCCCTATGCCAAACAGGAGGAGGTGCTCATCAGGTTGGTTAGAAACGGAGGTACTGATGGGTCATGGTGCCTCTTGGGCAGGATGGCCATGCCTCACAGGGCAAGGACCTATGAACATGCCCTCCTGAAACTCCTCTTGCTCTCCCTTGCAGCAGAATTGAAGAGCTGAGCTGGAACATCCATTTGGTGGCCTGTGTTCACCCTCACTCCCAGATGTCACACAGCCCCATCCAGGGCTGTCCCATCTCTCTGTGTCCCACGGCACACCTAAACATATGAGTCCCGAGTTTTGGAAGGGAATAGAAGAAGGGTGGCTGGAAGAGGAAGTTTAACTTGAACGTCTCAACTAAGTCATACTGTCGTAGAGAGTGAAGTAAGTCAGAAAGAGAGAAAAACAAATATCATACATGAAGGCATATATGTGGAATCTGAAAAAACAAACGGTATAGACAACCTTATTCATAAAGCAGAAATAGAGACACAGATGTAGGGAACAAGCGTATGGATACCAAGAGGGCAAAGGTGGAGGTGAGATGAATTGGGAGATTGATACTATGTGCGAAAAAGACAATTCATGAGACCCGACTGTATAAAAATAAAATAAAATACCATCCAAACTAAATGAACTAAGTCAGATACCCTAATTTGCTCTTTGACCTGAGTTCTATTTTGCAAGAAGGGATTTTGCTCCAGTTACTCATCACGTAATCCCTTCCTAGCCCATGTGGAAGAAAAGTGATTGGTGGGCAGCATTCATCTACATGCATCAAATACGTCAACACCCTCTGCCATCAGCCCTAATAACTGTCGTAATAATATTAATTCTGAAGACAATAAAAATCTATAGACAGATAATTTAAATAAGTACCCTGGGAATTAGGATTTCCCTGGTGGCTCAGACAGTAAAGCGTCTGTCTACAAGGCGGGAGACCTGGGTTCGATCCCTGGGTCGGGAAGATCCGCTGGAGAAGGAAATGGCAACCCACTCCAGCACTCTTGCCTGGAAAATCCCATGGACAGAGGAGCCTGATAAGTTACACTCCATGGGGTCACAAAGAGTCGGACACGACTGAGCGGCTTCACTTTCTTTCACCCTGGGAATTACATGAGCCCAGAGAACTTTTCTGTATCACAAACCCGGGTCAAACTCTTTCCCTATTTTTCTCCCATTACAATACTGTGAATGATAATATGACTGCTTAATGCTCTCTGCCAAGAAAAATTTCCCAGAGGGACTCTATTTTTATCAGTGCCTCTGCTGGAAAGATTCCATTAACACATTCCCTCTGACCACTTAGGAACCATTCTCCACCTGCCACTATGTACCCATCACACATCTCAAATACACCTGTTTTATACAAATTTATCCAAAGTGGGTGTGTATATATCTATATAGACAGATATATTTTGACCATATAAAATTACAACACAGTCATCCATCATTTTGGATGTGCCACATGCCAAGAATACATCTCTGCTTAATTTTCTTAAAACAAACAATTAAGCCATATTTCATGAAAAGCTTCAATGTGCCCATTGCTGCTCTGATTTCTAAGGGTCATCCTATTTCCACTCACCACTTGAAGAAAACTGAGGAAAAGATTTCAGGTCCTTATCAAGCACCTACAGACACAGTACTAGGTCTGTTGTGGAGAAAAAAACATGATGTCCACAAAGATTTTTAGCAGAATTCTTAGGAGTTGCTTAGAAATGATGGTGATTCCAGCAAGCTGAGTCACAGGGAACCCAGCTTAAGTGGCTGGGAGACTGATACACACGAGGACAACAGAGTGTAGGATCCCCCCTCCACTTGGATTTTCCCTGTGATTTCATGGGTGGGAGGGGGGTCACGCTTTAACCACCCTAGACATTCAAAGTGGTGTCTATGGCAGAGCCAAGACTAGGTGCCACTTGGTGTGTTGACCACAACAACTTATCAGTAAAATCTAGCTTGGTCTGGAAAAACCAGCTCTGCTTTGGAAAGTTAGTACTTCAGTCACAGTGACAAAGAATACACGCACTTAGTTTTATTTTAAGCTCTTCTGTCAAGTTATCTTTCACAGCCAGGCCATCACAGCTCTAACCACCTCACCATGAGGCTCACAGTGAGCCTCAGATGGCTCAAAACTCAGCTCTATAAAATTTACCCAATTTGGCTCCATAAACACCCCAAAGCATACTACAATGATATTTAATTTCTCAGAATAAGAGAATCTAAAAAGTCATGCACTATAGTATTTAAAATATATTTAGTATTATAAAGTATTTGTAGCTGAAGTGAAATGATGTTTGGATTGTTTCACAGTAATCTGACTGTTTTCGGGAAGACTGGGTAGGCGTAGAGAAGAAACGAGATTGTTCACATGGGGATCATTACTGAAGCTCAGTGATGAGTAAATTAAGCTGCGCATACTCTTCAATTTACTTTTGTGTGCACCTAATTTTCTATAATAAATTGCTTTTTTGAAAAATGCAGCTGCTACTGGGACATTAATTCTAATCTCTAACTCTATAGGTATCCAATCAAACATGCTCTATCAAAGAACCAGTTGTCAATTTATTTTGAATTATTTCCTCAGGGCTAGTGTAAATGATGATATAAATAGTATTTGTTAATCAACAAATACTTGAGTTGCTATTATAGGAAAGCACTGTTGGGAATTAGAGGTGAATCAAATATATATCCAGTCCCCAACCAGCTTTTAGCCTAAAAAAGACATGTGTATGTGTTCAGTCATGTCCAACTCTTTGGAACCCCATAGACTGTAGGCCACCAGGCTTCTCTGTCCATGAGATTTCCCAGGCAAGAATACTGGAGTGGATTGCCATTTCCTCCTCCAGAGGATTTTCCTGACCCAGGGATTGAACCTGGGTCTCTTGTATTGGTAGACAGATTCTTTTCCAGTGAGCCACCAGCTTGAACACTGGAGAGTAAAGCAAGGAAGTGTTAAGTGCCACAGACAAAGTTCTACAAGAGAGACTTATATAATTGTAACAGTATGTCCAGGATTCCTGAG
The DNA here is from genome assembly GCA_006410675.1 of Oreotragus oreotragus. Taxonomy (NCBI): domain Eukaryota; kingdom Metazoa; phylum Chordata; class Mammalia; order Artiodactyla; family Bovidae; genus Oreotragus; species Oreotragus oreotragus. The sequence goes on from SJYX01000508.1 coordinate 286,794, forward strand.
CCCACTATTGGCACTTTTCATAGACTGCTGCTGCTACTGCTAAGTCGCTTCAGTCATATCCAACTCTGTGTGACCCCATAGACGGCAGCCCACCAGGCTCCCCCATCTCTGGGATTCTCTAGGCAAGAACACTGGAGTGGGTTGCCGTTTCTTTCTCCAATGCATGAAAGTGAAAAGTGAAAGTGAAGTCGCTCAGTCATGAGGTCTTCGCGACCTCATGGACTGCAGCCTACTAGGCTCCTCCGTCCATGGGATTTTCCAGGCGAGAGTACTGGATTGGGGTGCCATTGCCTTCTCCATGTCATAGACTAAGTCACCTCAAAATGTGTCTCTCATGTTTTCTAATAGTCTTCGTGTGTGTGTGTGTGTGTGTGCACATATTCAATTCTAAAACAGAAGCTTTGGGGGAATGGCCAAGATGGCAGAGTACAAAGACCCTGAGCTTACCACCTCCACTGGGAAAAATGAGATGACAGTGGAATATTTTTTAAATGGAGGAAAAGGGTAAAACCCCAGAAGAATGGCTAGNGTGTGTGTGTGTGTGTGTGTGCACATATTCAATTCTAAAACAGAAGCTTTGGGGGAATGGCCAAGATGGCAGAGTACAAAGACCCTGAGCTTACCACCTCCACTGGGAAAAATGAGATGACAGTGGAATATTTTTTAAATGGAGGAAAAGGGTAAAACCCCAGAAGAATGGCTAGTGGAGATAACCAATCTACCCAAGAAAAGAGTTCACAGTAATGATCATTAAGATGCTCAAACAACTTGGGAGAAGAATGGACATCCACAGTGAGAAGTTTAACACTGAGGTAGAAAATATAAAGAACCAAACAGCTAAAGAATATATTAACTGACACTTTAAAATGCACTAGAAGGAATCAACAGTAGGTTAGATGATATAGAGGAAAGCATCAGTGAACTGAAAGACAGAATGGGAGAAATGACTCACAATGAACAGAAATAATGAGGACAGTTTAAGAGATCTCTGGGAAAACATCAAACATACTACAATTTACATTATTATCTCTTCCCAGAAGGAGAAGAGATATAGATAGAGGTAGAGAACATATTTGAAGACATAAGAGCTTTAAACTTCTCTAATATAGGAAAGAAAAAGTCTATAAAGCACAGAGAGTCACAAACAGGATGAATTCAAAGAGTACCACACCATGGCACTTTGTAATTAAAATGACAAAAATTAAAGCGAGGATATTAAGAACAGGGAAAAGCAACTAGTTACATACAAGAGAATGCTCACAAGGCTATCAGCTGACTTCTCAGCGGAAACTCTGCAGGCCAGCAGAGAGTGTCATGATATATTTAAAATGATGAAAGGGAAAAGCCTACAACCAAGAATTCTCTGTGCAGCAAGGTTATCTTTCAAATTTGAAGGCAAGATAAAGAGTTTTAGAGACCAGCAAAAGCCAAGAGTTCAGCACCACTAACCAAGGGACTTCTCTAAGCAGAAAAGAAAGACCACAGCTAGAAATATGAAAATTACAAAAGGGAAAANTCTGAGTGAACTCTGGGAGTTGGTGATGGACAGGGAGGCCTGGCCTGCTGGGATTCATGGGGTCGCAAATAGTCAGACACAACTGAGCAACTGAACTGAACTGAACTGAACCGATTTGATGAAGTCAACTCACATTATCCAGAGTAACCTCCTATACAGATAATGGACTTTCATAGATTGCATCAAAATACCTTCACTGTCACACCTAGATTAGTGCTAATTGAATAACTGTGTGCGTTCACTCGCCAAGTTGACACATAGAAAATGATCATCACAATTGGCAAGCACAGCTAGGTTGTCGGCCCAGTGTGCCTCTCTAGGGAATTGGGGGTTAGAGGGAGGGCTGGTCAAAGAGGACGTGCTGGATGCAGGGTGGAGTGAGGCCAGCAGGCACAGCATCACAGGCTGATCCCAGCTCTCCCTTCCTGCCCGCCCCCAGGAATTTTGGGTGAGGCTCCTGTGCTACATCATGGAGACGGACTACACGGAGGCCTTGACCCCCATCTGCATCAGCCTCACCAACCTGGCTGAACGCCAGCTGCACACCAAGGATGAGGAGGCCAACGCTAGCAAGAGCAGGCACGGTGGGCGGCCCCTCTGCATCAGCTGGAGGACTGGGCAGGTGGACTGCCCTGTGGCTGGGGCTGTTCCCCCTTCTCCAGGAAGCAGCCCGGAGCCCAGAGAGCCAGACTTTGCCAAAGAGGCTGCCCTTGCCAAAATCTGAGGAGGTTAAAATCATACACTCTTCCTCTGGCAGATCACTCCTCTCGTCCCCACCTCCGCCAAACCCTGGCCCAGACCTCAGGGCAGGGGCCCAAGCTCAGGCTTCCCCCAAGTGTCAGCTCTCTGGCCCCCATGAGCCCTCTGGAAGGACTGTATATAGAGAGCCAGACTTTGCCAAAGAGGCTGCCCTTGCCAAAATCTGAGGAGGTTAAAATCATACACTCTTCCTCTGGCAGATCACTCCTCTCGTCCCCACCTCCGCCAAACCCTGGCCCAGACCTCAGGGCAGGGGCCCAAGCTCAGGCTTCCCCCAAGTGTCAGCTCTCTGGCCCCCATGAGCCCTCTGGAAGGACTGTATATCCCATTCGAGTCCTCTGGAACCACTCGCACCAGGCCCTCCCACTTGCCCCGATGATGCACTTGTTAGCATCAGACCCTCAAGAAAGGGACTAGACCAACCTACTTACGGGGGACCCTGCCATCCAAGGGGGCTGCTGTCATGGTCCTGGGGCTTTGAGGATGGATGTGTCCGATGACAGGAGGTGACTGGGAGCCTCACAGGACCCAGCAATGGTGAAGGGCAGAGCTGGCTCTGAGCATCCGACTAGACCACCCCCTGGTCTACCTCCTGCCCCAACCCTGAGTCTGGGGCTGGCTCCCTCCTGGGTGCCGCCCCTCCCTGCAGCTTCTCAGCAGGCCTGCCCTGCCCTTGCCCGCTGGTCCAAATGCTATGAGTTCCTGCTACTCCTGGGCTCCCANGTTCACGTATTGCTGAAGCCTGGCTTGGAGAATTTTGAGCATTACTTTACTAGCATGTGAGATGAGTTCAATTGTCCGGTAGTTTGAGCATTCTTTGGCATTGCCTTTCTTTGGGATTGGAATGAAAACTGACCTTTTCCAGTCCTGTGGCCACTGCTGAGTTTTCCAAATTTGCTGGCATGTTGAGTGCAGCACTTTCACAGCATCATCTTCCAGGATTTGAAACAGCTCCACTGGAATTCCGTCACCTCCACTAGCTTTGTTCTTAGTGATGCTTTCTAAGGCCCACTTGACTTCACATTCCAAGATGTCTGGCTCTAGATGAGTGATCACATCCTCACGATTATCTGGGTCATGAAGATCTTTTCTGTACAGTTCTTCTGTGTATTCTTGCCACCTCTTCTTAATACCTTCTGCTTCTGTTAGGTCCATACCATTTAGTCCAATACATAATTAAGCAACTAGAAATAAGTTTGTTTGTTTGTTTTTAAATATGTCCTACTTGGGAATACCCTGGCAATCAGGTATTCAGGACTGCACACCATCACCGCCAAGGGCCAGGGTTCAATCCCTGGTTAGGAAACTAGGATCCAATACACAGTGTGACCAAAGATTTTTTTTTTATTAAAAACATGTGCGCCACTGGGAACACTGATTGAACAAAAGCAGCAGTACACACCTGAGATAACGGTTTCCTGTTGGCACAGTTGATGTCCCCAGTGAACACCATGTTGGGCATGATCGGCCGCAGGTAGTCCATCACAAAGTCTCCTCTGAACAGCCACACGGATCCAGAGGCAAGAATCTCCCCCAGCAACACCTCTCTCTGAAGAAGCTCAGAGACCATATATGCATAAGGAATGAAAGCAACCAGGCAAATGTACTTCAGGGCCAGAGGGCAGAGCATGTTCTTGACCCTTTGGAAGAATGTCATGTGGTCAGAATTCCTTGTTAACAACCTAGGAATGTATGTGAAAGGGTTTGGGCATGCTGTGCCCTCAACATCTAAGTCACAGGGAATGTAATGCAAAAAGTACACAGCAGGAATATACAGGCACTTAGCCAGCACTGCCCCACAGGGGTAAACAGGGTCCGTTAAAACCACATTTGGCCACCTGATGCGAAGAACTGATTCATTGGAAAAGACCCTGATGCTGGGAAAGATTGAAGGCGGGAGGAGAAGGGGATAACAGAGGATGAGATGGTTGGATGGCGTCACCAACACAATGGACATGAATTTGAGTGATCTCCAGGAGTTAGTGGACAGGGAAGCGTGGCATGCTGTAGTCCATGCGGTTGCAAAGAGTCAGACACGACTGAGTGACTGAACTGAACTAATAGTTTATGTTCAGGTTTTTCTCCAAGGTCAGTTACAGACCTAAGTCCTGATAAGGACAGGTTCCCCCAGATCAGAGGTGCTCCAGAATTTGTGGGACCAGTTTGAGGTGGGGCCTGTGGAACTGTTTATGTCTTGGGCCAATGAGGCCTGCCCTGCTACCGAGACAGATGTCCATGTGTACTCAGCAGGATGTGACATCTCCATGTCCCATCTACCCTGGGGATGATGGGGTAGGGCTTCCAGGGCTGCCCAGCTCTCCCTTGAAATGAGCACCCTCTTCTGTATCCATGGCTTCTGCCAAAGTGACATCCTGCCCTCAGCTAACGACGGGCCAGGCTGACACTTTCCTTTGGAAGAAAGATTTCCCCCATTTGGGATCCATACTGATAACACATTTCACCACTGAGAAAATGCATGCACACCAATATGCCTCCTGGATCACACAGGCTGCCACTGTGCCGGGATGTTTGCCTTAACCATCTTTGGAGGCCTTGAGTCCAGGTTCCAGGATGTCCCACATCAATAACTATGCTCTCTTTTTCTGTATCTTCATTCTGTCCCAGCAACATAATGATATGTTTTACACAATGCTGTTTCAGTCCTCTCTGTTCCCTGTATACTCCTATCATTTCTGTCCCCCATTAACTTCTACAAACAGCCATGAAGAATTTCTTGAGAGTGCAGGATCAAGGCTGTTCATGTCCTACCTTCAGGGTAGAAAGGCATGTGAGAAAAGGAAGGAGGATAGCTGGAAAGGTGGGACTTCAAGTTTGTTGCTGCTGAAGCTGCTATCACTGGCATTAGCAAGAGAAGCTACTGGTTCAGTTTCTTTTCACCGGAGAATCCAGTGGCTCCCTATCTGGTAGCAGAGGCAGCATAGCCCAGTCTGTTCCCCTTCATTCTGCTAAGAACTCACTGGCCCCTGTTAATCGTCTCGTTCTGATTGCAGTGGACACCTGTTTGCAAGTATCTGATCAATGTTTTGGCTTCCCTTACTGTATTAGCTGCCCTGTGTTTGCCACTGAACCTAACACGGATGAGGGAGTGAGTGAGTGAGTGAAAGTCATTCAGTCGTATCTGACTCTTTGCGATCCCATGGACTATACAATTCATGGAATTCTCTAGGCCAGAATACTGGAGTGGGTAGCCTTTCCCTTCTCCAGGGGATCTTCCCAACCCAGGGATCGAACCCAGGTCTCCTGTATTGCAGGTGGATTCTTTACCAGCTCAGCCACAAGGAAAGCCCTAACACAGATACCATAAGCTAAGTAAGGAAACACAGTTCACTTAGGGGATTGGAAATGGTGGTGGTGTTTTCTCTGCTATAGTTAGGGATATAAATCTAGACTAGGATAAAATAAACGAAGAGGTATGCAATATCATGCATGGGAAGATTAACACTCTAGCACTCTTGATTTTGCCCCATGTTAAGCTACACATGTAGTGACAGACCAAGTACAATGTCACTGGGGTTTGTAATATTACAAGAAAAAAATTTTTCAATTCACCTAGAAGCACGTGTGGCTTCTGATAGGAGTAGTTGCTATCAGACCAATATGACCAGACATATGTATCATCCAATGTTTGAATAAATTTTTCAAGTTAAAAGAGATAGACTTCACATATATGGTAAGTTATTTTTGGCAAATTGCAAAGAATATTCAATAGAGAAGGTCTTTTCAACAAATGGTGCTTGGAAAACTAGATGTCTGAATGTAAACAATGAATTTGGACACTTACAAATGACATATAAAAGTTGAACTCAAAATGGATCAAAGACAGAAATGTAAGACCAAACATTATAGAACTCTTAGACAAAGACATATGACAAAATTTCACCATCTTGTATTTGGTGAAGCTTTCTTAAAAATTACAACAAAGCATAGCTAATAAAAAAATAACACATTGGACTTTGAAATTTTTTAAGTGCATGTATTAAAAGATATTATCAACAGAGTACAAAGGCAAACCATAGAATAGAATAAAATATTTACAAATCATATATCTGATAAGGTATTAATATATCCAGAATATATAGAGAACTCCTATTAACTCAACAATAACAAAAAGACTTGATTCAAAAATGGACAAAGGACTTAGACATTTCTTGAGAGAATATGTGCAAATGACTAATGAGCAATGAAAAGATGCTCAATATCATTAATCATTAGGGAAATCAGATATCACCTTACACCATTAGGAAACTGATCATTTAAAAAAAACAACAGGAAACAAGTCTTGAAGAAAATGTGGAAAAATTAGAACCTTCATGTACTGGGAAAGTTATGGTGATGGGAATGTAAATGGTGTAATTGTATATCAATGTAATGTACAAATGTAACATACAATGTGTAATGTACAACGTAATGTACATCCCATCTGTGTAATGTTGATGGGAATGTAAAGGGTGTAGCCACTGTGGAAATTGTACGGCAGCTCCTCAAAAAATTAAAAACAGAAATACCAGGTGATCCATCCATTTCACTTCTAGGTATACACAGAAAAAAAAACATTGAAAAAAGTCTCAAAAAGGTATTTATACATCCATAGTCATAGCAGCATTATGCACAACTATAGAAGGGAAAGTAACTCAATTCATTGGCAGATAAATGGATAATAAATTTTGTGTAGCTATACAATGGAATATTATTTGGCCTTAAAAAGGAAGGAAATTCTGACAACATATATGACAGCATGATTGAACCTAGAAGACAAGATACTAACAGAAATATGTCAGTATCAAAAATGAAAATATTGTATGACTCCACTAGTATGAGGTACCTAGAGTAGTCAAATTTATAGGGACAGGAAGTAAAATGGTGGACTATGGACTATGGAGTGGGGGAAACTGCAGCGATGTTGTTTAAGGGGTATACAGTTCCAGTTTTTCAAGATGAAGAGTTCTGGAGACTGTACAACAATATGACTAATTAATACTACTAAACTGTACACTTGGAAATGGTTAACATGGCAAATCTTATGTTAGAGGTATTTTAGCACAATTTAACATTGTTAAAAAGCAAATTTTATGAGGAGAACACTGCAGTCATGAACCTCTGTGCAACAATCTAGCAGCTATATGTTTAAAGGAAAAACTATTAAAAATTCCAAAAGCAAATTGAGCAAAATTCAGTTAAATGAAGATATATTTTAAGACATCATTTTCAGAATTGGGTACATTGAGCTTTCTTTAACAAAAAAATTGAAAATGTACATCTTTGGGCTTATCTATGAAACATCTGTGTGTGTGTGTGTGTGTGTGTGTGTGTGCACGCACGCGCACGTGCACGTGTGCACACTAAGTCGCTTCACTTGTGTCCGACTCTTTGCAACCCATAGACTGTAGCCTGCCAGGCTTCTTTGTCCATGGGATCCTTCAGGCAAGAATACTGGAGTGAGTTGCTGTGGCCTCCAAGAGATTTCTTCCCTCCCAGGGATGGAACATTTACAAATGTTGATCATAGGCTGTCTGACATAGTAGCCACTAACTTCACTTGACTATTGAGCACTTGAAATGTGGATAGTCCAAAGTGATATGTGCTGTATGTATAAAAGACATTAATTTTAAGAGGTTACTATGATTTTTTAAATGTAAAATCTCTCATTAATAATTTTATTTGGAGAATGAGTCTAAGATGTCAGACTGGGATGACCTTGAACTCACTTCCTCCCATAGACGCACCAATATTACAATTAATAGAGCAAATTTTGATAAGAAAGACCTGAAGGCTAGCAGAAAAGGTCTTCTACAACAAAATATATAAATAAGAAACCACAACATGATGTGTGGGGGTAGAAGAGGCACAGTATAATCAAAACCAATACAACTGGGCAGATGATCCACATATAGAGGATAATTATAATTGCTGAGGCTCTCCCTAAGGAATGAAGCCTATGAACCCACACAGAGCCTTCCAGCTTGGGGGTCCAGAACCAGGAAGAAGAGCTCCCAGAACACTGGGCTTGGAAGGCCAGTGGGGCTTACTTTTACTTTCAGGAGAGCCAAGGAATTATAAGATATAGAGACTCCACTTTCAAAGGGTGCACAGAAAATCTCACATACTCTAGGACCCAGGGAATAAACAATATTCTGAAAGGAGCCTGGATCAGACCCACCTGCTGATTTAGAAGAGCATCCAAGAGAGGCAGAAGGCAAATAGAGATCATCCTGGGGATATATATGTTGACAATAGCCTTTTGGGGGAACTACATTTTACCCCAAAACACTGCACAGGCAAGTGCCACTTTTGAATTGTACTTATGGCATATTAGCCTTACGGCCCAGCCCCACCCATCAGCCTGTCAACATCAGTACTATGTTGCCTCAAGTATAGGAGATAATTGAGTGGAGACACAAACTGGTTCATTAACAGGACAACTGTCTTAAGACTTGCTGAGATCTCAGCTACCTGGGACATGGACTCATCCACCAGAAGTCCCAGGACCTGGCCCTGTCCTCCAGGGGGCCCAGGATGTGGAATCATCTACTAGTGCACTAGCATCAGCCCAGGGAACTCTGGACCACAGTCCACCCTCCAGCATGCTGACACCAGGTCCAGCCCCCTAGGCTGATAGCAAGACACTCCGGGACCCAGCAAACAGTGTGTCATCTTTATATATATATATATACACAGATATGGCCACAACATAGGAGCACCTGAATACAAAAAGCAAGTGTTAACAGACATAAAAAGAGAAGTTGACAGCAAACAACCATTTTAGCAAACAACCATTTAAAATTCCACATACATTAATAGACACATCTGCTGCTGCTGCTAAGTCGCTTCAGTCGTGTCTGACTCTGTGCAACCCCACCAGGCAAGACAGCAGCCCACCAGGCTCCCCCGTCCCTGGGATTCTCCAGGCAAGAACACTGGAGTGGGTTGTCATTTCCTTCTCCAATGCATGAAAGTGAAAAGTCAAATTGAAGTCACTCAGTCATGTCCGACTCTTCGCGACCCCATGGACTGCAGCCCACCAGGCTCCTCCATCCATGGGATTTTCCAGGCAAGAGTACTGGAGTGGGGTGCCATTGCCTTCTCCGAAGAGACACATCATTCAGAAAGAAAATCAGTAAGGGAACACTGGCCTTAAACAACACATTAGATCACTTAGATTTAATCGATATACATAGACCATTCCATCCAAAAGCAGCAGTATACACATTCTTTTCAAGGAAACATGGAACGTCCCCCAGGATAGATCACATGTAAGGCCACAAAACAAGTCACAGCAAATTTAAGAAGACTGAGATCATATCAAGCACATTTTCCAGCCATGATGTTATGAAACCAAAATTCGACTACAAAGAAAAAAACTGCAAAAACACAAACACATGGAGGCTAACCAATGTACAACAAACAACCAATGGGTCACTGAAGAAATCAAAAAGGAAATTAAGAATACTTGGAAACAAATGAAAATGTAAACTCAATAATCCAAAATCTGTGAGAAACAACAAAAGCAGTTCTAAGAAGGAGGTTTATAGCAATACAACTGTACATCCAGAAATAAGAGAAATCTCAAATAAATAACCTAACCTTATATCAAAAGTAAATAAAAGAATATATGAAATCCAAGACAGTATACAGAAAAAAAATACAAATAAGAGCTGAAATATAAAAGCTAAATGAAATGAAGAACTTTTTTTTTTAAAATAAAGAAAATTGATACACCTCAATTTTCTGAAACTTCATCCAGATTTATCCAGAGAAAAAGAGAGATGGTCAAAATAAATCAAATCAGAAATGAAACAGAGAAGGCACAACCAACACCACAAAAATGTAAAGGATCATAAGATCTTATTGTGAACAACAATAAACCAAAAAATGAACAGGTAGCAGACATGGACAGCTTCCTAGAAATGCACAATCTCCCAAAGCTGAACCAGGAAGAAATAGAAAGTAGCAACATTTTAATTATTGTAATGGAGTTCAATTAGTATAAAAAGATTCAACAAAAAACGAAAAACAACAAAAACATTGAGACCAAAAGTCGTGAAAGTTAATATAAATTCACTGCATGTGACATAGATGGGCAAAATCATGGTTAACTCGGTGGATTAAGAAGCAACTGCCCCCAAGAGTCTTATTTCAATTGAACCCAAATATTCAGGGTTAACATAAGAAGACTCTGAAACTATGAAGAAAGCAGTAATTCCCATAATGGAAACCTGGGGTAGGGCAGACTGGGCTGGGGTAAGTTTGACGATGTGGTCAGAATGCTTCTTCTTTGAGACTCAGTTCTCAGCATCACAGTCGCCACCATCACTGTGCTCTTAGGCTCAGCTTTACCTCCTCTCCAGCCCCCACCACTCGCCTTTGATGACCCCAGTGTCCCAACTGAAGATCTACACATGACATGCAATCCAACACTATATGACACCATGTTTTTCTCCAGACACCAACACCTAGTCAGAAGACTTCCAGTCAGCACAGCTCCATCTCTGAAAAGCTGGGTCTATCACTCCTTTCTCTGATCACAGAGAGCCCAAATTCTCCCTCCCGCACTGTCTCACTTCCACTTAATTTATCTGACCTCTCTGAAACTTCCGTTTCCTTTGAGTGTCAGGTCTCCTGGATCACACCTCAATCTCTTCCAAGACAAAACCGCTAAGGATTATCAGCTCAATAAATGCAGGTGGCCAGTTCTCTCATCCTTCAATTGAACACCTCAATGAAAAATCCCTGATAGGTGGATTCACAGCTCAAGCTCCCTGCTTCTACTCATCTGGATAAAATTTCACAGTTATAACAGTACCTTGACAAAAGACAATCATGGTTGAATCACACCATTTCTTATCAACCTATTATTATCATTCCTTCTGACTCTCATTGCTCTCAAAGACTATTACAAACTTTTACTACACTACTGGACATACTTTAACAACTTATCTCACCAAAGATTGCTAGAAGGAGATTGAAAGTTAGAAATCTTTAGAAAGATCAATAGATAATAAAGAACCTGAAAGTAAGTTGTTTTTTTAAAAAAATATATTTCACTAGGGAATTCTCTGGTGGCCCAGTGGTTTGGATTCCAAGCATTCACTGCCAAGGGCTTGAGTTCAATCCCTGGCGGGTGAACAAGAATCCCACAAGATGAGTGGCAAGGCATAAAAGTTTTTCTTAATTCTTTCATTAAAAATAATATGTTCCACTTGGAGCACTGATTGAATAAAAGCGACAGTACAGACCTGAGATAACGGTTTCCCGTTGGCACAGTTGATGCCCCCAATGAACACCATGTTGGGCATGATCGGCCGTGGGTAGTCCATCACAAAGTCTCCTCTGAACAGCCACACGGATGCAGAGCCAAAAATCTCCCCCAGTGACACATCTCTCTGAAGAAGCTCAGAGGCCATACGTGCATAAGGAATGAAAGAAAAATGGCAAAGGTACTTCAGGCTCAGAGGGTAGAGCATGTTCTTCACCCTCTGGAAGAATGTCATGTGGTCTGAATTCCTTGTTAACAACTTAGGAACATAAGAGAAAGGGTTTGGGCACGCTGTGCCCTCAATATCTAAGTCACAGGGAAGGAAACGCAAGAAAAACACAGCAGGAATGGACAGGTACTTAGCCAGCACTGCCCCGCAGGGGTAAACAGGGTCCGTTAAAACCACATCGAAGGAACTGGCATTCAGGTCTCTGATCAGCTCCTTGTTATACAACAGTGCCTCACAAGACCTTGCAAAGACCACAGAGGCATTTTTTGTAGCTGTCACAGTTTTCCAAAACAGTGTTAGAAAATGCACTCTTTCAAAAAACATATTAAAACTGCCCATCATAAAGTAATTAAAATCGTCCTGGGTATATGGAATGGCGTAGGTTTTCTTGATGAAAAAGTCCTCTGCCTTGATGTGCACGTTGACCTCTGGAGAAACGACCACTGCTTGGTGACCTCTGGCGTGGAGCTCCCGCACGGCTTCCCGCATGCTGAGCCAGTGGCTGCCCTCCATGGGGGCCACAAGTACCTTCCCAGCCTTGGCCCATCGCTCAATGAACAGACAGAGCAGGAGTCCAGCCAGCACCTTCCACCGAAACTGCAGCCCCAGGGTCATCTCCGCACAAACCAGAAGTTACTGATTCTCTGGTAGGTCTGTGCTGCCTATATTTGTTCCCTTATCTTTATTTTATCATCAAGTCACTTAAGCAAATTGCATGTCATTGGAAGGCGGTGTGCCCTCTATACATTAATCATTGTTAGGTAAGTCTATGGCTTTTTTTCATCACCTCTGGTTACACCTTGTGGGAAAGATCCCTCCCCCTTATCTTGGAAAAACTCCTATGACTCTGCTACTTGCTCTGGGGAGCATTCTAGTTCACTCGCTCACTCTTCATCCAAGACCCAGAGCAAGGTTGTGTCAGCAGGATCCCTTGGTCACCTCCGACCTCTCTGCTAATCAAGTTCTGTCGGGGTGGACTGAACTCTAAGTGGTTACCTGAGCCCCAATCCCCACCCAGATCCTCTGCTGATTTTGACCTTATCTGAGAACTCTTTAAACTCTTTTACCCCAATTCACTGGTGAACTTGGAGCACATCCAGAGAAATACATGATATTCCTAAGACAGCTTTCTCTCAGTAGGGAGGTGGCACTGGCTGTCAATTTTTTCCCTGGTCCACCCTGGGACACCTACTGCAATGTTTGGGGGAGAGTCTTTTGATTGGAGCAGATGTCAAATGTAGAAACATCTGTAGTAGAATGGCTGTTGGACAATTCTGTATCTACTTCATGGAATAAGAGCTACTATAATCTAAAGTATCAGTGGGCAAGATAACCCTTAGCAATGACACACTGGGATCAGAGAGGGCCAGCTCCCAATGTCAGTTCACCCTAGAACAGGAACGAGTACTCTCCTGGCCTCAGAGAAGGCTCTCTGAATTTCTCTTATGATGCTGATGGTGTCAATCTTCCACTATTCTATTTAGGAACTGGCGTGTATGTGAATCTGGACCCCTAGTACACCGTATACTCTGCATTCAGATTTTTCTCTAAGGTCATTTACAGACCTAAGTCCTGATGAGAACAGATTCTTCAGAACTGAGGGGTTCCTGAATTTGTTGGAGCCTTCTCAGGTGGGGCCTGTGCAACAGATTGTGTCTCGGGCCCATGAGGTAGCCTTGCTACAGAGACTGATGCCTACGTGTGCTCAGTAGGACACGAGATCTCCGTGTCCTATCCACCCTGAGGATGATAAGGGCGGGCTCCCTGCACTGCCCAGTGCTCTCTCTCACTGAGCACACTCTTGTGCATATATCAGTTCAGATCAGTTCAGTCGCTCAGTAGTGTCCAACTTTTTGTGACCCCATGAACCACAGCACGCCAGGCCTCCCTGTGCATTACCAACTCCCAGAGTCCACCCAAACCCATGTCCATTGAGTAGGTGGTGCCATCCAACCATCTCATTCTCTGTCATCACCTTCTCCTGCCTTCAATCTTTCCCAGCATCAGGGTCTTTTCAAATGAGTCAGCTCTTCGCATCAGGTGGCCAAAGTATTGGAGTTTCAGCTTCAGCATCAGTCCTTCCAATGAATATTCAGGACTGATTTTCTTTAGGATTGACTAGTTGGATCTCCTTGCATTCCAAGGGATTCTCAAGAGTCTTCTCCAACACCACAGTTGAGAAGCATCAATTCTTCAGTGCTCAGCTTTCTTTATGGTACAACTCTCTCATCCATACATGACTACTCCAAATATCATAGCTTTGATTAGACGGACCTTTGTTGACAAAGTAATGTCTCTGCTTTTTAATATGCTGTCTAGGTTGATCATAGCTTTTCTTCTAAGAATCAAGCGTCTTTTAATTTCATGGCTGCAGTCAACATCTGCAGTGATTTTGGAGCCCCCCCAAAATAAAGTCTCTCGCTGTTTCCATTGTTTCCCCATCCATTTGCCATGAAGTGATGAAGCTAGATGCCATGATCTTAGTTTTCTGAATGTTGAGCTTTCAGCCATCTTTTTCACTCTCTTCTTTCACTTTCATCAAGAGGCTCTTCAGTTCCTCTTTGTTTTCTGTCATAAGGGTGGTGTTATCTGTATATCTGAGGTAATTGATATTTCTCCCGGCAATCTTGATTCTAGCTTGTGCTTCATCCAGCCCAGCATTTCTCATGATGTACTCTGCACCTAAGTTAAATGAGCAGGGTGACAATATACAGCCTTGACGTACTTCTTTCCCTATTTGGAACCAATCAGTCGTTCCATGTCCATTCCTAACTGTTGCTTCTTGACCTGCATACAGATTTCTCAAGAGGTAGGTTAGGTGCTCTGGTATTCCTATCTCTTGAAGAGTTTTCCATAGTTTATTGTGATTCACACAGTCAAAGTCGTTGGCGTAGTCAATAAAGCAGAAGTAGATGTTTTTCTGAAACTCTCTTGCTTTTTCAATGATCCAGCAGATGTTGGCAATTTGATCTCTGGTTCCTCTGCCTTTTCTAAAACCAGCTTGAACATCTGGAAATTCGTGGTTCATGTAATGTTGAAGCCTGGCTTGGAGAATTTCAAGCATTACTTTAATAGCATGTGAGATGAGTGCAATTGTGCATTAGTTTAAGCATTCTTTGGCACTGCCTTTCTTTGGAATTGGAATGAAAACTGACCTTTCCAGTCCTGTGGCCACTGCTGAGTTTTCCAAATTTGCTGGCATATTGAGTGCACCACTTTCACAGCATCATCTTTCATGATTTGAAATAGCTCAACTGGAATTCCATCACTTCTACTAGCTTTGTTCGTAGTGATGCTTCCTAAGGCCCACTTGACTTCACATTCCAGAATGTCTGGCTCTAAGTGAGTGATCATACCATCATGGTTATCTGGGTGATTAAGATCTTTTTTGTATAGTTCTTCTGTGTATTCTTGCCACCTTTTCTTAATACCTTCTGCTTCTGTTAGGTCCATACCGTTTCTGCCCTTTATTGAGCCTATCTTTGCATGAAATGTTCCCTTGGTATCTCTAATTTTCTTGAAGAGATCTTTAGTCTTTCCCATTCTATTCTTTTCCTCCATTTCTTTGCATTGATCACTGCAGAAGGCTTTCTTTCTCTCCTTGCTATTCTTTGAAACTCAGCATTCAGATGGATATATCTTTCCTTTTCTCCTTTTCCTTTAGCTTCTCTTCTTTTCTCAGTCCATGGAATTCCCCAGGCCAGAAAACTGGAATCGGTAGCCTTTTCCTTCTCCCAAGGATCTTCCCAACCTTGGGATCAAACTCAGGTCTCCCACATTGCAGGTGGATTCTTTACCAGCTGAGCCACTAGAAAAGCCCACATTTCTTTGCATTGATCACTGCAGAAGGCTTTCTTTCTCTCCTTGCTATTCTTTGAAACTCAGCATTCAGATGGATATATCTTTCCTTTTCTCCTTTTCCTTTAGCTTCTCTTCTTTTCTCAGTCCATGGAATTCCCCAGGCCAGAAAACTGGAATCGGTAGCCTTTTCCTTCTCCCAAGGATCTTCCCAACCTTGGGATCAAACTCAGGTCTCCCACATTGCAGGTGGATTCTTTACCAGCTGAGCCACTAGAAAAGCCCAATCTAGCTCTGTACACCCCCACATTTTTCTCCAGACACCAACTCCTGGTCAGAAGACTTTCGGTCAGCACAGCTCCTTCTTGGAAAAGCTGGGTCTATTATTCTTTTCTCTGATCATGGAGAGTCCAACTTCTCTGTCCAGCATTATTTCATTTCCACTTAATTATCTGACCTCTCTGAAACTTGTTTCCTCTGGGTGTTAGGTTTCCTGTGATCACACCTCAATCCCATCCAAGACAAAACCATTAAGAATTATCAGGTCAATAAATATATTTTGCCAGTTCTCTCATCCTTCATTTGAACACCTCAATGTAAAATCCTTTATGAATGGATTCATAGCTCACGTTCTCTGCTCCTACTAAGCTGAAGAAAGTTGCACAACAGTTACAACAGTACCTTTACAGGGGATAATCATGGTTGAATCACACCATTTCTTGTCAACCTGTTACTGAACATAATCTCTGTGGCTCATTTCTCTCAAAGTGAAAGGAAAGTGAAATTAGCTCAGTCATGTACAGCTCTTTGCATCCCATGGACTGTCAGGACTGTAGCCTGTCGCCTGTCCATGGACATCTCCAGGCCAGAATACTGAAGTGGATGGCTGTTCCCTTCTCCAGAAGGTATTCCCAACCCAGGGATCAAACCCAGGTCTCTCACATTGCAGGCAGATTCCTTACCATCTGATCCACCAGGGAAGCCCCAGAATACTAGAGTGGGTAGCCTATCCCTTCTCCATCAGATCTTCCTGACCCAGGAATCAAACTGGAGTCTCCTGCATTGCAGGTGGATTCTTTACCAGCTGAACTAATAGGGAAGCCCTCTCAAAGACCATCACAAACTTTTACTATACTACTGGAGGCATTCTAACAACTTATGTCACCAAAGACTGCTAGAAGGAATTTGAAGGTTAGACTCTTTAGAAAGAACAGTCGATAAGAAAGAAGCTGGAAGTAAGTTGGTTCCAAAAATATATTTCACTTGGGAATTCCCTGGTTATCCAGTGGTTAGGACTCCAAGCGTTTACTGCCAAGGGCTTGGGTTAAATCTCTGGTGGGTGAACTAGGATCCCATAAGATGTGAAGCGTGGCATAAAATTTTTTTTAATTTTTTTCGTTGAAAATAATGTGTTCCACTTGGAACACTGATTGAACAAAAGCAGCAATGCAGACTTGAGATAATGGTTTCCTGTTGCCACAGCTGAAACCCCCAATGAACACCATGTTGGGCATGATCGGCCACGGGTAGTCCATCACAAAGTCTCCTCTGAACAGCCACACGGATGCAGAGGCAAGAATCTCCCCCAGCAACACGTCTCTCTGAAGCAGCTCAGAGGCCATACGTGCATAAGGAATGAAAGAAAAATGGCAAAGGTACTTCAGGCTCAGAGGGTAGAGCAAGTTCTTCACCCTCTGGAAGAATGTCATGTGGTCTGAATTCCTTGTTAACAACTTAGGAACATAAGAGAAAGGGTTTGGGCATGCTGTGCCCTCAATATCTAAGTCACAGGGAAGGAAACGCAAGAAAAACACAGCAGGAATGGACAGGTACTTAGCCAGCACTGCCCCGCAGGGGTAAACAGGCTCCATCAAAACCGCATCGAAGGAACTGGCATTCAGGTCTCTGATCAGGTCCTTGTTACACAACAGTGCCTCACAAGACCTTGCAAAGAACAAAGACAGATTTTTCGTAGCTGTCATAGTTTTCCAAAACAGTGCTAGAAAATGCACTTTTTCAAAAAACATATTAAAACTGCCTATCAGGAAGTGATCAAAATCATCCTGGGTGTACGGAATGGCATAGGTTTTCATGGTGAAAAAGTCCTCTGCCTTGATGTGAACATTGACCTCCAGAGACAGGACCACTGCCTGGTGACCTCTGGCATGGAGTTCCCGCACGGCCTCCCACATGCTGAGCCAGAGGCTGCCCTCCATTGGGACCACCAGCACCTTCCCAGCCTCGGCCCATCGCCCGACACACAGACAGAGCAGGAGTCCAGCCAGCACCTGCCGCTGAAGCTGCAGTCCCAGGGCCATTTCCATACAAACCAGAAGAAACTGACTTTCTGATCAGGCTTTGCCTCCTATATTTATTTTGTTTACCTTATGACCAAGTCAATTGAGCAAAATAGCATGTCATTGGAAGGCGCTGAGCCCTCTGAACATTAATCATTACAAGATAAATCTATGCCCATGTTTCATCACCTCTGGTTTCACCCAAAGAAAAATCACTCCCCTTATCTTGGAAAAACTCCTCTGACCTGCTGCTTCCTCTGGGGAGCATTCTAGTTCACTCTCGTGTTCTTCATCTAAGACCCAAAGCAAAGCTGTGCCTGCACATTCCCTTGATCACCTCCTATCTCTCTGCTAACCGTGTTCTCTGGGGCTGGACTGAATGCTGAGGAGTCACCTCTGCCCCAGTCCCCACCCAGAACCTCTGCTGAATGTGACCTTATCTGAGAACTCTTTAAACTCTTTCTCCCTATTCATGGGTGAACTCAGAGCACCTCCAGGGAGATATTAATACATGACATTGCTATGACAGTTTTCTCTTAGCGGATAGGGGATGCTCGCTGTCCATTTTTTCCTGTTCAACACTGAGACACCTCTTGCAATATTCAGGGAAGAGTCTATTAGGACAGCTGTCAAACATCCAAATATCTGGAGGGATCCTTGAGGAAGAGAGCTGAAGAGTTGGTTAATTCTGTTTGAACTTCATGGAATTAGAATTGCTGTTATCTAAAATGTGAAATATCTCATTAATTAATTTACACTGAGAAAAGTGGCCAAGATATTGGACTGGGGAGACCTTGAGATCACTTCCTCCCTCAGGCACACCAATATTACAATTTACAGAATAAACATTGATGAGAAAGACCTGAAGACTAGCTGAAGAATCTTTCATAACTAAATATGTAAAGATGGAATGACAACAAGATGTGTAAGAGAGGTGAAGACATGGTATAATCAAGACCCATATTCCTGGGCAAACAGTCCACAAATGCGGGATAATTACAATTGCAGAACTTCTCCCTAAGAAGTGAGCAATATGACCCCACATTGAGGTCCCAGCATGGGGGTCCAGAACCAGGAAGAGCAGCTTCCAGAATGTTGGGTTGGGAAGGTCAGCGGAGCTTCCTTTTAGGAGAGCCAGGAGCCATAGGGCATACAGACTCCACTCTCAAATTCATGCATGCTTAGTTATTTCAGTCACGTCCAACTCTCTGCAACCCCATGGACCACGGCCAGCCAGGCTCCTCTGTCCATGGGACTCTCCAGGCAAGAACACTGGAGTGGGTTGCCATTTCCTTCTCCAGTGATAAAGTATGAAGTGAGTGAAGTGAGTGAAGGAGTGAAGTGATGTCACTCAGTTGTGTCTGACCCTTTGCAACCCCATGGACTGCAGGCTATCAGGCTCCTCCATCTATGGGACTCTCCAGGCAAGAGTACTGGAGTGNAGGCTCCTCTGTCCATGGGACTCTCCAGGCAAGAACACTGGAGTGGGTTGCCATTTCCTTCTCCAGTGATAAAGTATGAAGTGAGTGAAGTGAGTGAAGGAGTGAAGTGATGTCACTCAGTTGTGTCTGACCCTTTGCAACCCCATGGACTGCAGGCTATCAGGCTCCTCCATCTATGGGACTCTCCAGGCAAGAGTACTGGAGTGGGTTGCCATTTCCTTCTCCACCACTCTCAAAGGGTGCACACAAAATCTCACACACTCTAGGATGTAGGGAAGAAGCAATCTGAAAGGAACCTGGGTCAGACCCACCTGCTGATGTTGAAGAACCTTCCAGAAAGGCAAAAGACAAACAGAGATCATCCTGGGATATAGACATGAGCAGCAGCAATTCTGGACAGCTTCATTCTTCCACAATGATACTGTGCCAGCAAGTGCTGTTTGGATCATCTCTCTACGTTATTAACATCGGGACACAGCCTCATCCATCAGTTAGTCAGCACTAGTACTAGGATACTCCAGGGCAAGTAGCTAGTTGAGTGGAGACACAGTCATCCACTAGTAGGGCAGCTGCCTTAACCCTCTGAGAACAGGCCACCTGGGACCTGGCCCCATCCACCAGAAGGCCCAGAACCAGGCCCTGTGCACCATAGTGCCAAGGAGCTGGACTTACCTGTCAGTGCACCAGCATGAGCCCAGGACACCCCTGGACCTCACCCCACCTCCAGCAGACTGACACCAGCTCCAGGAAACTTGGGCTCTACAGACAGGGACTCCAGGACCCAGATTAACCTACCAGTGGGCTACCACTAGATATATATGCAGACATATCTGGCCCCAACATAGGAGCACTTAAATACAAATAGCAAGTATTACCAGACATAAAAAGACAAGGTGACAGTAAGCAACAATATTAGGTGATTTAAAATCCCACATGCATCAATGGACACAGCATTCAGACAGAAAACCAATACGGAAACACTGGTCCTAAACAACACATTAGACCAGCTAGGCTTAATAGATTTACACAAAGTATTCCATCCAAAAGCAGCAAAAATACACATTCTTTTTAAGTGTACATGGCATATCTGTCTTGATAAATCACATAAATGAAGTGTTACTAAACTTAAGAATACTGAAATCATATCAAACACCTTTTCCAATCATGATGTTATGAAACTAAAACTGAACTACAAAAAAAAAGCTGCAAAAACACACGGAGGCAAAACAATGTGTTACAGTCAATGGGTCATTGAAGAAGTTAAACAAATACCTCAAGACAAATAAAAATGAAAACATGACAATCCAAAATCTATGGGAAACAGTAAAAGTAGTTCTAAAAGGAATGTTTTTAGCCATACAAGCATAGCTCAGGAAATAAGAAAAATCTGAAATAACCTAAATTTACTCCCAAAGTAACTAAAAAGAATAACCAAAATCCAGAAGTAATATAAAAAAAATCATAAAGCTTAAGCCAGAAATTTAAAAGATCAATGAAAAAAAGAACTGATTCTTTGAAAAAAATAAAGTTGATAAACTTTCAGTCAGAGTCATCAAGAAGAAAGGAAGTCCAGGTAAATAAAAGCCAAAATGAGAAAAATGAAGTCCCAACAAACACACAAAACATATAAAGGATCATAAGAGATTACTGTGAACAGTTATATGCCAATAAAATGAACAATTAGAAGACATGGACAGATTCTTAGAAAAGGACTACATCCCAAGACTGAACCAGGAAGAAATAGAAAATATTAACAAAATATTAACAATTACCAGTAATGAAATTGAATCAGCAATAAAAAGATCTCCCACAATTGAAGAATACAAAAGCTATGAGACCTAAAGTCACGGAAGTTAATATAAATTAAGTACATGAGACACAAGTCAGCAAAAAAAAAAAAAAAAACGTCTAACTCAGTGGATTAAGAAACAAATTCTGCCCCCAAGAGTCCTATTTCAATTAAACCCAAATATCCAGAGTTAACACGAGAAGACTGTGAAACGGTGAGGAAAGCCGTAGTTCGCATCATGGAAACTTGGGGTGGAGTGGTCAGGGCTGGGGCAGGTATGGTGATGTGGTCAAATCTTCCCACTTGAGACTCAGTTCTCAGCATCACTGCCCCCACCGTCACTGCATTCATAGGCTCAGTTTACCTCCTTCCAGCCCCCACCACAACCTTTTGATGACCTCAGTGTCCCACCTTGAAGACCTACATGACACGCAATCCTACCCCGTACATCACCCCATTTTACTCCAGACACCAAGTCCTGGTCAGCACAGCTCCATCTCTGAGAAGTTGGGCTCAATTATTCCTTTCTCTGATCACGGAGACCCCGACTTCTCTCTGCGGTATTATCTCACTTCCACTTACTCTACCTCTCTGAAATTTCAGATTCCTTTTGGTGCTTAGGTTTCCTGCAACCACAGTCCTTTCCAAGATAAAACCACTATCAGTTCAACAAATGCCATCTGCTATTCTTTCCTCCTTCTATGGAACATCCTCAGGCAAAAACTCCTGATGGATGGATTCTCAGCTCAACACACATGCTCCTACTCAGCTGGAGAAAATCGGACAATGGTTACAACAGTGCCTTCACAAAAGAGCAATCACAGTTGAATAACAAACACGATCACTTATCAATCACAGCAGACCCTCATCCCTGACTGTCACTCCTCTCAAAGACCATCACGACCTTTACTACACGACTGCAGGCACTTTAACGATCCACCACAACAGAGGCTGTTAGAAGGAGAATGCGAGGTAGGAACTTCTAGAAGGATCAATATATAGTAAGCACCTGGAAGTAAGACATTTATAAAAAATATGTTTCACTTGGGAACTCCCAGCCGCATGCCCTCAAAATCTAAGTCGCTTGGCCCCGGGCTACTTTGTGCGGTGTGCCTGACTGAGCTCCACCTAAAGAGAGCTGCGGCATTACTACTACCTCACGGCTGTGTCCGTTGGGTCAGCCACGAGAGGAGAGAATATAGCGTGTCTGCTGCTATGGCTGCCGTGCCAGCCAGGAGAGAAGAAACGTGTCTGCAGTTTCCACGGCTCCTTGAGTCTTATTCCAACCTCTTAGCTGGCGCCTTGCCTACCACGGGTTCAACAAACATTGCGCAAGTGAGATACAGCGGAACAGTTGTTGCTGTGAACTGGATCGGCAAGACAGCCCCGAAGCAGTACATAGGGTCCCTTAAAATTGCATCAAAGGGACTGGCATTCGCGTGCCTGATCAGGTCCTTGGAATACAACAATCCCTCAAAAGACCATACAGAGAGCAAACAAACAGTCGTTACAGACACCATAGCTCCCAGAAACAGTGCTAGCAAACATCCTCTTTCAAAAAGCAGATGAACATGACCCCTCATGAGAGAATCATGTTCTTCCTGTGTGTCAGGAATCGCAGAGATTTTCGTGGTGAAAGAGCACTCTGCCTGGGTGTGTATATTCACCTGCAGAGGAACAGCCACTGCTCGGTGACCTTGGGCCTGGAGCTCTTTAATGGCCTCCCTGCATGCTAAGTGAGTGGCTGCCCTGCATGAGGACCACTAGCATATTCTCAGACTTGGTCCATCGCTTGACGCACAGACAGAGCAGGAGTCCAGCCAGCACCTGCCTCCTCCCAGGGCCACCTCCACACAAACCAGAAGCTACTGAGTCTCTGGCCGAGCTATGCCACCCATATTTGTTCCCTTTATCTTATCATCAAGTCACTTCAGCAAAATGGCGTGGCATTGGAGGGCAGTTTGCCATCCACACATTAATCGTTACAGGATAAGTCCATACCTGGGTTTCATTACTTCCGATTTCACCCCGGGAAAGTCCCTTCCTCCCTTATCCTGGGAAATCTCTGACTCTGCTGCTTCTGGTAGGGAACATTCTAGGTACTGAAATGTTTGTCATCCAATTCCCAAAGCAAGGCTGCGTGGGCACATTCCCTTTGATCAACTTCTGCCTCTCTGCTAATTACGCCCTATAGGCCTGGACTGAACTCTCAGAAGTCACCTCTGTCCCAGTCCCCACCCAGAACCTCTGGTGCATGTGACCTCATCTGAGAACTCTTTAAACTCTTTCTCCTGATTGATCAGTGAACAAGGAGCACTTCATTGTTCACTTCCAGGGAAAGATACAACATTGCTGAGACAGCTTTCTCTCAGCAGGAGGGAACCTGGCTGTCTTTTTGCTCCTCTTCCACACTGAGACACCTCTTCCACTGTTCAGGGGGAGCATATGGTGAAGGAGCTGTCGTATATGGAAATATCTGATGAAATTCCTGATGAAGACAACAGAAGTGATGTGGGAAGCATCTGTATTAACTTCCTGGAATAAGAGTTGCTATTATCTAAAGCATCAGTGGGCAAGGCAACACTTAGCAATGACACAGTGAGGTCAGAGAGCACCAGTCCCGAAGATCTGCACACCCTGGACAGCAGGGAGCTGTCCCCTCACACCCAACCAGTCTCTCTGAATCCTCCTCTGATGCTAAAGGCGTCAGTCTTCTGCTACTCTGTTTAGGGACTGGGGTGTTCCTTAATCTGGGCTTGTATTATATCTTATAGCTTATGTTCAGATTTTTCTCCAAGGTCAGTTAGTGTTGAATCCTTATAAGGATAGATCCCTCCAAAACAGAGGGGCTCCTGAATTTGTAGGACCCTTCTGAGATGGGGCCTGTGCAACTGTTTGCATCTCGGGCCCATAAGGTGTCCCTGATACAGAGATTGATGCTCTCTGTGTCCCATCTGCCCTGGGGACTATGTGGGAGGACTTCTTGGGCTGCCCATCCCCAGACCAACAAAAATGTAATCAACTGCCCTGTGCTTGCCATTCAAAGTAACACATATACTAAGCCAGCTAAGGCTACACAGTGCACTTGGGGGATTGGAAATTAATGGTATTTTCTCTGGTCCAGTTAGAGCTTTAAATCTACACTAGAATAAAATAAATGAAGAGGCATACAACATCATGCCTGGGAAGAATGAACACTCTAACTCTTGATTTTGCACCAAATTAAGGTATAGAAAAAAATGATAAGCCAAGTCAAATCTCACTGAGATTTGTAATATGACCCAAAAAATTCACCTAGAAGCATTTCTGGTTTCTGATAGCAGTGACTCCTATCAGATCAATGCTCTCAAACAACTTTTAAATACATTTTTCAAGTAAAAGAGATAGACTTCACATACATGGTCAGTTCAACCCTGGGATTTCTTTGGAAGGAATGATGCTAAAGCTGAAACTCCAGTACTTTGGTCACCTCATGCGAAGAGTTGAATCATTGGAAAAGACTCTGATGCTGGGAGGGATTGGGGGCAGGAGGAGAAGGGGACAACTGAGGATGAGATGGCTGGATGGCATCACGGACTCGATGGACGTGAGTCTGAGTGAACTCCGAGAGATGGTGATGAACAGCGAGGCCTGGCGTGCTGTGATTCATGGGGTCGCAAAGAGTCAGACACGACTGAGCGACTGAACTGAACTGATTTTGGGCAAGGCTGCACAGTGTTCAATAGGAACCGTCTTTTCAACAAATGGTGCTGGGAAAACTGGGTGTCTGAATGTAAACAATGAAATTGGACTCTTACTAATGCCATATATTATATTTGTTTAATTGCTAATTTGTGTCAGACTGTTTTGAAACCCCACCAGGCTCTTCTGTCCATGGAATTTCCTAGGGAAGAATACTAGAATGGGTTGCCATTTCCTTCTCCAGGGATCTTCCTGACCCAGAGATTGAACCTGTGTCTGCTGCAATGACAGGCATATCCTTTACCACTGAGCCACCAGGGAAGTCCAATGCCGTATAAAAATTCAACTCAAAATCAAAGACCTAAATGTAAGACCAAAGTTATAAAACTCTTCAAACCAGACATATGAGAAAACAATCAACATTTGGCAAAAAGTTCTTGAAATTACACCAATGAATAGCTAATATTAAAAATTGGACTTCATGAAAAAATTTTAAATGTATGCATCAAATGATATTAACAACAGAGTAAAAGCACAGAGTTGCTAGAATAAATTCAGACTTAAGATACAGATATATATGTATTTATGTATGACCTTCTTGTGTTAGTCTCTTAGTCATGTCTGACTCTTTGTGACCCCATGGACGGTAGCCCACCAGGCTTCTCTGTCCAGGGGATTCTCCAGGCAAGAATACCAGAGTGGGTTGCCATTCCCTTCCACAGGGGATCTTTCCAACCCAGGGATCTAATCCCAGTCTTCCACATTGCAGGCAGATTCTTTATTATCTGAGCCACCAGAGAAGCTAAAACCAAAAAGGCACAGCATAGAGTGGAAGAAAACATTTACAAATATATTTGATACAGGATTAACATTCAGAATATATAGAGGACTCATGAAACTCAACATCAGCAAAAAGACCTAATTCAAAATAGACAAAAAACTTAGACATTTCTTGAAAGAATATGTGTAAATAACAAATAAGCATTGAAAAGATGCTTAACATAATCATTAGGGAAATGCAAATCAAAGCCACAGTGAGATGTCTCCTCACACCATTAGGATGGCAATCATAAAACAAACAAGACAGAAAACAAGGCTTGGGAAAAAATGTGGAAAAACTGGAACCCTTGTTTACTGTTGATGGGAATGTAAATTGTTGTAGCTACTGTCAAAACAGAATGGCAGCTCCTCAAAAACTTAAATACCAGATGATCCAGCCATTCCACTTCTTAGTACATGCACAAAAGAATTGAAAACAGAGTCTTAAAGAGGTATTTGTACATCCATGTTCAGCAGCATTATCCCCAATAGCCTAAAGGTGAAAGCCAACCATGTTCATTGGATGATAAACAGATAAGCAAATTGTGCCCCATTTATACAATGAAATATATTTCAGCCTTAAAAAGGAAAGAAATTCTAACAACATATATGACAACATGAATGAATCCAGAGAACATGATGCCGAGTGAAAATGCCAATATCAAAAAGACATATACTGTACAAATCCACTTATATTAGATATCTAGAGTACTCAAATTCATAGACACAGAAAGTAAAATGGTGGTTTCCAGGGACTATGAAGTGGGAGAAACCGAGAGATGTCATTTAAGGGGTAGAGAGTTTCAGTTTTTCAAGACGAAGAGTTATGGACATTGGTTGCACAACAATATGACGGTAATTAACACTACTAAGCTATACATTTAAACATGGTTAAGATGGCAAATCTTATGTTAGGGATGTTTTACCACACTTACGCATTAAAAAGAAAATTTTATGAAGAAAACACAACAGTCATAAACCTGTGTGCAACAATCTAAAAGCTATATATCTAAAGAAAAACTTGTAAAACTTCCAAATGTAATTTGAGAAAAATTCGGTTAAATGGGGGAATATTTTTAGGTATTATTTTCTGAACTGGGCACACTGAGCTTTTCTTAATAGAAAATTTTTTAATATACATCTTTAGCTTTACATATGGAATGTTTACAAACCTTGATCATATGCTGTCTCACATAGTAGCCACTGACTACACATGAGTATTGAGTACTTGAGATGTGTAGAGTCCAAACTGCTATGTGCTGTATGTATAAAAGACATACCAGGTCGGGAGGACTTAGTATGACACTTTTAATTCTGAAGTATCTCATTAATAATTTTATATTGAGGAAACTGGCCAAGATGTTTCACTGGGAAAATCTTGGGCTCACTTCCTCTTACAGGCTCACCAATATTACAACTTACAGAGCAAATACTGATGTGAAACACCGAAGACTAGCTGAAAAGATCTTCCACAACTAAGTATATAAAAAAGGAACCACAAGAAGATTTGTAGAGACTCTGGTTTGATTCCTGGGTTCAGAAGATCCACTGGAGAAGATTTCACTGGGAAAATCTTGGGCTCACTTCCTCTTACAGGCTCACCAATATTACAACTTACAGAGCAAATACTGATGTGAAACACCGAAGACTAGCTGAAAAGATCTTCCACAACTAAGTATATAAAAAAGGAACCACAAGAAGATTTGTAGAGACTCTGGTTTGATTCCTGGGTTCAGAAGATCCACTGGAGAAGGGAGAGGCTACCCACTCCAGTATTCTTGGGCTTCCCTGGTGGCTCAGCTGGTAAAGAATCCACCTGCAATACAGGACACCTGGATTCGATCCCTGGGTTGGGAAGATCCCCTGAAGAAGGGAAAGACTACCCACTCAGTATTCTGGCCTGGAGAATTTCATGGACTATATAGTCCATGGGGTCACAAAGAGTTGGACACAACTGAGTGACTTTCACTTTCACTTCATGGCAAATAGATGGGGAAACAGTGGAAACAGTGGCTGACTTTAATTTTCTGGGCTCCAAAATCACTGCAGATGGTGACTGCAGCCATGAAATTAAAAGATGCTTACTCCTTGGAAGGAAAGTTATGACCAACCTAGACAGCATATTAAAAAGCAGAGACATTACTTTGCCAAAAAAGGCCCATCTAGTCAAGGCTATGGTCTTTCCAGTAGCCATGTATGGTTGTGAGAGTTGGACTATAAAGAAAGCTGAGCACTGAAGAATTGATGCTTTTGAACTGTGGTGTTGGAGAAGACTCTTGAGAGTCCCTTGGAATGCAAGGAGATCCAGCCAGCCCATCCTAAAAGAGATCAGCCCTGGGTGTTCATTGGAAGGACTGATGTTGAAGCTGAAACTCCAATACTTTGGCCACCTGATGCAAAGAGCTGACTCATTTGAAAAGACCCTGATGCTCGGCAAGATTGAAGGCAGGAGGAGAAGGGGATGAGATGGCTGGATGGCATCACTGACTCAATGGACACAAGTCTGGGTAAACTCTGGGAGTTGGTGATAGACAGGGAGGCCTGGCGTGCTGCAGTCCCTGGTGTCACGAAGAGTCGGACACAACTAAGCAACTGAACTGAACTAAAGACATGGTATAATCAAGACCCACACCCCAGGGTGGACGATCCACAATTGGGAGTTAATTAGTATTGCAGAGGTTCTCCCTCAGGAGTGAGGGATATGAGCCCACATTGGGCTTCCTAGCCTGGGGGTCCTGAAATGGGAAGAAGGACTTCCAGAATGTTGGGCTTGGAAGGCCAGTGGGGCTTACTTTCAGGAGACCCAGGGGCTGTAAGATATACAGACTCCACTCTCAAAGTGTGCAAACAAAATCTCACATACTCTAGGGACCAGGGAAGAAGCAGCAATCAGAAAGGAGCCTGGTCAGACCCATCTGCTGATCTTAAACAGCCTCCCAGAGAGGCAGGAGACAGAGATCATTCTGGAGTATAACTACAGACACCAACTGTTTGGGGGGAGCTCAGCTCTAACAGTGACACTGTGCTGGCTAGTGCCATTTTGAAATCATTAGTATCAGGATCCAGCCCCACCCATCACCCTGTCAACATCAGTACAAGGATGCCTCATGTAAAAGGGCTGGTTGAGTGGAGACGCAGACCCATCCACTAGTGACCAGCTACCTTAGAATCCCCTGAGCTCTCAGCCACCTGGGACCTAGAATTGCCTACCAGTGCTCCTGGGCCTCACCCACCCTCCAGTAGGATGACACAAGCTCCAGGATTGGTGTTGACAGGATGAAGTAAAATTGTCACTTTTCACAGATTACATGATACTCACTACACATAGAAAATCCTAAAATCACCGCCAAAAACTGCTAGAACCCATCAGTGAATTCAGTAATATTAAGGCATACAAAATTATCATACAGAAATCTACTGCATTCTATACACTGACAGTGAACTATCAGGAAAAGAAATTATTAATAATATTACATTCTATTTTCAATCATATCAAAAAGAATAAATCTAAGAAGGTTAAAGACCTATACTCCTGGAACTATAAGACACCGATGAAAGAAATTGAAGATGACACAAACAAATAGAAAGATACACTGTGGATACATGGATTGAAAGAATTAACATTATTAAAATGACCATACTACTCAAGGCAAGCTACAGATTCAACACTGCTGTTGCTGCTGTTAAGTCACTTCAGTCATGTCCAACTCTGTGCGACCCCAGAGATGGCTGCCCAGCAGGCTCCCCAGTCCCTGGGATTCTCCAGGCAAGAATACTGGAGTGGGTTGCCATTTCCTTTTCCAACGCATGAAAGTGAAAAGTGAAAGGGAAGTCGCTCAGTCGTGTCCAACTCTTAGCGACCTCGTGGACTGCAGCCTACCAGGCTCCTCCATCCATGGGATTTTCCAGGCAAGAGTACTGGAGTGGGGTGCCATTGCCTTCTCCGACAGATTCAACACAGTATCTATCAAAACACCAATGGCATTTTTCAAAGAACAAGAAAAAATAATTCTAAATTTTTTTGGAAGCATAAAAGACTGAATAACCAAAAAAATCTTGATAAAAAAGAACAGAACTGGAGCAACAACACGGATGGGGCTTAGAGATTATCCTACTAAGTGAAAGAATCAGATAAAGACACATGTCATGCAGTATCACTTATATGTGGGATCTAAAAAAGGATACAAATAAACTTATTTTTCAAGAGAAACAGACTCACAGACATATGAAAGAAATTTTTGGTTACCAAAAGGGAAAGAGAGGGGAGAGTTAAATTAGGAGCTTGGGATTAACAGCTACACATCACTATACATAAAAGAGACAAATAGCAAGTTCCTACATATAGCAAAGGGAACTATATTCAATACCTTGTAATAATCTGTAATGAAAAAGAATATATATCTGAATTACTTTGCTGTATGCCAGAAACTAACACAACATTTAAATTAACCTCACTTCAGTTTTTTAAAAAAGAGTCAAACTGAAGGAATCATACTTCCTGGTTTAAAACTATGCTACAAAACTACAGTGATTGGAGGCGGTTCTAAGATGGTGCAGGAATAGGACAGGGAGACCACTTTCTCCCTCACAGATTCATCAAAAGAACATTTCAACGCTGAGTAAATTTCACAAAACAATTTCTGAATGCTGGCAGAGGACATCAGGCACCCAGGAAAGCAGATCATTGTCTTAAAAAACAGGTAGGAAAAAATATAAAAGATTAAAAAAGAGACAAAGGAGGTAGGGAGGGAGCTCTGTCCCGGGAAGGGAGTCCCGTCCTGGGAAAGGAGTCTTAAGAAGAGAGAAGTCTCCAAACACCAGGAAACACTCTCGCTGCCAAGTCTGTGGTGAGCCTTGGAAGCACAGAGGGCAACATAACAAGGAGGAAAAATAAATAAATAATTAAAATCAACAGATTATGAGCCCAACGGTAACTCCCCCAGCGGAGAAGCAGCGCAGATGCCTGCATCCACCACTAGCAAGTGGGGGCTGGGCAGGGAGGCGCTGGCTGCACTGCTTTTTAAGAATCGGGCCAGAACGCCCTGAGCATAACCAGAGCAAACTAACTTGGGCTAGCAAACCAGTCTGAGGGATAGCTACCACGCGAAAAGCTCTAACATAAGACACCACCAGGACCACGCACAGAACAAAGGATGGAACAGAACTAGCAGGCTGCAGACCATTGCCTCCGGTGACAGGCTGCAGACCATCCCCCTCCGTAAAGGCTGGAAGGGGGCAGTCGCAGCCCTAGCGAGACATTACCTACCAAACTGCAAGCAGGCTTCATTGCTAACCAAGACTTCTTGGGGTTCTGGACAGTCACCATTCGCCTGAGAAGGGACACCATCAGTACACCCAGAAAACTGAGCAGCAGGGACGGGAAAGGGGATAAGTCGCAGTGACCGCGCTCGCCAAACACCTGAGCTACTCGGTCCTGGGAAGGGCACAAAACGCAGGCCCAACCGAATCTGCACCGACTGCGCAGCTCAGGCCAGGGAGGTGCATGAAGCCTAGGGCCAGCCTCAGACGGTTTCCAGCAGAGCAACGTAGAGCCTGAGTGGTGTGTAGAGCCTGAGTGGTGTGTAGAGCCTGAGTGGTGTGCGCCATGAGCAGGGGCAGGCCCAGTGTGGCTGAGACACTGTGAGCACATGCCAGTGTTATCTGTTTGCAGCATCCCTCCCTCCCCTCAACACGACTGAACAAGTGAGCCTAAAAAAAAAATAAAAGTGTCCACCACTGCCCTCCTTGTGTCAGGGCGGAAATCAGACACTGAAGAGACCAGAGACCAGCAAACAGAAGAAGCTAAACAGAGGGAACCGCCTTGGAAGTGACCCAACACTGCCCACATCACCAGAGAAAGTCCCAGATATATCTTTACTATTTTTACGATCATTCTTTTTTGTTGTTGTTGTTGATGTTGTGTGATTGTTTTTTCTTTTCTTTTTCTTCTTTTTTTTTAACTTTTTCGAAATTTTAAGTCCTATATTTCTGCTTTAATTTTTATTTTTATAGCCTACTATTACTTAAAAAAAAAGACCCTATTTTTAAAGCAAACATCATATATATCTTTTTTGTGGTTGTTGTGAAGTGGTGTGCGCCATGAGCAGGGGCAGGCCCAGTGTGGCTGAGACACTGTGAGCACATGCCAGTGTTATCTGTTTGCAGCATCCCTCCCTCCCCTCAACACGACTGAACAAGTGAGCCTAAAAAAAAAATAAAAGTGTCCACCACTGCCCTCCTTGTGTCAGGGCGGAAATCAGACACTGAAGAGACCAGAGACCAGCAAACAGAAGAAGCTAAACAGAGGGAACCGCCTTGGAAGTGACCCAACACTGCCCACATCACCAGAGAAAGTCCCAGATATATCTTTACTATTTTTACGATCATTCTTTTTTGTTGTTGTTGTTGATGTTGTGTGATTGTTTTTTCTTTTCTTTTTCTTCTTTTTTTTTAACTTTTTCGAAATTTTAAGTCCTATATTTCTGCTTTAATTTTTATTTTTATAGCCTACTATTACTTAAAAAAAAAGACCCTATTTTTAAAGCAAACATCGTATATATCTTTTTTGTGGTTGTTGTGGTTGTTTTTTAATAATTCCTGTGGCTTTGTTTTTTCTTCTTCTTCTTCTTTTCTTTATTATTGTATTTTTGAAAATCCAAACTCTACTCTAGATTTTTAATCTTTGGTTTTTGGTATTTGTTTTCAATTTTGTACATTTAAAAGCCCAATCTTCAGTACCCAATTTTACCTGAGAGCGAGATTACTGGCTTGACCACTCTCTCCTCCTTTGGACTCTCCTTTTTCTCCGCCAGGTGGCCTCTGTCTCTTCCCTCCCCCTTCTCTTCTCTACCCAACTCTGTGAATCTCTGTGTGTTCCAGATGGTGGAGATCACTTAGGGAACTGGTTACTGGCTGGATCTGTCTCTCTCTTTTTCATTTCCCTCTTTTATCCTCCTGGCCACTTCTGTCTACTTCCTCCCTCTCCTCTTCCCTGTATAACTCCGTGAACATCTCTGAGCGGTCCAGACTGTGGAGCACCCATAAGGAAGTGATTACTGGCTAGCTTGCTCTCTCCTCTTTTGATCCCACCTCATCTCATTCCAGTCACCTCTAACTACCCCCTCCCTCTTCTCTTCTCTTCTCCATGTAACTCAATGAACCTCTCTGGGTGTCCCTCAATGTGGAGAAACTTTTCATCTTTAACCTAAATGTTTTATCATCTGTGCTGTATAGATGGAGAAGTCTTGAGGCTACTGTAAAAATAAAACTGAAAACCAGAAGCAGGAGGCTTAAGTCCAAATCTTGAGAACATCAGACAACTCCAGAATCCTGGGAACATTATTCAACAGTAGCTCATCAAACGCCTCCATAAGTACACTGAAACCAAGCACCACCCAAGGGCCAACAAGTTCCAGAGCAAGACATACCATGCAAATTCTCCAGCAACACAGGAACACACCCCTGAGCTTCAATATACAGGCAACTCAAAGTTACTCCAAAACCACTGATGTCTCATAACTCGTTGCTGGATACTTCATTGCACTCCAGAGAGAAGAAATCCAGCTCCACCCACCAGAACTCCGACACAAGCTTCCCTAACCAAGAAACCTTGACAAGCCACTGATACAACCCCACTCACAGTGAGGAAACTCCATAATAAAGAGAATTCCACAAATTCCCAGAATACAAAAAGGCCACCCCAAACGCAGCAATATAACCAAGATGAAGAGACAGAGGAATACCCAGCAGGTAAAGGAACAGGAGAAATGCCCACCAAACCAAACAAAAGAGGAAGAGATGGGGAATCTACCTGAGAAAGAATTCCAAATATTGATAGTGAAAATGATCCAAAATCTTGAAATCAAAATGGAATCACAGATAAATAGCCTGGAGACAGGATTGAGAAGATGCAAGAAAGGTTTAACGAGGACCTAGAAGAAATAAAGAAGAGTCAGTCTATAATGAATAATGCAATAAATGAGATCAGGAACACTCTGGAGGCAACAAATAGTAGAATAACGGAGGCAGAAGATAGGATTAGTGAAATAGAAGATAGAATGGTAGAAATAAATGAATCAGAGAGGAAAAAGGAAAAA
>SJYX01000508.1:322586-374438 GCA_006410675.1 Oreotragus oreotragus
TATGACCCAGCAATCCCACTGCTGGGCATACACACCGAGGAAACTAGAATTAAAAGAGACACGTGTACTCCAATGTTCATCGCAGCACTGTTTATAATAGCCAGGACATGGAAACAACCTAGATGTCCATCAGCAGATGAATAGATAAGAAAGCTGTAGTACATATACACAATGGAGTATTACTCATCCTTTAAAAAGAATACATTTGAATCAGTTCTAATGAGGTGGATGAAACTGGAGCCTATTATACAGAGTGAAGTAAGCCAGAAAGAAAAACACTAATAGAGTATACTAACACATATATATGGAATTTAGAAAGATGGTAATGATAACCCTGTATGCGAGACAGAAAAAGAGACACAGATGTATAGCACGGACTTTTGGACTCTGAGGGAGAGGGAGAGGGTGGGATGATTTGGGAGAATGGCATTGAAACATGTATACTATCATGTAAGAAATGAATCACCAGTCTATATTTGATACAGGGTACAGCATGCTTGGGGCTGGTGCACGGGGATGATCCAGAGAGATGATATGGGGTGGGAGGTGGGAGGGGGGTTCAGGATTGGGAACTTATGTACACCCGTGGCAGATTCATGTCAATGTATGGCAAAACCAATACAGTATTGTAAAGTAAAATTAAATTAAAATTAAAACAAAAACAAACTACAGTGATCAAAGCAGTAAGGTACTGACACAGAAACAGACACATATGTCAATGGAACAGGATATAGAGCAGAAATAACCAGACCTATATTGCAGCTGATCTACAACAAAGGAAGTAATAATATACAATGAGGGAAAGATAGCCTCTTCAGTAAATGGTATTGGGAAAACTGGGCAGCTACACACAGAAGACTCAAACTGGATTACTCTTTCACACTCTGAGCAAAAACAAATTCAAAATAGATTAAAGACCTAAAGCCATAAAACTTCAGGTAGAAGACATAAGACAGTAACCTCTTTAACTTTTTTAATATTACTATTAATAATATTACTATTACATTTTGGGGGGATATGATTCCTCAGACAAGAGAGACAAAAGTAAAATAAACAAATGGGACTTTATCAAACTAAAATCTTTTGAACAGCAAAGAAAATTACAAACAAAAGGGCAAGGTGACTTTCTGAATGGAAGAAGACAATCGCAAATAATATATCTGATAATAGGTTAATATCCAAAAGACACAAGGAAATCATACAAGTCAATAAAACCAAATAATAATAACATGATTAAAAAAGGACTGAGACTTAAAGAGACATTTTTCCGGAAAAGACATACAAATGGCCAATAGGCACGTGCAAAGATGCTCATCATCACTAATCATCAGAGAAATGCAAATCAAACAACAATGAACTATCACCTCACACCTGTCAGAATGGCTATTATCAAAAAGTCAGTAAATAACAAAGGTTGGCGAGGATGTAGAGAAAGGGGAACTCTAGAGCACTATTGTGGGCAACGTAAATTGTTGCAGTCACTATGGAAAACAGTATGGAGTTTCTCAAAAAGTTGAAAATAAAACTGTCGTATCATCCAGCAACTCCACTCCTGGGTATTTATAAAAAAAAAAAAAAAACCCAAAAAACATTAATTAGAAAACATATATACACCCCTATGTTCATTGCAGCCTTGTTTACTACAGTTGAGAATATTGGCTAGTGAGTATTGCTCAGCCATAAGAAAGAAAGGAATCCTGTCATTTGTGACAACATGAATGGACCCAGAGGGTATCAGGCTTAGTGAAATAAATCAGGGAAAGACAAATACTGCATGATTTCACTTATATATGAAAAATAAAAGGCGAAGCAAATGAACAGAAACAGGCTCATAGAGAACAAACAGGTAGTTGACAAAAAGCAGGAGAGTGAGGGAAGGAGAGAGAAGGCTGAGGGGGATTAAAATACAAACTTTCAGCTGCAAAATAAATGTCACAGGTATGAAAGGAGTGTGAGAAATACAGTCAATAGTTATGTAATACATTTCTATGATGAATACATTGCTGGATTTATTGTGGTGATTATTTTGAAGTGTATCAAAGTACTGAAACACTAAGTTGCATAACAGGAGCAAACACAGTGCTCCTGTCCAACCATACTACAAAAACAAGCAAGCAAGCTCATAGAAAGAGAAACCAGATTTGTGGCTACCAGAGGCAGGAGACATGGGGAGGGGGATTGCATGAAGACAGTCTAAGGGTACAAACGTGGAGCTATAAAAGAAATAAACACTAGGGATGTAATTAACAACATTCAGTATCAGTTCAGTTGCTCAGTCGTGTCCGACTCTTTGCAGCCCCATGAACCACAGCACACTAGGCCTCCCCATCCATCACCAACTCCCAGAGTCTACCCAAGCCCATGTCCATTGAGTCGGTGATGCCAACCATTTCATCCTCTGTCGTCCCCTTCTCCTCCTGCCCTCAATCTTTCCCAGAATCAGAGTCTTTTCCAATGAGTCAGCTCTTCGCATCAGGTGGCCAAAGTATTAGAGTTTCAGCTTCAACATCAGTCCTTCCAATGAACACCCAGGGCTGATCTCCTTTAGAATGGACTGGTTGGATCTCCTTGCAATCCAAGGGACTCTCAAGAGTCTTCTCCAACACTACAGTTCAAAAGCATCAATTCTTCGGTGCTCAGCTTTCTTTATAGTGCAACTCTCCCATCCATATGTAACTTCTGGAAAAACCATAGCCTTGACTAGATGGACCTTTGTTGACAAAGTAATGTCTCTGCTTTTTAATATGCTGTCTAGATTGGCCATAACTTTCCTTCCTAGGAGTTAGCGTCTTTTAATTTCATGACTGCAATCACCATCTGCAGTGATTTTGGAACCCCCCACCAAAACAAAGTAAGCCACTGTTTCCCCTGTTTCCCCATCTGTTTGCCATGAAGTGATGGGAAGATACCATGATCTTAGTTTCCTGAATGTTGAGCACAGGAGCAGCTGCAAGGAGCTACCCCACATCCAAGGTCAGAGGCGGCAGCTGCACTTTGCTGGAGCAGCCATGAAGAGATACCCCAAGTCCAAGGTAAGAGAAACTCAGGTAAGACTGTAGGCGCTGAGAGAGGGCATCAGAGGGCAGACAGACTGAAACCACAATCACAGACAACTAGCCAATCTGATCACATGGACCACAGCCTTATCTGACTCAATGAAACTAAGCCATGCCATATGGGGCCACCCAAGACGGACAGGTCACGGTGGAGAGGTCTGACAGAATGTGGTCCACTGGAGAAGGGAATGGCAAACCACTTCAGTATTCTTGCCTTGAGAACCCCATGAACAATAAGAAAAGGCAAAAAGATAGGACACTGAAAGATGAACTCCCCAGGTTGGTAGGTGCCCAATACGTTACTGGAGATCAGTGGAGAAATAACTCCAGAAAGCATTAACAACATTAACTCCTTTAATTTTGTGTCTATGTGAGCTAATGGGTGACCACTAAATTTGTTTTAGTAAACGCCTCATGATCTAGGTAAGTCAAATCATTCTGCTGTCCACCATAAGCTTCTACAGGTAAGTGACAAGCGAAATTGTGAGTTGTTCAGTCATGTCTGACTCTTTGCAACCCCATGGACTGTAGCCTGCCAGGCTTCTTTGTGCATGGAATTCACCAGGTAAGAATACTGGAGTGGGTAGCCATTCCCTTCTCCAAGGGATTTTCCCGACCCACGGAGGGAACTTGGGTCTCCTGCACTACAGGAGGAGTCTTTACCATCTGAACCTCCAGGGAAGCCTGTCAACTATATCTCAATAAAACTGAAAGGAACAAAAACAAAAAAGTATCTGAAAATTTTTTATATTGAGTATATGTTTAAAGGTTAGTATTTTTATATATTTGATTCAGTAAAATATATAATTAAAATTAATTTTAACCCTCTTTTTGCTTTTTTTAATATATCTACTAAAAAGCTTTCAGTTACATATGGGACTTGCATTATATTTCTACTGGACTATTTTGTACTAGACTATAAAGGAACCTATTAACATTTTTTAAAGTAGTGACTCCACAAGAAACATTCTCTGATTATAATTCAAAATAATTGCAAAAGATAATAGAAAGATGGCTGCAACAAATGTTAACTATATGGGAGTTAGGAAACAATCTCATTTTTTAAAAACTCACTGACTCAAAGAAGAAATCAAAAACATGCATTTAAGTTTAAAAAAAGAAAATGAGAGCCGTTTACACCAAAATCTAAGGAATGGGGAGAATGTTTTATCTATGACCTCCAGTTCTTCATTATTAAGAAAACATAAAGGAACTTAATGCTTACATAAGAAATGAGAAAAACAGCTATAAAGTAAAACAAAGGAAACAAGATGATATCATCAACAAAACCAATAAGCTGCAATTAATGTAATAGAAAACAAAAATAGTAAAAAGAATGAGCAAATCCAAAAGTTATTTCTTTGAGGGGACCCATAAAATATTTCAACCCGTCATAAACCTTAAGAAGGAGAAGGAACAAAAATATTACAAATTTTATCTTTCCTATTGTGAAAAATTTTCCATAAACATTTAAAGGAGTCACATCTAAGGATAAAACATACCAAATAAATAAGACTGATGAAATCTCAAAGTAAAATCAATTTAGTTGGAACAAAAATGGTAAGAGTGTGCTTACCATGTATAACATTTGAGAATTTCAGGGTAAGTGATCTTTCATTTGGCAGAAACATACCTAAATGCCTCCAAATGACACAACTTTTCCTGCTGAGCATATTTTAAGTAATGATAATAGACAATATTTGTGTGCTCACAGTGACAATATTAAGGTCAGAATGGTTAACTCTGGGCTTCCCTTTTGTGGCTCAGCTGGTAAAGAATCCGCCTGCAATGCAGGAGACCTAGGTTCAATCCCTGGGTTGGGAAGATTTTAAAAACTCACTGACTCAAAGAAGAAATCAAAAACATGCATTTAAGTTTAAAAAAAGAAAATGAGAGCCGTTTACACCAAAATCTAAGGAATGGGGAGAATGTTTTATCTATGACCTCCAGTTCTTCATTATTAAGAAAACATAAAGGAACTTAATGCTTACATAAGAAATGAGAAAAACAGCTATAAAGTAAAACAAAGGAAACAAGATGATATCATCAACAAAACCAATAAGCTGCAATTAATGTAATAGAAAACAAAAATAGTAAAAAGAATGAGCAAATCCAAAAGTTATTTCTTTGAGGGGACCCATAAAATATTTCAACCCGTCATAAACCTTAAGAAGGAGAAGGAACAAAAATATTACAAATTTTATCTTTCCTATTGTGAAAAATTTTCCATAAACATTTAAAGGAGTCACATCTAAGGATAAAACATACCAAATAAATAAGACTGATGAAATCTCAAAGTAAAATCAATTTAGTTGGAACAAAAATGGTAAGAGTGTGCTTACCATGTATAACATTTGAGAATTTCAGGGTAAGTGATCTTTCATTTGGCAGAAACATACCTAAATGCCTCCAAATGACACAACTTTTCCTGCTGAGCATATTTTAAGTAATGATAATAGACAATATTTGTGTGCTCACAGTGACAATATTAAGGTCAGAATGGTTAACTCTGGGCTTCCCTTTTGTGGCTCAGCTGGTAAAGAATCCGCCTGCAATGCAGGAGACCTAGGTTCAATCCCTGGGTTGGGAAGATCCCCTGGAGAAGGGAACAGCTACCCACTCACCAGTATTCTGGCCTGGAGAATCCCATGGACTGTATAGTCCATGGGGTCAGAAAGAGTCGGACATGACTGAGCGACTTTCACTTTCTTCATGGTTAACTCACCCAGTCAAGGTCATTCAGCTAGGAAAATGAGAGTGAAGATTTGAACCAATGCAGTTAACTCTAGAAAATACACTCACATAGAAAAACTAAAAAGAACACCACCTCCTCACATTTCACTTTTTACAAATCTCACAGATACATACATGTTTCATCATTGGACAAATGCATTGCATGAAGAGGAAATAAAGTAGAATAAAACTTTGTAGTGTGAGCAATAAAGAAAAATGAAGTTAGAGTTGTGCAATAATAAATACATTAATGAAAAGAGATGTAAAAATCAGAATACAAAAACTACGAGGCCTAAAGTCATGGAAGTTGATATAAATTCAGTACATGTGACAAAAGAGGACAAAAAAGATGGTTGAGTCAGCAGATATGAAAACAAATCTTGCCCACAAGAGTCCTATTTCACTTAAACTCACATATTCAGGATTAACATATGCAGACTCTGAAACCATTAGGAGTGCAATAGTTCCCACCATGGAAACTTGGGGTGTGGTGACCTGGGTTAGGGGAGGTTTGTGAATGTGGTCAACCCTCATAACAAAAGCTTCCTCTTTGAGACTCAGTTCTCAGCATCACTGTCCAGACCTTCACTATGTTCATAGGCTCAGTTTTAGCTCCTCCCCAGCCCCTACAACTAGCCTTTAATGACCTCCATGTCCCACCTTGATGACCTTTCTGTGGGGAATCCAACTCTGTATGCCCCTACATTTTACTCCAGACCACAACTCCCTGCCTGAAGACATCTGATCAGCACAGCTCCATCTCTGAAGAAGTGTTCTCACTTATTTCTCTCTGTAATTAGAGAAAACCTAACTTCTCTCCCTGGCATTGTCTCACATAAAATTAATTTATTCCACTTCTCTAAAACTTCTGATTTTTTGGTGTTTAGGTCTGTGACCACACCTCAATCCCCTCCAGGATAAAACTACTCTGAATTATCAGGGCAACAAATGCAATCTGCCAGATCTTCCTTCCTCCTATTGAACACCCTCAACCAAAAACCCCTGATGGATGAATTCAGGGCTCATGTTCTCTGTTCTCCCTCAACAAGAGAAAACTGAACAAACCTTTACGATAGTTGCTTTTCAAAAGGACAATCACGGTTGAATCACACATGACTTGTCAATCCTATTACAGACCCTCAGCCTTACCTTTCATTCCTCTCAAAGACCATCACAAACCTTTACTACACTACTGGTACACTTTAACAAACTTAGCTCACCAAAGACTGCTGGGA
Source organism: Oreotragus oreotragus (assembly GCA_006410675.1). Lineage (NCBI taxonomy): Eukaryota > Metazoa > Chordata > Mammalia > Artiodactyla > Bovidae > Oreotragus > Oreotragus oreotragus. The sequence goes on from SJYX01000508.1 coordinate 329,611, forward strand.
GGAGAAGGAAAGGTGGAAATCTTTAGGTAGATCAGTATATAATGAAGCACATCGAATTAAAGCTTTTTAAAAAAACATGTGCTCCACTGGGAGCACTGATTGAACAAAAGCAGCAGTACACACCTGAGATAATGGTTTCCTGTTGGCACAGTTGATGCCCCCAATGAACACCATGTTGGGCATTATCGGTCGTGGGTAGTCCATCACAAAGTCTCCTCTGAACAGCCACACAGATCCAGAGGCAAGAATCTCCCCCAGCGCCACCTCTCTCTGAAGAAGCTCAGAGGCCATACGTGCATAAGGAGTGAAAGCAACCAGGCAAATGTGCTTCAGGCCCAGAGGGTAGAGCATGTTCTTGACCCTTTGGAAGAATGTCATGTGGTCTGAATTCCTTGTTAAAAACCTGGGAACATATGAGAAAGGGTTTGGGCATGCTGTGCCCTCAACATCTAAGCCACAGAGAAGAGATCGCAAAAAAAACACCGTAGGAATGGACAGGTACTTAGCCAGCACTGCCCCACAGGGGTTAAAAGGATCTGTTAAAACCACATCAAAGGAACTGGCATTCAGGTCTCTGATCAGATCCTTGTTATACAATAGTGCCTCACAAGACCTTTCATACAGTAAAGACACATTTTTCAAAGTTGCCATGGCTTCCCAAAACATTGTAAGAAAATGTACTCTTTGGAAAAACACATGCATATGGGTCCTCATGATGGAATCAAACTCATCCTGTGTGTAGGGAACAGCGTAGACTTTCATGGTAAAAAAGTCCTCTGCCTTGATGTGCAGGTTCACCTCCGGAGCAATGACCACTGCTTGGTGACCCCTGGCGTGGAGCTCCCGCACGGCCTCCCGCATGCTGAGCCAGTGGCTGCCCTCCATGGGGGCCACCAGCACCTTTCCAGCCTCGGCCCATCGCCCGACGCACAGACAGAGCAGGAGTCCAGCCAGCACCTGCTGCTGAANTGGTGACCCCTGGCGTGGAGCTCCCGCACGGCCTCCCGCATGCTGAGCCAGTGGCTGCCCTCCATGGGGGCCACCAGCACCTTTCCAGCCTCGGCCCATCGCCCGACGCACAGACAGAGCAGGAGTCCAGCCAGCACCTGCTGCTGAAGCTGCCGTCCCGGGGCCATCTCCGCACAAGCCAGAAGCTACTGACTTTCTGCTGGGCCTGGGCAGCCTATATCTGTGTCCTTGCATTGTCATCGAGTCACCTGCGAACACTGCCATGTCATTGGAGGGCAACGTGCCCTGTTTAATCCTAAGAGAATTGGTCCGTGCCTGTGCTTCACCAAGGAAGACCACTCCCCTTTCCTGGGAAAAAGTAAGACTTGCTGCTCTGTTTGGAGAGCATTCTAGTTCACTCTCTTGTTCATTCAAGACCCAACGCAAGACTGTGCCTGTCCATTCCCTTGGGCTCCACCTACCTCTCTGCTAACCATGTTCTCTGGGGCTGGACTGAACTCTGAGGAGTCACCTCTGCCCCAGTCCCCACCCAGAACCACTGCTGCATGTGACCTTATCTGGGAACTCTTCAAACTCTTTCCCCCCATCATGGGTGAACACGGAACACATCCAGGGAAACATATAACATCACAAGAACAGCCTTCTCTCAACAGGGAGGGGATGGTGGCTCTCTGGTTTGGTCCTGTTCCACACTGGACACCTCATGCACTGTTCAGGAGAGAGTCTGTCTGAACAGCTGCCTGATATGGAAACTTCTGGAAGAATCCTTAAGGACGACAGCAGAAGGGCTTCTTGAGGAATCTTTCTCTGCTTCATGGAATAGAACTTCCTGTTATCTAAATCATCAATGGGCAAGGCAGCTCTTTGTAGTGACGGTGGGGTGCAGAGGACGCCAGGCTCCATGGCCTGCTTCACTTTGGACAGGAGAGACTGGCCCCATGCCTCCATGCAGGCTCTGTGTAGGGACTGGAGTGTGCATTATTCTGGATCTTTAATACATCTTCTAGTTCATGTTCAGGACTTCCCAGATGGTGCAGTGGTAAAGAATTCTCCTACGAATGCAGGAGACACAAGAGACATGGACTCAATCCCTAGGTTGGGTGTCGGGAGATCCCTTGGAGTAGGAAATGGTAACCCACACCAGTTTTCTTGCCTGGAATAGCCCATAGGCTGAGGAGCCTACATAAAACTATATAAGAAAAGTCTTAATCATCAGATAACCACAAAGGTGTGGTCACTCACCTAGAGCAAAACATCTTGCACTGTGAAGTCAAGCAGGCCTTAGGAAAAATCACTGTAAACAAAGCTATTGGAGGTGATGGAATTCCAGCCAAGCTATTGCAAATCCTAAAATTGATGCCACTGAAGTGCTGCAGTCAATGCACCAGCAAATTTGGAAAACTCAGCAAGGGTCAAAGGACTGGAAAAGGTCAGTTTACACTCCAACCTCAAAGAAAGACAATGACAAAGAATGTTCAAACTACTGGACAGCTGTGCTCATTTCACATGTGATCAGGGTAATGCTCAATATCCTTCAACCTAGGCTTGAACAGTATATGAATCAAAAACTTCCAGATATACAAACTGGATTTAGAAAAGGCAGAGAAACCAGATCAAATCACCAACATCCACTGGGTCACAGAAAAAGGAAGGGAATTCCAGAAAAAAATCTAATCCTGCTACATGACTACTCTAAAGCCTTTGATTGTGTGGATAACAACAAATTGTGGAAAATTCTTAAAGCGATGGGCATACCAGACCACGTTACCTGCCTTCTGAGAAACCTGTATGCAGGTCTAGAAGCAACACTTAGAACTAGTTCAAACTTGGGAAATGATTATGTCAAATCTGTATATTGTCATCCTAATTACTTAATTTATATGCAGAGTACATCAATGCCACACAGCTTGAATCACAAGCTGAAAGCAAGATTTCCTGGAGAAAAATCGACAACCTCAAATATCCAGATGATACCACTCTCATGGCAGAAAATGAAGAAGAATGAAAGAGTCTCTTAATAAGGGTGAAAGAGGAGAGTGAAAGAGCAGGCTTAAAACTCAGCATTCAAACATTAAGATCATGGTATCCAGTGCCATTACTTCATGGAAAATAGATGGGGAGAAAGGGGAAACACTGGCAGATTTTATTTTCTTGGGCTCCAAAATCACTGCAGATGGTGACTATAGCCACAAAATTAAAAGACGTTTACTCCTTGGAATAAAAGCTATCACAAAACTAGACAGCATATTAAAAAGCAGAGACAACACATACCAACAAAAGTAGATATAGCCAAAGCTACGGTTTTTCCAGCAGCCATGTACGGACATCAGCGTTGGACCATAAAGAAGGCTGAGCACCAAACAATTGATGCTTTCAAATTGTGGTGCTGGAGAAAACTCCATAGAGTCCCCTGGACAGCAAGGAAATCAAACCAGTCAATCCTAAGAGAAACCAACCCTGAATATTCACTGGAAAGACTGATGCTAAAACTGAAGCTCCAATACTTTGGCTCAGTTCAGTTCAGTTCAGTTGCTCAGTCGTGTCCGACTCTTTGCGACCCCATGAATACCAGCACGCCAGGCCTCCCTGTCCATCACCATCTCCCAGAGTTCACTCAGACTCACGTCCATCAAGTCAGTGATGCCATCCAGCCATCTCATCCTCAATCGTCCCCTTCTCCTCCTGTCCCCAATCCCTCCCAGCATCAGAGTTTTTTCCAATGAGTCATCTCTTCTCATGAGGTGGCCAATCATTCCTTCCAAAGAAATCCCAGGGTTGATCTCCTTCAGAATGGACTGGTTGGATCTCCTTGCAGTCCAAGGGACTCTCAAGAGTCTTCTCCAACACCACAATTCAAAAGCATCAATTCTTCGATGCTCAGCCTTCTTCAAAGTCCAACTCTCACATCCGTACATGACCTCAGGAAAAACCATAGCCTTGACTAGACGGACCTTAGTCGGAAAAGTAATGTCTCTGCTTTCGAATATACTATCTAGGTTGGTCATAACTTTTCTTCTAAGGAGTAGGCGTCTTTTAATTTCATGGCTGCAGTCACCATCTGCAGTGATTTTGGAGCCCCCAAAAATAAAGTCTGACACTGTTTCCACTGTTTCCCTATTTATTTCCCATGAAGTGATCGGACCAGATGCCATGATCTTTGTTTTCTGAATGTTGAGCTTTAAGCCAACTTTTTATACTTTGGCCACCTGATGAGAAGAACTGACTCATTGGAAAAAGACCTGATGCTGGGAAAGACTGAGGGCAGGAGAAGGGAAATACAGAGGATGAGATGGTTGAATGGCATCACTGACTGCATGGACATGAGTTTGAGCAAGCTCCAGGAGATAGTGAAGGACAGGGAAGCTTGGTGTGCCACAGTCCATGGGGCCACAAACAGTTGGACACAACTTGGCAACTGAACAACAACAATTCAGGGTTGATATAAGCAGACTCTGTAACTATGAGGAAAGCCGTAGCTCGCACCATAGAAATGCAGGGCTGGTGACTGGGCTGTGGTAGGCATGGTGAGGTGCTCAGTCCCTTCCTCTTTGACTCACTTCTCAGCATCCCTGTCGCCACCTTCACTGTGCTCGTGGCTCAGTTTGACCTCCTCTCCAGCCCCCACCACTAGCCTTTGAGGACCTCAGTGGCCCATGATGAGGACCTATCTGACATGCCGTTCAACTCTGTACATCCCCGCATTTTACCCCAGGCCCCAGCTTCTGGTCAGCACAGCTCCATCTCAAGAAACTTGGGCTCAATTGTTCCTTTCTCTGATCACAGAAAGCCAGACTTCCATCTCTGGTTTTCTCTCCCTTCCACTCTATTTATTCAACCTCTCTGAAACTTCTGCTTCCTTTTGGGGTTGAAGTCTCCAGTGACCACCCCTAATACCTTTCCAAGACAAAACCTCGATGAAGTCAGGGGAATAAACGCAATTTTCCAGTTCTTTCCTCTGCCAATTGAACACCCTCAAGCAAAAAACCCATGATGGATGGATTCACAGCTCAAGTTCTTGGCTCCTACTAGATTGAAAAAACTGCATGACCATTACAACAGACTCTGTTGGAAAGGGCAATCATGGTCAAATCACCCCATTTCTTGTCAAACCTAATATGGACCTTCACCCCTGCCTCTCATTTGTCTCAAAGTCCATCACAAACCTACACTACCCTTCTCGAGCACTTTAATAATGGATCTCACCAAAGACTGTTCAAAGGAGAATGAGAGGTAGAAATCTTAGAAAGATCAGTAGATAAGTAAGCATGTGGAAGTAAGCTGTTGTTTTTAAATATGTTCCACTTGGGAATTCCCTGATGGTCTAGTGATTGGAACTGTCCATTTTGCAAGTCTAAGGTTGCAGTGAGGTGAAAAATTTTTTTTAATTTTTTAACTCAAAGATTGTGCTCCACTGGGAGCACTAATTGAACAAAAGCAGTACACACCTGAGATAACGGTTTCCTGTTGGCACAGTTGATGCCCCCAATGAACACCATGTTGGGCATGATCGGCCGCGGGTAATCCATCACAAAGTCTCCTCTGAACAGCCACACGGATCCAGAGGCAAGAATCTCCCTCAGTGACACTTCTCTCTGAAGAAGCTCAGAGGCCATACGTGCATAAGGAGTGAAAACAACCTGGCAAATGTACTTCAGGGCCAGAGGGTAGAGCATGTTCTTGACCCTTTGGAAGAATGTCATGTGGTCTGAATTCATTGTTAATAACCGAGGAACATATGAGAAAGGGTTTGGGCACGCTGTGCCCTCAACATCTAAGTCACAGGGAACAGAACGCAAAAAAAACACAGCAGGAATGGACAGGTATTTAGCCAGCACTGCTCCGCAGGGGTGAACAGGGTCTGTTAAAACCACATCGAAGGAACTGGCATTCAGGTTCCTGATAAGATCCTTGTTATACAGCAGCCCCTCACAAGATCTTTCAAAGAGCAAAGACGCATTTTTCAAAGATGCCATAGTTTTCAAAAACATCATTACCCAATGTACTTTTTCAAAGAGCAGATTTACATGAGTCTTCATGAGGGAATCCAGTTTCTCCTGTGTGTAGGGAATACCATAGGTTTTCGTGGTGAAAAAGTCCTCTGCCTTGATGTGCATATTCACCTCCGGAGCAACAACCACTGCTTGGTGACCCCTGGCGTGGAGCTCCCGCACGGCCTCCCGCATGCTGAGCCAGTGGCTGCCCTCCATGGGGACCACCAGCACCTTCCCAGCCTCTGCCCATCGCCCGACGAACAGACAGAGCAGGAGTCCAGCCAGCACCTGCTGCTGGAGCTGCAGTCCTGGGGCCATCTCCACACAAACCAGAAGGTGCTCCGTCTCTGGTCAGGCTGTGCCACCTATATGTGTTCCCGTATCTTTATCTCATCATCAAGTCACTTAAGCAAAATGGCATGTTACTGGAAGGCAGCGTGCCCGCCTTACATTAATCATTACAGGATAAGTCCATGCCTCAGTTTCATCACCTCTGATCTCACCCAGGGAATGGTTAACCCCTTATCGTGGAAAAACTCTTCTGACCTGCTGCTCCCAATAGAGAGCATTCTAGTTCACTCTCTTGTTCTTCATCCAATTGCCAAAGCAAGACTGTGCCTGTCTATTCCCTTGGTCACCTCCTACCTCTCTGCTAACCCTGCTCTCTGGGGCTGGACTGAACTCTGAGGAGTCACCTCTGCCCCAATCCCACCCAGAACGGCTGCTGCATGTGACCTTATCTGGGAACTCTTTAAACTCTTTCCCCCCATCACAGGTGAATACGGAGCCCATCCAGGGCAACATATAAGATCATGAGAAGAGCCTTCTCTCAGCAGGGAGGGGATGGTGGCTCCCTGGTTTGCTCCTGTTCCACACTGGACACCTCTCGCACTCCCCAGAGAGAGTCTGTCAGAGCAGCTGCCTGATGTGGAAACTTCTGGAAGGATCCTTGAGGACAACAGCAGAAGGGCTGCTTGAGAATTCTCTCTCTGCCTCATGGAGGAGAACTTCCTGTTATCTACATCACCAGTGGGCAAGGCAGCTCTTTGTAACGACAGTGGGGCTCAGAGGACGCCAGGCTCCAGGGCTGCCTCACTGTGGACAGGAGGGACGCCCCCGGGCCTCCGTGCAGGCTCCCTGAATCCTCCTCTGATGCGGACCCCACTAGGCTTCCACCGCTCTGTGTAGGGATGAAGTGTGCATTATTCTGGGTCTCTAGTGCATCTTATAGTTCATGTTCAGGACTTCCCAGAGGGTGCAGTGGTAAAGAATTCTCCTACAAACGCAGGAGACACAAGACATGTGGATTCAATCCCTAAGTTGTGTGTCGGAAGATCCCTTGGAGTAGGAAATGGTAACTCACTCCGTTTTCTTGCCTGGTATAGCTCATAGACAGAGGATCCTACACAAAACTATACAAGAAGAGTCTTAATCATCAGATAGCCACAAAGGTGTGGTCACTCACCTATAGCAAAACATCTTGCACTGTGAAGTCAAGCAGGCCTTAGAAGAATCACTGTAAACAAAGCTATTGGAGGTGATGGAATTCCAGCTGAGCTATTGCAAATTCTAAAACTGATGCTGCTAAAGCACTGCACTTAATACACCAGCAAATTTGGAAAACTCAGCAAGGGCCAATCCAGCCCATGACAAGGTCATGAGTAAGGAAGCCTGACAAAAGGCAAGGACGTGTTCAGGCTTCAGGGGTTCCCCCTGGAATTTCTTGAGCATGTACCCCCAAAACCAAAAAATCTGCCGGCTTTTGTACTCTGCTCTTCTGATATCCTCTGGAAAAAGTCAAATCAGGGCTTTAGTCTTCTGCATTTGAAAGGGATGTTTCTGCTCTAACCCCCCCTGATAACTCTCTAGCTTGCCTAACAGGTTCCCCCAGAGCTCTTACAGCTTGTGAATTGCTTACAGCCCCCCAGCTGTGAGAGGCACAAAGCTTAAAAGCATCTTAAAGATACAGAGCCTTTTCTAAAGAGTTAAAATTATATTGGTAGAGGGTTTTCACTATTGACTCAATGACTGCTGCCAGACCTCCATATTCTTTATCTTTTAGGCACCTGGGAGGATGCTAATCAATGTAAATGGAATATGGAAAAAGATATATAGTAGTTTTGATGTTAGCAACACTAGACTTTTGAGTTAATTACTTTTCTTTTGTTATAAGTCACTGTACTTTTACTTTTTATAAATTGCTGTATTTTTGCTATGCAAGAATGTAACTTTATTTAGTGCTTTCTGAGAGTGGCACCAGACTTTGGGAAGATCAACACAAACAAGTCTTCTGGTTGACAAACCCTTATCAGAAAAAGGCTGTAAAACGTTAATTGGCCCTTTTGGCTGGAAGATGATGTAAATTACCTAAGACTTGTGTATACAACTGGGTATGCAGAGAGAAAAGCGTGGTTTTGATAAAAGTCAGGGCTGCTAACGCTGCATAATTTTGTATTACCCATTGATCTCTATGTACAATCAAAAAGGTATAAAAGGCCTTCTGAACAATAGAGGCTAGGACCAGTTGCTGGACTGGTTTCCCCTGTGTCTTCTCTCTAATTTCAGGCTGAATTACCATCTGGGGCATGGAGGCTCACCATGTCTACTTACTTGTCCCGGCTTTTAAGATCCATGCGAGGGGGAGCCCAAAGCGGGGCACCCCCCGATATTCAAGAGGACACCGGTGGCCTAATGTAGATGGTGCAAGCTCCTTGTCTGGAACTTTATTGGCTTTCCACATAAACCAAGTTATTCAGCCTCTTTTCTCCACTTAATTTTCCTACTACACTATTTCTTCCTAATCTAGTCTTATATTAATAAATAAATAAGTTTTTTCCTCGCCAATGCCATCTCTCCTTCAAATCACCCTGGTTCCACCGGGGCTGGAACCCGGCAAGTTTACACTCCAAACTCAAAGAAAGACAATGCCAAAGAATGTTCAAACTACTGGATAACTGTGTTCATTTCACATGTTAGCAAGGCAATACTCAAAATCCTTCAAACAATATGTGACTCAAAAACTTCCAGATGTACAAGCTGGATTTAGAAAAGGCAGAGAAATTACCAACATTCACTGCATCATAGAAAAAACAAGGGAATTCCAGAAAAAAAATCTCCTTCTGCTTCATGACTACTTGAAAGCCTTTGATTGTGTGGATCAAAACAAACTGTGGAAAATTCTTAAGGAGATGGGAGTACCAGACCATATTACCTGCCTTCTGAGAAACCTGTATGTGGGTCTAGAAGCAACAGTTAGAACTGAACATGGAACAACAAACTAGTTCAAAACTGGGAAATGATTATGTCAAAGCTGTATATTGTCATCCTTCTTATTTAATTTATATACAGAGAACATCATTTGAAATGCCACACAGCTTGAATCACAAGCTGGAATCCAGATTGCCAGGGGAAATATCAATGACCTCAGATATGCAGATGATACCACTCTCATGGCAGACAACAAAGAAGAATGAAAGAGTCTCTTGATAAGAGTGAAAGAGGAGAGTGAAAAAGCTGGCTTAAAACTCAGCATTCAAACATTAAGATAATGGCAAATAGATGGGGGGAAAGTGGAAACACTGGTAGATTTTATTCTCTTGGGCTCCAAAATCACTGCGGATGGTGACTATAGCCACAAAATTAAAAGACGCTTGCTCCTTGGAAGAAAAGCTATGACAAAACTAGACAGTGTATTAAAAAGCAGAGACATCACTTTGCCAACAAAACTTGATATAGTCAAACCTATGGTTTTTTCAGCAGCCATATATGGTGGGAATGTTGGACCATAAGGATAGCTGAGCACTGAAGACTGATGCTTTTCAAACTGTGGTGCTGGAGAAGAGTCCCTAGAGTCCCCTGGACAGCAAGGAAATCAAACCAGTCAATCCCAAGAGAAACCAGCCCTGAACACTCACTGGAAAGACTGATGCGAAAACTGAAGCTCCGATACTTTGGCCACCTGATGAGAAGAACTGACTCATTGGAAAAGGACCTGATGATGGGAAAAAACTTAGGAAAGAAGGAGAAGGGGAATACAGAGCATGAGATGGCTGAATGGCATCACTGACTCCATGGACATGAGTTTGAGCAAACTCCGGGAGATAGTGAAGGACAGGGAAGCTTGGTGTGCCACAGTCCAAGGGGCCACAAACAGCTAGACACAACTTGGCAACTGAACAGCAACAACAATAATTCAGGGTTGATAGGATCAGACTCTGTAACTATGAGGAAAGCTGTAGCTCGCAGCACAGAAATGCAGGGCTGGTGACTGGGCTGTGGTAGGCATGGTGAGGTGCTCAGTCCCTTCCTCTTTGACTCACTTCTCAGCTTCCCTGTCGCCACCGTCACTGTGCTCGTGGCTCAGTTTGACCTCCTCTCCAGCCCCCATCACTAGCTTTTGAGGACCTCAGTGGCCCATGCTGAAGACCTATCTGACATGCCATTCAACTCTGTACATCCCCGCATTTTACCCGAGGCCCCAGCTACTGGTCAGCACAGCTCCATCTCAAGAAACTTGGCTCAATTATTCTTCTCTCTGATCACAGAGAGCCCAGCTTCCATCTCTGGTTTTGTCTCCCTTCCACTCTATTTATTCAGCCTCTCTGAAACTTCTGCTTCCTTTTGGGATTGAGGTCTCCAGTGACCACCCCTAATACCTTTCCAAGACAAAACCTCGATGAAGTATCTGGGCAATAAACGCAATTTGCCGTTTCTTTCCTCTGCCAATTGAACACCCTCAAGCAAAAAACCCATGATGGATGGATTCACAGCTCAAGTTCTTGGCTCCTACTAGATTCAGAAAACTGCACAACCATTACAACAGAGGTTGTATGAAAGGGCTATCATGGTCGAACCACCCCATTCCTTGTCAAACCTAACATGGACCTTCACCCCCGCCTCTCATTCGTCTCACAGTCCATCAGAAACGTACAGTTCACTCCTGGAGCACTTTAACAATGTATCACGCCAAAGACTGTTCAAAAGAGAATGCGAGGTAGAAATCTTTAGAAAGAGCAGTAGATAAGTAAGCATGTGGAAACAGGTTGTCTTTTAAAAATATGTTCCACTTGGGAATTCTGTCTGTCCAGTGGTTGGAACCCATCATTTCACTGGAGAATGAAATGAAAAATGAAAACATTTTTAAATTTTTTTAATTAAAAGAATGTGCTCCACTGGGAGCACTGATTAAACAAAAGCAGCAGTACACACCTGAGATAACGGTTTCCTGTTGGCACAGTTGATGCCCCCAGTGAACACCATGTTGGGCATCATCAGCCACGGGTAGTCCATCACAAAGTCTCCTCTGAACAGCCACACGGATCCAGAGGCAAGAATCTCCCCAGCGACACCTCTCTCTGAAGAAGCTCAGAGGCCATACGTGCATTAAGGAATGAGAGAAACCAGGCAAATGTACTTCAGGGCCAGAGCATAGAGCATGTTCTTGACCCTTTGGAAGAATGTCATGCGGTCTAAATTTGTTGTTAAAAACCTAGGAACATATGAGAAAGGGTTTGGGCACGCTGTGCCCTCAGCATCTAAGTCACATGGAATTTGCCACACACACACAAAAAAAAAAACGCAGTAGGAATGGACAGGTATTTAGCCAGCAGTGCCCTGCAAGGGTGAACAGAATCTGTTAAAACTACATCGAAGGAACTAGCATTCAGGTGCCTGATAAGATCCTTGTTATGCAGCAGCCCCTCACAAGACCTTTCAAAGAGCACAAAGATGCCATAGTTTCCAAAAACATCGTTACAAAATATACTTTTCAAAAAGTACTGGTAAACAACTCTTCAGGAGGGAATCAAATGTGTGCTGTGTGTAGGGGAAAGGTGAAAAAGTCCTCTGCCTCGACGTGCACGTTGACCTTCGGAGCAACAACCACTGCTTGGTGACCCCTGGAGTGGAGCTCCCGCACGGCCTCCCGCATGCTGAGCCAGTGGCTGCCCTCCATGGGGGCCACCAGCACCTTCCCAGCCTCGGCCCATCACCCGACGCACAGACAGAGCAGGAGTCCAGCCAGCATCTGCCGCCGAAGCTGCAGTCCCGGGGCCATCTCCGCACAAACCAGAAGGAACTGAGTCCCTGGTCGGGCTGTGCCGCCTGTATGTGTTCCCTTACCTTTATTTTATCAAGTCACTTAAGCAAAATGATGGTTTGTCATTGGAAGGCAGCGTGCCCACCGAACATTAATCATTACAGGATAAGACTATGCCTGTGTTTCATCACCTCTGATTTCACTCAGGGAAAGATCACACCCCCTTACCTTGGAAAACCTCCTCTGACTCTACTGCTTCCTCTGGGGAACATTCTAGTTCACTCTCTTGTTCTTCATCCAAGACCCAAAGCAAGGCTGTGCCTGCCCATTCCCTTGATCACCTCCTACCTCTCTGCTAACTGTGTTCTCTGGGGCTGGACTGAACGCTGAGGGGTCACCTCTGCCCCAATCCCCACCCAGAACCTCTGCTGAATGTGATCTTATCTGAGAACTCTTTAAATTTTTCACCCCAATTCGTAGGGGAACACAGAGCTAATCCAGGGAAATGTATTACATTGCTAGGGCTGCTTTCTCAGCAGGGAGGGGATGGTGGCTCTCTGGTTTATTCCAGTTCCACACTGGACACCTCTTGCACTGCTCAGGAGAGTCTGTTGGAACAGCTGAATGATATGGAAACATCTGGAAGGATCCTTGAGGACAACAGGGCTGCATCGAATTCTCTGTCACCTCATGGAATAGAACTTCCTGTTATCTAAATCACCAAGGGGCAAGGTAGCTCTTTGTAATGACAGTGGGGCTCAGAGGGCACCAGGTCCCAGATCTTGCTCACCCTGGACAGGAGGAAGCTGGCCCCATGCTTCCATGCAGGTTCTCTGAATCCTCTTCTGATGCAGAAGGTACCAGTCCTCCACTACTCTGGTTAGGGACTGAAGTGAATTAATCTGGACCTTTATTATATCTTATAGTTTATGTTCAGATTTTTCTCCAAGGTCAGTTACAGACCAAATCCTGAAAAGGACAGATTCCTCAGAACAGAGTAGCTCCAGAATCTGTGAGACCCTTCTGACATGGGGCCTGTGCAATGATTGTGTCTCAGATCCATGAGGTGACCCTACTACAGAGACTGATGGCCACGTGTGCTCAACAGACTGTGGCACCTCCATGTCTGATCTGCCCTGGGGAGAAGGGGTAGGGCTTTCTGTGCAGCCCAGCTTTCTCACTGAGCACCCACTTCTGCATCCAGGGCTTCTGCCCTGACACATCCTGCCATGGGCCACATGTCCGGCTAAGCTGACATTTTCCTTTGGGAGGAAGTTTTCCCTCATTCGGGATCCACGATGATAACAGATTTCATCACGGGGCAAATGCATGCAGGCCAGTGTGCCTCCTGTATCACACAGGCTGCCACCATGCTGGGGGCATTTGCTTTAACCATCCTTGGAGGCTGTGGTCCAAGATCCTGGATCTCCAACAGCAATATCTCAGCTCTTTTTCTGGATCCTGTTTCTGTCCCAGCCATATTCCTGCATGTTTTCCCCAAGGCTCACTTTCTGACCTCCACTCCCAGCTTAAATCCTATCATATCTGTCAAGCAGATTACAGAGCACTTGTCAGCAAAACCAGAGCCAGGCACCAACTCCGTGGGGGAATAGCAAAGGTCATCACTATGCCAGCCGCCAGGAGTGGAAGTCCAAACACCTCTGCCCACTGCCTCTTGGTATCCGAATCACCGGGAAGAGCATAGTCAAGCACTGACTGGATGGAAGAACACTTTCCTTACAGAGAGCACAATTAGCCCCAACAGTGGGCATTGGTACCCACAACCAGCCAGTCTCCCCTGACGGCCGACGCAGAGCAATGTGCCTACATGCATCCCTTTTATGCCCAGGAGAAAGACCCTGCCCCCTCCCTGCAGAGGACAGTGTAACAGGAGGGTTGGCCACTTCAAAGACAGAAGAGCAGTCACTGAGCCTGAAACAGGGAAGTACACTCTCACACAGGGTGATAAGCCTAGCATAGGCTGGCTGGCTCCGATGGAGGAAGAGTCCCAAGCCCAAGGCCCATTCTTATGCTGCCAAGTGAGGGCCAAAACACTACATGCATGGGAGTTCCCTGGTGGTCCAGTGGCTAAGAATCTCCCTTCTAATGCAAAGGACATGGGTTCAATCCCTGGTTGAGAAACTAACGTCCCATGTACTGTCGGGCAACCAACCTTGTGTGCCACAGCGAAGATCCTGCCTGCCACAACTGAGACCTGACACAGCCAAAATAAATAAATAAACATTTAATACATATTTTATTACTTATGTATAAGTAATTAAATAAAATAATTTATAAATAAATAAAACTGCTTCCATGAGACTGCCTTTCCCAACACCGTTTTATGATTTTTTACACAAAGGCAAGCCACAGTTGGTGATTTGATGGGCCCCACCTTCGCCTGAACAGAGGTATGAATAAGCGAGAAGTATTCTTGACAGTAAGATAACTCTACACCATGGGAATCTCATGGAACTTTCAAGAGCAGGGGACTGAAAGTGGAGAGGGCTGTGTTCACCTCAAAGTGCTCGGAACAGGGTGACTTGGAACAACAAAAGTGTGTTGCCTCCCACTGTGGTAGCAGAGTCGAAGGACGTGCGCTCATCTTCTCCTGCGACAACTCCAAAATTGCAACTCGCTGCTGAACAGCCATCGACCGGAGAATGTTGGACCCCACCAAAAAAAGATACCCACATCCAAGGGCAAGTGAGAAGCTGCAATAAGATGTAGGAGGGGTGAAATTGCATTTAGAATCAAACCCCATACCCGCCAGAGATGCTCAGAGGACTCAAACAAAACCTTGTGTGCAACAGGATGCAGAGACCCCCAGAGACTGAGCCAGACCTGCCTTTGAGTGTTTGAGTATCTCGTGCAGAGGCACAAGCCAGCAGTGGCCTGCCATGGGGATAGGGGCTCTGGCTGTGGCAGACCTGGGTCTCCCAGCGTGTGGCATCAGCCCTCTTGGAGGAAGTTGCCATTAGCACCACCACAGATCCACCGAGCAGACCACCCACAAGCTGCAGAACAATGATATCAAACAAATTCTGGCACTGTTAAGAAAGCCCTAGGACCCACAGCAGATTTCCCAACCTGGGGATCTGGCAATGGGACTGGGAATCCCCAGGGAATTTGACTTTGGGGGCCAACGGGAGACTGAGCCAGACTTGCCTATGAGTGTCCAGGAGTGTCCGGTGCAGGCGTGGGTGGACAGTCTGGCCTCAGGCCAAACAAGAGAGAGAGCACACAGCCCCACCCTTCAACAGAAATTGATTAAAGATTTACTGAGCTTGGGCATTCTTTGGCATTGCCTTTCTTAACTACCACACAATTGCACTCATCTCACACGCTAGTAAAGTAATGCTCAAATTTCTCCAAGCCAGGCTTCAGCAATACGTGCACTGTGAACTTCCAGATGTTCAAGCTAGTTTTAGAAAAGGCAGAGGAACCAGAGATCAAATTGCCAACATCCACTGGATCACAGAAAAACCAAGAGAGTTTCAGAAAAATATCTATTTCTGCTTTATTGACTATGCCAAAGCCTTTGACTGTGTGGATCACAATAAACTGTGGAAAATTCTGAGAGAGATGGGAATACCAGATCTGACCTGCCTCCTGAGAAATCTGTATGCAGGTCAAGAAGCAGCTGTTAAAACTAGACATGGAACAATGGACTGGTTCCAAATAGGGAAAGGAGTATGTCAAGGCTATATATTGTCACCCTGCTTATTTAACTTATATGGAGAGTACATCATGAGAAACATTGGACTGGAAGAAGCACAAGCTGGAATCAAGATTGCCGGGAGAAATACAAATAGCCTCAGATTTGTAGATACCACCACCCTTACAGCAGAAACCAAAGAGGAACTAAAGAGCCTCTTGATGAAAATGAAAGAGGAGAGTGAAAAAGTTGGCTTAAAACTCATCATTCAAAAAACTAAGGTCATGACATCCGGTCCCATCACTTCATGGCAAATAGATGGGGAAACAGTGGAAACAGTGGCTGACTTTATTTTCTTGGGTTCCAAAATCACTGTAGATGGTGACTGCAGCCATGAAATTAAAAGATTCTTGCTCCTTGGAAGAAAAACCATGACCAACCTAGACGGCATATTAAAAAGCAGAGACATTACTTTGCCGACAAAGGTCCAACTAGTCAAAGCTGTTTCTTCGAGTAGTCATGTACGGATGTGAGAGCTGGACAATAAAGAAAGCTGAGCACCAAAGAATTGATGCTTTTGAACTGTGGTGTTGGAGAAGACTCTTGAGAGTCCCTTGGACTGCAAGGAGATCCAACCAGTCCATCCTAAAGAAAATCAGTCCTGAATATTCATTGGCAGGACTGATGCTGAAGCTGAAGCTCCAATACTTTGGCCACCTGATGTGAAGAACTGATTCACTGAAAAAGACCCTGATGCTGCGAAAGATTGAAGACAGCAGAAACCAAAGAGGAACTAAAGAGGAGAAGGGGATGGCAGAGGATGAGATAGTTGGATGGCATCACTGACTCGATGGACATGAGTTTGAGCAAGCTCTGGGAGTTGGTGATGGACAGGGAAGCCTGGTGTGCTGCAGTCCATGGGGTCACAAAGAGTCAGACACGACTGAACGACTGAACTGAACTGATTCTGGAGGTGTTTGCACTCAGTCATGTCTGACTCTTTTCGACCCCATGAAGTGTAGCCTCCAGGCTCCTCTGTCCATGAGATTTCCCAGGCAAGAATACTGGAGAGGGTTGTCATTTCTGTCTCCAGAGGCTCTTCCTCTGGAGGGATCAAACCCATGTCTCCGGTGGCTCCTGCATTGCAGGCAGATTCTTTAACTGCTGAGCCATCGAGGCAGCCCCACATTCTGAAGGGCACAGTCCAAATCAAGGTGTAACAAGGCCACCCTCCGTCCGAAGGCTCTGAAGGGAAACCTCTCCTTGCCTCTTCCGACTTTGGTGTCTGCCTGCAATGTTGGTCCTCCGTGGCTTAGAGATGCATCACTCTTTGCCCATCTTCCCCCCATGTTTCTTTACATTGTCTTCCTTCTGTGCATGTCTGTTTCTGTGACTGAATCTCTTTTTATAAAGACAACAGTTTCATTGAGGACTTTCCTGGTGGCTCAGAGGTAAAGAATCTGCCCTCCAATGTAGGACACCTGGGTTCAATCCCTGAGTTGGGAAGATTCCCCTGGAGGAGGAAATGGCAACTCACTCCAGTATTCCTGCCTGGAGAATTCCATGGACAGAGGAACTGGCTTCAGTCCATGGGGTCAAAAATGAGTCAGATACAACTTAGTGATTCAACAACAGCAGCAAGTCATACCTCAGTTAACTTGACTACCTCTGTCAAGACACAGTATCCAAATACACTCACATTCAGAGGTGTTCAGTGTTCAGTTCAGTTCAGTGTTAGGATCATCATATTTAAAAAATATATATATATATTTTGGGGGGGCTATGCTGGACTTATTTTTGGACTGTAGTACACCAGACTCCTCTATCCATGGGATTTCCCAGGCAAGAATCCTGGAGTGGGTTCCATTCCCTTCTCCAAGGATAAAAACTTATTCATTTATTTATTTTTGGCTGTCTCGGGTCTGAGTTGCTACGC
Source organism: Oreotragus oreotragus (assembly GCA_006410675.1). Lineage (NCBI taxonomy): Eukaryota > Metazoa > Chordata > Mammalia > Artiodactyla > Bovidae > Oreotragus > Oreotragus oreotragus. The sequence goes on from SJYX01000508.1 coordinate 347,202, forward strand.
GCAGGCTTTCTCTAGTTGTGGTGGGCGGGGCCTCCTCCCCACTGCAGCGCTTGGGCCTCTCGTCGCGCTGGCTGCTCTCGCGGGAGCAGGCGCTCTAGGCTCACGGGCTTCGGCTGTTGCCGCACATGGGCTCGTGGGCTCGTGGGCTCAGTGGCTGTGGTTCCGAGGCTCGAGAGCACAGGTTCAGCTGGGGCGCGTGGACTTAGTGACTCCACAGTATGCGGAATCTCCCCAGACCAGGGATCAAACCCTTGTCCCCTGCATTGGCAGGCAGACTCTTATCCACAGCGCCTCCGGGGAAGTCCCACAACATACCTTTTTTGAGGTAGCCTCGATCCAACTTATAACCAAGCACCAGCTCTCCACGGGATGTGTGAGCCAGGCTGGGGCTTGAACTTCATCCAAAAGACTGGGGTAGCTACTGAAGTCGGTGTGGCCAAGTATGTGATGTTTAAGAATGCCTTTTGCAGACAAGTGGGGAATAATTCAGAGAGGTCACCGTGGACCCCAGCGGTCCACCTCACAGGCTGTTTGTGTGAGGTGAGGGCCTGTATCCCAATTGAAGCCATTTTGGGGACTGTCAATTGAGAGGCAGTACAGGAATTATTCCAGCAGGGGGCGGTCACAGCAAACGTTCAGTTCAGTTCAGGTCAGTCGCTTAGGCGTCTATGACTTTCCAACCCCATGAACTGCAGCACGCCAGGCCAACCTGGTCATCGCCAACTCCCAGAGTTTACTCAAACTCATCATTGAATTGGTGATGCCATCCAGCCACCGCATCCTCTGTCATCCCCTTCTCCTTCTGCCTTCAATCTTTCCCAGCAACAGGGTCTTTTCCAATGAGTCAGCTCTTCGCATCAGGTGGCCAAAGTATTGGAGTCTCAGCTTCAACATCAGTCCTTTCAATGACCACCCAGGACTGATGTCCCTTAGAATGGACTGGTTGGATCTCCTTGCAGTCCAAGGGACTCTCAAGAGTCTTCTCCAACACCACAGTTTAAAAGCATCAATTCTTCGGTGCTCAGCTTTCTTCACAGTCCAACTCTCACATCCATACATGACTACTCAAAAAACCATAGTTTTGACTAGACAGACCTTTTTTGGCAAAGTAATATCTCTGCTTTTTATTATGCTATCTAGGTTGGTCATAGCTTTTCTTCCAAGGAGCAAGCATATTTTAATTTCATGGCTGCAGTCACCATGTTCAATGATTTTGGAGCCCCCAAAAATAAAACCTGTCACTGTTTCCCCATCTGCTATGAAGTGATGGGACCTGATGCCATGATCTTTGTTTTCTGAATATTGAGCTTTCAGCCAACTTTTTCACTCTCCTCTTTCACTTTCATCAAGAGGCTTTATTTTTTCTTCACTTTCTGCCATAACGTGGGGTCATCTGCATATCTGAGGCTATTTATATTTCTCCCAGCAATCTTGATTCCAGCTTGCGCTTCCTCCAGCCCAGCATTTCTATGATGTACTCTGCATATAAGTTAAATGAGCTGAGTGACAATACACAGCCTTGACATACTCCTTTCCCTATTTGGAACCAGTCTGTTGTTCCATGTCCAGTTCTAACTGTTGCTTCTTGACCTGCATACAGATTTTTCAAGAGGCAGGTCAGGTGGTCTGGTATTCCAATCTGTTTCAGAATTTCTGACAGTTTGTTGTGGTCCACACAGTCAAAGGCTTTGGCATAGTCAATAAAGCAGAAATACATGTTTTTCTGGAACTCTCTTGCTTTTTCGATGATCCAACAGATGTTGGCAATTTAATCTCTGGTTCCTCTGACTTTTCTAAATCCAGCTTGAACATCTGGAAGTTCACGGTTCACATATTATTGAAGCCTGGCTTGGAGAATTTTGAGCATTACTTTACTAGCATGTGAGATGAGTGCAATTGTGTGGTACTTTGAGGATTATTTGGCGCTGGATTTAAATGGATACATCTTTCCTTTGCTTTTTGCTTCTCTTCTTTTCTCAGCTATTTGTAAGGCCTCCTCAGACAACCATTTTGCCTTTTGCATTTCTTTTTCTTGGGAATGGTCCTGATCCCTGCCTCTTGTACAATGTCATGAACCTCTGTCAGTAGTTCTTCAGGCACTCTATCAGATCTAATCTCTTGAATCTATTTGTCACTTCCACTGTATAATCATAAGGGATTTGATTTAGGTCATACCTGAATGGTCTAGAGGGATTCCCTCGTGGCTCAGACAGTAAATCATCTGCCCACAATGCGGCAGACCTGGGTTCAATCCCTGGGTTGGGAAGATCCCCTGGAGAAGGAAATGGCAACCCACTCCAGTGCTCTTGCCTAGAAAATTCCATGGATGGAGGAGTCTGGTGGGCTACAGTCCATGGGGTTGCAAAGAGTCGGACACGACTGAGAAAATTCACTTGAATGGTCTAGTGGTTTTCCCTACTTTCTGCAATTTGAGTCTGAATTTGGCAATCAGGAGTTCATGATCGGAGCCACAGTCAGCTCCTGGTCTTTTTTTTCTGACTATATAGAGCTTCTCCATCTTTGACTGCAAAGAATATAATCAAATTTCGGTATTGACTATCTGATGATGTTCATGTGTAGAGTCTTCTCTTGTGTTGTTGCAAGAGGGTGTTTGCTATGACCAGTGTGTTCTCTTGGCAAAATTCTAGTAGTCTAAGATCATGGCATTCTGGTCCCATCACTTCATGGCAAATAGATGGGGAAACAGTGGAAACAGTGACAGACTTTATTTTTCTGGGCTCCAAAATCACTGCAGATGGTGACTGCAGCCATGAAATTAAAAGATGCTTACTCCTTGAAAGGAAAGTTATGACCAACCTAGATAGTATATTAAAAAGCAGAAACATTACTTTGCCAACAAAGGTCCATCTAGTCAAAGCTATGGTTTTTCCAGTAGTCGTGTATGGATGTGAGAGTTGGACTATAAAGAAAGCTGAGCACCAAAGAATTGATACTTTTGAACTGTGGTGTCGGAGAAGACTCTTGAGAGTTCCTTGGACTGCTAGGATATCCAACCAATCCATCCTAAAGGAAATCAGTCCTGGGTATTCATTGGAAGGACTGATGTTGAAGCTGAAACTCCAATACTTTGGCCACCTGATGCAAAGAGCTGACTCATTGGAAAAGCCCCTCATGCTAGGAAAGATTGAGGGCAGGAGGAGAAGGGGATGACAGGGCATAAGATGGTTGGATGGTATCACCGACTCCATGGACATGAGTTTGAGTAAACTCCGGGAGTTGATGATGGACAGGGAGGCCTGGCATGCTGCAGTCCATGGGGTCGCAGAGTCAGACAGGGCTGAGCAACTGAACTGAACTGAACTGGGGACATTGCTGTTTAATGCTCACTCATATTTTCTTGAAAGAAACTCAGATTAGGGCACAGAGAAATCTATATGATAATAGATCTATAACAAGTTGAAAACATCTTCATTGTGTCCACTGTAGAAAGTCATTAGGAAGTGATCCATCCCAGCAAACGCCCCTGGACTTCAGGAGAGGCTCTGCAAACTGCTCTGAGACACAACCTGTGTTACTGTCCAAAGTGATTTTGGAGCTCAAGAAAGTCCATTGTACCACTGTCCACAATAGTCAAAAGCTGGACACAACCCAACGTCCATCAATGGCAGAATGGATCAGAATAGAATTGCGGTATGTTCATACAATGGATCATTCTTCAGTACTTAAAATGAACAGCCTACAACTTGAAAGAACGCATGACATGAATCTCTCATACATAAAGTTGAGCAAAAGAAGCAAGAAAAAATCCAGTATGTTTCTATGTGTATAGAGTACTCAAGCAAGTAAAACTCACCTATATTTCTTAGTGATGCACAGTTGGATGACAAAACTATAAATAAAGACAAAAAATAACTGTCACAGAGGCCAGAACAAGGATGGAACAGCTATGATGGGGGAGCAGGTACCCAGGGTGGGTGTCTGTACACTGGCAGGGCACTATGTCTTGATGGTGGTGGTTTACTTGCTGAGTCATGTCTGACTTGCAACCTCATGGACTGTAGCCCACCAGGGTCCTCTTTCCATGGGATTCTCCAGCAGGAATACTAGCGTAGGTTGCCATTTCCTCCTCCAGGGCATCTTCCCTACCCAGGGGTCCGACCTGAGTCTTCTGCTTGGCAGGCAGTTTCTTCACCTTGCCTTCCTTTCACTATTTCTTGACTGCAGTGAAACTTACAGGATACTCACTTTATATTTTTCTACTAACATGTGTGTATATATTTGATATACTGTTCTGTGTGTTCTATTTTCTAGTTTTGGGAAATTTTAAAATGTATGTTATTTGTCACAGACACTTTTGCATTCACTTCATACCACAAATAAGCTTGTGGAGGAACGCAACATCTAATCTTTGCCTTTAGGGGAAAATAAACAGACATCATGTACATGCAACAAGAAGTGGCCTCCTAAAATATGAATGAATCAACTGTTGCTACACAGATGAAAGGACTTGCTTGGAGAAGGACAAACTACAGGCAGAGGATCCAACATAAGCAAAGGACTGGAAACTTGAGATAATGTGGAAACAGTATATACTCTGGTGTTCAAACAGCCTCAAGAGTGTATTCACTGCCTTCCCCATGCCAGGCACTGACTAAGTGTACAAAGATGCCCAAGACAGGGTCACTATCCTGGGGAGGTCATGCCCAGTGAGAATGGGCAGGTCGTCTGTCCTGCGACATGGGTCCTGCCCTGTCCATGGGTCTGTCCTGGGAGGCAAGATCTCCTAGCCAAGAGAGTGGACTGAATCTTGGAGTAACTTGCATATTACATTTGTGGGAGGTAGAGAAGGCAGGACTATGGGGGAGACCCAGATTTGGGGAACTTTAAAACACATTTTGGGGCTTCCCTGGTGGCTCAGTGGTAAAGACTCCGTCTGTCAATGCAGGAGACGGGGATTCAGTCCCTGGTCCAGGAAGATCCCACATGCCGCGGGACAGCTAAGCCCACGTGCCACAACTACCGAGCCTCGCTCTAGAGCCCAGAGCCGCAACTACGGAATCCGTGCGCTGCAACTACTGCAGCCTGAGCGCTTTAGAGCCTGTGCTCAGCAACAAGAGAAGCTGCTGCGATGAAGAGCCTGCGTACTGCAACTAGAGAAAAGCCCGCACAGCAACAGAGACCCGGCGCAGTCAAATAAATTAGTTCATTAAATTTCTAAACTACATATTTTAATGTTGAAAAGGAAAAGGGACAACTTAAATGCTCATCAGTAGGAATAGGGCTAAGTGAACAGGGGCTTACTCACACAGTGCAGGTATAAGGAGGGAAATAAACCCAGGTGAACCACCAGGGTGAGATCTTACAGAAAGTGGTGAATGAAAAATACTACTAGCAGAAGGATCTAGGCAGCGAGGAATATCCATGAAAAATGCACCGAATTGTTCTTGGCATGCAATAAGCACTCAACAGGTAAATCTCAGCTACTTATGTGTAAGTTTAAGGTGTACAACATGATGATTTAATACATGATGTCTGTATTACAACATGGTGACCCCAGTAGGGTTAGGTGACACCTTCATCACATCACATAATTACCATTTCTTTTGGTGGTGAGAATATTTAATACCTACTCTCTTAGAAACTTTTCTTTTTGGCCACACTGCGCAGCTTTCAGGATCTTAGTTCGCTGACCAGGGATTGAATCCAGGCCTCCTGCAGTGGTAGTGCAGAGTTTTAATCATTGGACTGCCAAAGAATTCCCAGAAACTTTCAAGTATAGATACAGGGTCATCAACTCTCTAGTTAACCATGCTATACAGTAAGTAGATCTCCAGAACAGTCATACATTGTTAGAGGTAAATACAATAGTGCTTCTACTGTGAGAAACAGTTTGGCAGTTTCTCAGTAAGTTAAACACAGAATTACTGTATAATCCAACCCTCCTGGGTGTATACACAAAAGAATTGAAATAGCATGTTCAGACTAGAACACAAATGTTCATAGCAGCACTGTGCACAATACCAAAAAGTGGAAAGCCAAACAACCATCAGCTGATGGATGGATAACCAAAACATAGTCCACACATACAGTGGAATGCGATTCAGCAATAAAAAGGTGTACTGATTTCATGTGGATGAACCTTGGAACATTAAGCTACGTAAAGAAGTCAGATACAAAAAGGCCACCTATTCCATAATTCCATTTCTATGAAATATTCAGAATAGGCAAATCCATAGAGAGAGAAAGTAGATTCGTGGTTGCCAAAAGGTGCGGTCATAGAAAACACCCTCTTCCAACAACACCAGAGAAGACTCTACACGTGGACATCACCAGACGGTCAACACCGAAATCAGACTGATTATGTTCTTTGCAGCCAAAGATGGAGAAGTTCTACACAGTCAGAAAAAAAAAAAAAAGACCCGGAGCTGACTGTGGCTCAGATCGTGAACTCCTTATTGTCAAATTCAGACTTAAATTTAAGAAAGTGGGGAAATCCATTAGACCATTCAGGTATGACCTAAATCAAATCCCTTATGACTATACAGTGGAAGTGAGAATTTAAGGGACTAGATCTGATAGGCAGAGTGCCTGATGAACTATGGACGGAGGTTCGTGACATTGTACAGGAGATAGGAATCAAGACCATCCCCAAGAAGAATAAATGCAAAAAAGCAAAATGGCTGTCTGAGCAGGCCTTACAAATAGCTGTGAAAAGAATAGGAGCGAAAAGCAAAGGAGAAAAGGAAAAATATACCCATTTGAATACAGAGTTTCAAAGAATAGCAAGGAGAGATAAGAAAGCCTTCCTCAGCGATCAATGCAAAGAAATAGAGGAAAACAATAGTATGGGAAAGACTAGAGATCTCTTCAAGAAAATTAGAGGTACTAAGGGAACATTTCATGCAAAGATGGGCTCAATAAAGACCTGAATACAGAGTTTCAAAGAATAGCAAGGAGAGATAAGAAAGCCTTCCTCAGCGATCAATGCAAAGAAATAGAGGAAAACAATAGTATGGGAAAGACTAGAGATCTCTTCAAGAAAATTAGAGGTACTAAGGGAACATTTCATGCAAAGATGGGCTCAATAAAGACCTGAAATGGTAGGGACCTAAAAGAAGCAGAAGATATTAAGAAGAGGTCGCAAGAATACACAGAAAAACTGTACAAAAAAGATCTTCATGACCCAGATAATCACAATGGTGTGATCACCAACCTAAAGCCAGACATCCTGGAATGTGAAGTCAAGTAGGCCTTAGGAAACATCACTACAAACAGAGCTAGTGGAGGTGATGGAATTCCAGTTGAGCTATTTCAAATCCTGAAAGATATTGTTGCCAAAGTGCTGCACTCAATATGCCAGCAAATTTGGAAAACTCAGCAGTGGCCACAGACTGGAAAAGGTCAGTTTTCATTCCAATCCCAAAGAAAGAGATTGGGAATTCCAGACCACCTGACCTGCTTCTTGAGAAATCTGTATGCAGATCAGGAAGCAACAGTTAGAAATGCACATGGAACAACAGGCTGGTTCCAAATAGGAAAAGGAGTACGTCAAGGCTGTATATTGTCACCCTGCTTATTTAACTTCTATGCAGAGTACGTCATGAGAAATGCTGGACTGGAAGAAGCACAAGCTGGAATCAAGATTGCTGGGAGAAATATCAATAACCTCAGATATGCAGATGACACCACCCTTGTGGCAGAAAAGTGAAGAACTAAAGAGCCTCTTGATGAAAGTGAAAGAGGAGAGTGAAAAAGTTGGCTGAAAGCTCAACATTCAGAAAACGAAGATCATGGCATCCGGTCTCATCACTTCATGGCAAATAGATGGGGAAACAGTGGAAACAGTGACAGACTTTATTTTTCTGGGCTCCAAAATCACTGCAGATGGTGACTGTAGCCAGAAATTAAAAGACACTTACTCCTTGAAAGGAAAGTTATGACCAACCTAGACAGCATATTCAAAAGCAGAGACATCACTTTGTCAACAAAGGTCTGTCTAGTCAAGGCTATGGTTTTTCCAGTAGTCATATATGGATGTGAGAGTTGGACTATAAAGAAAGCTGAGTGCTGAAGAATTGATGCTTTTGAACTGTGGTGTTGGAGAAGACTCTTGAACTGCAAGGAGATCCAACTAGTCCATTCTAAAGGAGATCAGTCCTGGGTTTTCAGTGGAAGGACTGACATTGAAGCTGAAACTCCAATGCTTTGGCCACCTGTTGTGAAGAGCTGACTCATTGGAAAAGACCCTGATGCTNGTCTAGTCAAGGCTATGGTTTTTCCAGTAGTCATATATGGATGTGAGAGTTGGACTATAAAGAAAGCTGAGTGCTGAAGAATTGATGCTTTTGAACTGTGGTGTTGGAGAAGACTCTTGAACTGCAAGGAGATCCAACTAGTCCATTCTAAAGGAGATCAGTCCTGGGTGTTCATTGGAAGGACTGACATTGAAGCTGAAACTCCAATGCTTTGGCCACCTGTTGTGAAGAGCTGACTCATTGGAAAAGACCCTGATGCTGGGAAAGATTGAGGGCAGGAGGAGAAGGGAATGACAGAGGATGAGATGGTTGGATGGCATCACCGACTCAAAGGACATGGGTTTGGGTGGACTCTGAGAGTTGGTGATGGACAGGGAGGCCTGGCATGCCGCAGTCCATGAGGTGGCAAAGAGTCGGACACAACTGAGTGACTGAACTGAAAGGCTGTGGGAAGGGGGGTGTGGGGAGTGACCGCTTAATGAGGAAAGGGTTTTGCTTTGTGGAGATGAATATGTTCTGCAACTAGATAGCGGTGAGGGTGTGCAACACTGAGGATGTGCTAAGTGCCACTGAACCGCACCCTTTAAAATGGTCGTTTTTACTGTATGTGCATTTCACCAGAAGGGATAGGCTACCCACTCCAGTATTTGAGGGCTTCCTTGGTGGCTCAGACAGTAAAATTAGGAGGAGACCTGGGTTCAACCCCTGGGTTGGGAAGATCCCCTGGAGAAGGGCATGGCAACCCACTCCAGTATTCTTGCCTAGAGAATCCCCATGGACAGAGGAGCCTGGAGGGCTGCAGTCCATGGGGCCGCAAAGAGTCGATGCGACTGAGTGACTAAGCACAGCAAAGGTGAAACATGCTTCCCTGGTGCCTCAGTGGTAAAGGATCCACCTGCCAGTGCTAGAGACCTGGATTTGATCCCTGGGTGGGAAAGATTCCCTGGAGAAGGGTACGGCAACCCACTCCAGTATTCTTACCTGGAGAATCCCATGGACAGAGGAGCTTGGGGGTCTACAGTCCACGTAGTCGCAGAGTCAAACACTATTTAGAGACTGAACAACGAGCAACCAAGGGGAAACATGCAGTTACCATACAGCCCAGCAATTCTTCTCTTGCGTATATACCCAAGAGAGGTGAAAGCATACGTCCACACAAAACTTGTGATCAAATGTTCACCGCAACATTAGTCATAAGAGCCAAAAAGTGAAATAAGGCAGATGTCTGACAAGTACACACATAGAGCATAGTATATCAGGATCGAACCCAAGCCTCCTGCATTGCAGACAGATTCGTTACAGTCTGACCCACCAGAGAAGCCCCAGAACAAAATATTATTCCACAATAAGAAGTAATGCTACAACACGGATGGACCTGGAGGATGTGCTGTGTGAAAAAAAATCAACCACATATTCATATTACATATTCCATTTGTATTAAATGATCAGAATATACAAATCCTTAGAGACAGAAAAGGAGGGTTGCCAGGGGCTAGAGAGAGGGGAGACTGAGGAATGGCTGTTGATGCTAAAGAGTATTCTGAGGACTTCTTGGAGGTCCACTGGTTGAGACTTCACCTTCCGATGCAGAGGGGAGCTGGTTCAACTCCTGGCTGAGGAGCTAAGATCCCATATGTCTTGCAGCCAAATAACCCAAACATAAAATAGAAATGACATCATAACAAGTTGTATAAAGACTTTAAAAGTGACTCACGTCAAAAAAAAAAAAAAGACTTTATTCTGAGGGTGATTGAAAATATTCTAAGATTAGTTGGGCTGATGGTTATACAAATCTATGAACGTACTCCAAATCCATCGAATTGTAAATTTTAATGAGGACTTGTATGGCTTAGGGCTTCCCTGGTGGCTCAGCTGGTAAAGAATCCACCTATAATACAGGAGACCAGGATTTGATCCCTGGGTTGGGAAGATCCCCTGGAGAAGGGAAAGGCACCTCAGTATTCTGGCCTGGAGAATTCCATGTACTGTATAGTCCATGGGGTCGCAAAGAGTTGGACACAACTGAGCAACTTTCACACTGTATGGCTTATAAATTATAACTCAGTAACATTTCTTTTTTAAACCCACTTTATCTTTCTCCTAGAATTATCTAAATTACTAGCCAACCGAGTTTCTTATATTTCAGACATTCCCACTGAATACTTTCTTTTTTAACCCTGACTCATTCTAGTACTTAACCACTCCTTAGAAATTACTTATTAACATAAACAGTGATGTCAAAATTACTGCATGTCTGTTAATCTCTGAGATAACTAGTCATAAAGATAAACACAGAATTTTGAAAGAGAACCAACCTGCTGAAGGCACTGTAGACATTGGCTCAAGTCTCAGATTTTTAAAATCGCCTGTTAAGAATGACTTGGCATTTTGGGGGTTTTGTTCCCTTGACTTGCCTAAAAGTTAATCCTCAGTTCAACCTGCAAGCCCGAGTGAGTATTACTTGCAGAGACCCCTGTCGGGAGACAAGATGAGTCCAGAGGGTGAGCAGACATCTTTGCCACCCCCTCACCACCTAGCTGGGGGTCCTGTGGGAAGAAGTCACTGGTGTGCACTTGGAATTCATTCAGATCAGTGTCTCTCAGCTTCAGCGCTTATACTGTTCTGGGGTCAGGTGACTCTTTGCTGGGAGAGGGTGGGTGGGTATCCTTCTCGTGCTTTGTGGGATTTTTGACAGCGTCCCTGGCCTTTTCCCAACAGATGACAACAGTGGTGGTTTAGCGGCTCAGTCATGTCCAACTCTGCGACCCCGTGGACTGCAGCCCGCCAGGCTCCTCTGTCCCTGGGATTCTCCAGGCAAGCGTACTGGAGTGGGTTGCCCTTCCCTTCTCCAGGGCATCTTCCCAACCCAGGGACTGATCCCTTATCTCCTGTGTCTCCTGCACCACAGGTGGATTCTTTACCCACTGAGCCATCAGGGAAGCCTGCATTATCCCCCAGTTATGACCCTACAGAATGCCTGCAGACATTGCTCCCTGGGGGACAAAATCACCCCTGTTTGAGAACCACTATCTAAATGACTCCAGAACACAAGAGGAGAAAATTTGGGAACAGAAAAGCTAGTCTAAGAGAAATTGGAATCTGGTTTTCTGGGGGAGGAAATCCCCCAGGAGGGGAATCCCCTGCTCTCCAAAGAATGTGGCAAGAGGGACTTCCCTGGCAGTCCAGTGATGAAGACTTGGCACTTCCGCTGCCAGGAAGGCACAGGTTCAGTCCCTGGTCGGAGTGAAAGTTTCAGCCTGAGTTGAGTTAAGGTCCTGGGAAGGCAGGGATGGGGGCCATAGTTTCCTTCAGTGATCTACAAAGTGCTGTAACGTACTGCCCATTCGACCAACCCTCAAATAACCCTGTGAGGGGGCGAGGTAGGCCTGGTCAGGCCCATTTCAACTGGGGAAGCCAAAGTTCATGGCCACAAGACCAGGAGAAAGCTGGCCAGATCCACTGATTTGCCCTTTGGTTCCTTTCTCTCCTCCATGAGGCTGAGCCTTTCCAACTCTTGCCTAATTAGAAAAAAAGAGGGCTAGACCTCAGGCTGGGAGAAGCCAAGAAGTGGGTTCTTATCCCGCCTCTGCCCCCGGCTGCAGCCTGTGGCCTCGGGCAACTCCCTCAACTCTCTTTGAGGCATCCATTTTCCTTTTTACGAGCTGGATGACCTCCTGTCTCTGGCCCCCTTCCTGTTATCCCAGCCTAAAGTCACTCTCTCGTATTTGAGTTGCACTGACTGGTTTCAAGATTCTCTCATGAAATGAGTCTCACCCACTTAATTCCATGACTACCTGACTGTTCCCATTTCACGAATGGAGAAATGAACACCCAGAGGTAAGCCATTTGCTTCTACCACACAGCCTGTTCAAATCCCAGTCTTACAGCTCTTGCCCTACTGAGGTCATGGGGACTAGGGAGGAATGCTTGGCGCCAGTGGGGCAGGGCAGACTGGACCCTCCCCTCCCTGATGGGCCAGGGCCAAACGCTCCTTCCTTCCTTCCCCCAAGGTGGGCAGAGAAGACATGCTGGGCCCAGAGCCTGAGGTCTGGCCAGGACTTGCCTCCATGATCTGTACAACCGAATACGAATAGAAACCTGTACTTTCCAAGCTCCTTTCCTGTCCTTTCCTGGAGAAGGGAAAGGCTACCCACTCCAGTATTCCGGCCTAGAGAATTCCATGGACTGTATAGTCCATAAGGTAGCAAAGAGTCGGACATGACTGAGCACCTTTCAGTTTTCCCAGCTCCCAGCAGCTCTCTGAATTACAAGTGGAAGACACTAGGATTGCTCTCCGGGTTCCTTTGTTCTAAGAAAACACGTCAGTGGCTTTTATTTATTTTGGTTGTGCGGGATCTTAGTTTCAGCATGCATGTGGGATCTAGCTCCCTGGCCAGGGGTTGAACCCATGACCCCTGCATCACACCAGGAGTGCAGTCTTACCCACTGGACCGCCAAGGGAAGTCCCTCCCATGGCCCTTCTAATAATGAAATGGAAGGCTAAAGTCTTCTCTAAGATGGAGATATTTGACCTGAGCCTCCCAAAAGGAAGATACGTTAGCCATGGGATAGACTGGTCTCAGCTAAGAAGCCTGAAGGAACAACAGAGAGAGTGTTCCAGAAGGTGGTCGGGATCAGAAGGGAAGGCACCCGAGGAAACGTTCCAGCAGCAGAACTGCTCTGGGGCCAGGTGTCGAGGTGCACGAGGCTGGAGCTGAGGCCCTGGACAGCGACAGGACACATGGCTTCACAACACGCGGGGCTGCCCCCTGGCCCAGGCTCTCAGGGCTTCCCAACGGGAACCACCTGCTAGATGACCTCAGGCTTCTCTGAAGCATCTTGGCAGAAACAAAGGGGAAGCCCTCGGAGGTGGCTGAGTCACTCCTTGGGGGCCCTAGGGGCTGTGGTCAGAGTCACACCAACGTGGGCAACTGGGGAGGGGAATCCCCTGCTCTCTATGTGGCGAGGCTGGGGGCCCCCAGTTACCCTGAGCCCTTTCCTAGATCGTGAGTTGTAGCTTTATGCAAGGAATGATCAGCCGGCTCTGGTTTGCAAAAGACTTGGTCCATTTTTTAAAGTAGTACAGGAGTATTTATTTTCAGCTAGGCCAACAGTTATCTATAAAACATGCTTGATGATTTGATAAGCAAGTGTAATGTAGTTATTTATTCATTTGAATTCTTGCATTATTTCTGAAATCAAGTGTGTTTTCAAACTTTTATTGGCCATTTGTGTGGTATTTTTGTATTGCCTGATCACATTACTCGCCTGCTAAGGAGAGCTTGGGTTTTGGTGTTTTTTTGTTTTTTTTTTTATTACCTCTGGCTGTACTAGGTCTTCAATTCTGTGAGCAGTCTTTCTTTAGTTGCGGAGAGTGGGGGCTACTCACGAGTTGCCCTGCGTGAGCTTCTCGTCGCGGTGACCTCTCCTGTTGCAGAGCACAGCACTGTGGACAGTGGGCTCCATAGCTGAGGCACACGGGCTTAGTTGCCCCACGGCATGTGGAACCTTCCCTGACCGGGGATCAAACCCGTCTCTCCTACACTGCAAGGCAGATTCTTAACCACAGGACCACCAGGGAAATCCTAGAGTTTTTAAATTTCTTTTTAGCTATAAATCAGGCCTTTATTCCTTCTGATCTATACGTGCCTTCTTTTAAAAATAATTTATTTACATGAAGTCACCTAACAAAACTAACCATTTAAAGAAAACAGTTCTCTGCAATTAAGTACATTCCCAAGGTCATGTGGCCACCAGCGCTACAGACTTCCAAAACAACACTCCAAAGTGCACATTTTTCCCTGGCGTTGAAACGGTTTGATCATTTGTCAAAAGAAACTCCGTTTTGATTTCTGGGCACAATAAAGGACAGAAATGGTATGGATCTAACAGAAGCTGAAGATATTAAGAAGAAGTGGCAAGAATACACAGAAGAACTGTACAGAAAAGATCTTAACCCAGATAATCATGATGGTGTGATCACCAACCTAGAGCCAGACATTCTGGAATATGAAGCCCAGTGGGCCTTAGGAAGCATCACTACAAACAAAGCTAGTGGAGGTGATGGAATTCCATTTGAGCTATTTAAAATCCTAAAAGATGATGCTGCGAAAGTGCTGCACTCAATATGCCAGCAAATTTGGAAAACTCAGCAGTGGCCACAGGACTGGAAAAGGTCAGTTTTCATTCCAGTTCCAAAGAAAGGCAATGTCAAAGAATGTTTAAACTGCTGCACAATTGCACTCATCTCACATGCTAGTAAAGTAATGCTCAAAATTGTCCAAGCCAGGCCTTAACAGTACGTGAATGGCAAACTTCCAGATGTAATTCAACCTGGATTTAGAAAAGGCAGAGGAACCAGAGATTAAATTGCCAACATCCGTTGGATCATCAAAAAAGGCAAGAGAGTTCCAGAAAAACATCTACTTCTGCTTTATTGACTATGCCAAACCTTTGACTGTGTTCAGTTCAGTTCAGTCACTCAGTCGTGTCCAACTCTTTGTGACCCCATGAACCGCAGCACACCAGGCCACCCTGTCCATCTCCCAGAGTCCACTCAAACCCATGTCCATCAAGTCGGTGACGCCATCCAACCTTCTCATTCTCTGTTGTCCCCTTCTCCTCCTGCCCTCAATCTTTCCCAGCATCAGGGTCTTCTCCAATGAGTCAGCTCTTCGCATCAGGTGGCCAAAGTACTGGAGTTTCAGCTTCTTTATCAGTCCTTTCAATGAACACCCAGGACTGATCTCCTTTAGGATAGACTAGTTGGATCTCCTTACAGACCAAGGGACTCTCAAGAGTCTTCTCCAACACCACAGTTCAAAAGCAACCAAAGTACTGGAGTTTCAGCTTCTTTATCAGTCCTTTCAATGAACACCCAGGACTGATCTCCTTTAGGATAGACTAGTTGGATCTCCTTACAGACCAAGGGACTCTCAAGAGTCTTCTCCAACACCACAGTTCAAAAGCATCAATTCTTTGGCACTCAGCTTTCTTTATAGTCCAACTCTCACATCCATACATGACCATTGGGAAAACCATAGCTTTGACTAGATGGACCTTTGTTGGCAAAGTAGTGTCTCTGCTTTTTAATAAACTGTCTAGGTTGGTCATAACTTTCCTTCCAAGGAGCAAGAGTCTTTTAATCTCATGGCTGCAATCACCACCTGCAGTGATTTTGGAGCCCAGAAAAATAAAGTCAGACACTGTTTCCACCATTTTCCCATCTATTTGCCATGAAGTGATGGGACCGGATGCCATGATCTTCGTTTTCTGAATGTTGAGTTACCGGGGCACAGCCCACTCCGCTCTGTGGCGGCCGTGAGTTCACCGGCCCGGGCACACCCTACCCCTTCCCCAGCGACGGGCTTGGTGCCCGTGTCGGAAGCCAGCCGGCCATAAACGTGAGCGTTCCTGTTGGGACTCTAGGTTCTGCTTCATGGCTGGCTGTCTGTCCTTACCAGCACTACAGTGTCCTGATTCATCTGCAGTAAGTTTTGAAATATGGAAGTGTGAGTCTTCCGACTTTGTTCTTCTTTTCCGGGGTTGTTTTGTCTATTCTGAGTCCCTCATATTTCAATGTGAATTTTAGGTTCAGCTTATTAATTTCTGCCTGAAAAAAAAAAACTAGCTAGGATTCAGGTCTGGGTATAGATGGGCCTGTAGGTCAGGCTGAGTAGCAGTGCCACCTCAGCAATGCCGTCTGTTAGCATGGGGTAGCTTTCCCCTTAGCATAAAAAACTGTTTTATCATTTTCAGAATATATTTTATTCTTTTTGATACTCATAATTGGATTGCTTTCTCAATTTTATTTCTGAATTGTTCACTGCTAGTATATAGAAATGCAGCTGGACTTTATATGTTGATATCAAGCTTCGGGAGATGGTGATGGACAGGGAAGCCTGGCCTGCTGCAGGCTGTGGGGGTCTCAAAGAGTCGGACATGACTGACTGACTGAACTATTATATCCTGCAGCTTCACTGAACAAGTTTATTAGTTCAGCTTGTTTTTAGTTGATTCCTTAGTATGTCCTATGCACAAGATTATGTCATCTGAAAATGGAAATAGTTTTACTTCTTCTTTCCAGTCTGGAAGCTCTTTATTTCTTATTTTTCTTGGTTAATTGCTGATCAAGGGCTTTTTGACAAGGCTTTAAGCTGTCCAGAGTGAGGAAGCAGCTGATCTCGTGGGCTTCCCGACCCAGCGGGAGGAGAGTGTGCCTTCTGGGTGTAGTGCTGCAGTTTGCAGAGGGATCCTGCATGTAATGCCTCGGTGATACCTGAAAATGCCAGAGAATCAGGGGCGCCATCTGCTTTTCACGGGAAGAGAAAAACTGAGGATAAAAGCTGTACCCGAGGACTTGCCTCAGGGCAGGAGCGCCAGGCCTGCCTTCCCACCCAGGCCACTTGCAGCCAGACACTCTGCCTGTCCGACCTGCCCCTCCCCAGAGCCCCCAGGACCTGGCCGCCTGCCACACCCACCCAGCCGTACTGCGTCTGTGTGTCTGCCTTGCCCTCCACTAGAGCTGGGATCATTCTGCCCCAAGTCCCGCTCGGGAAGCCCCATCTCCCCAGCATGGGGTGCAAGCCTCCCAGTCTGAGGATCCGCAGCCTCTGTAAGCTCTCAGGGGGTGCTCCCCACTCCTGCCACTGTTACCCCTGCTGACCCTGGAGTGCCCCCCTTCCTCACAACTCCCACAGAGCGCCCGAGGGGCAGGGACGGTCTCTCTCATCTCCTTTCCCTGACAAGCAAGGCACAGTGCCATGTATGCTGGAGGTACCTGGCTACCTGCTGAAATGAAACGTGATTGGTTTGGCAACCCCTGCAGAGCCACTCACCTGAGAAGGCCTCTCCTGCCCAGTGGGAGGCCAGTGGGTGTGCCCTCCCACCTTGCACAGCCGTGCTGACCGGCGGCTCTTCAGGAGACGAGAACCCGTGGGAGAACCTGAGAGTTGCTCACGCACGGCCAGCAGTGCCCTCCAGAAAACACGGCTGAGGCCGAAACAAAGTCAGAGCTTCAGCGTTGGAGCAAAACCAGCTGTTGTCCTCTAAAACAATGTTTGTTTAACAGTTTACTAACCATTGGAGGAAGAATACAATGGACAGCCCTTTCAGAAAGATACTGAGCAGTGATTCTGTATGGACATGAGTCTGAGCAAACTCAGGGAGATGGTGCAGGACAGGGAAGCCTGGCGTGCTGCAGTTCACAGGGTTGCGAAGAGTCGGGCACGACTTGGGTACCGAATAACAGCATATTTTAAAGCAGACGTGACCTCTGACCCCGCAGCCATGTTGCTGTGTGCTTGCCTAAGTGTGCAGAGATGTGTTCAGGAGTGTTCTCCGCAGGTCATTTATAATATCAGCTGAAGCCAGCCTCACTGTCCATGAGCAGAAGAAGCCCCCTTGGAGTGCCGTGTGGCCCTTCCCCGCGATGCGGTGCCTGCTCACAGGCCGCTGTGGAGAAAAGCCCGGGAGGACAGGAGAGCCGGGTTAGCTTGCATGTGGACCACACGCAGCGTGGTTTGTGCGGAGGAAGGAGGAGCCGCGTGCCCTCCACGTGCGTGTGCTGATCCTGGGCATCTGCACACTCGCGCGGACACCGGCAGAGCGTCTGCCTCTGGGCCTCATTGTCTTCCCTGCCAGCGTGTACTCGTACAGAGAAATCTTCCTGAGGCCCTTCCCCAGCATAGGGCACAGCCACTTGGAGTCTGGTCCTACATTTAAAGTGCATGACGCTATGTATAAATGTCGCAAATTAGCCAAACCTAAATGGAACTGGCTTAAACAGTTACTTTGAAATATTCTTTGTTTAGATTTTACATTGAAGTATCATTCACATACCATAGAGTCCATCACCTTTAAAGCGAACGGCTCACTGGTTTTTAGTCTCTTCACAGAGTGTGCAGTCACCCCTGTGGCCAGTTCCAGAACCCTCGGGTCGCCCAGGAAGCCCCGTTCCCGTTAACAGGCGTGCCGACTCCCCCAAAATGTCGCAAATTAGCCAAACCTAAATGGAACTGGCTTAAACAGTTACTTTGAAATATTCTTTGTTTAGATTTTACATTGAAGTATCATTCACATACCATAGAGTCCATCACCTTTAAAGCGAACGGCTCACTGGTTTTTAGTCTCTTCACAGAGTGTGCAGTCACCCCTGTGGCCAGTTCCAGAACCCTCGGGTCGCCCAGGAAGCCCCGTTCCCGTTAACAGGCGTGCCGACTCCCCCCACCCCTGCCAACTGAGCACCTGCTCTGGGGCTCTGGGATTTGCCTGGCCTGGACGCGTCATGTTCAGATTGTCTTCTTTGACCTCACTTGCGAGTATTCAAGGAGGGCTGATGCTTTTCCTGTCTGTCCTGCCCAGGTGCTTTCCTTCCCTCCATCCCTGGAAGCTCATTATCCAGCCAGCAGCTCAGCTCAGGAATGGACCATGGGTGGGGCGGGACGGGGGCCCTGGGCGGGCTTTCGAGGGGCGCTTGGGGTGTGTGGCACAGGTGCCCGGTCAGCACCCCACATTCCAGGGGAGTCCTGACAGGCCTGGGCTCTGCCTTCAGGACAGGCTGCAGGGAGGTTCTCCTCATGTGCTTGCGATTCTTGGCGCGTGCTCACTTGTCTTAAGCAGCCTGTAAAAACCAAGGATCCAAACCTGGTTCTTCACTTGTCTGTACAGAGGACATGTGACCTATACCTAGTTATAGGTAAACAAACAGCTATTGTTTGTCGTTAGCTTCATCCTGAGTTGTCTCTTATATTTGAAATAGGAATTCACAACCGAAGAATCAAACATGTCTCACTGAAAACTGTTTACTTATGGAGCACACGTTCCTCACGCATTATAGGATAAAATACTAAACCACAGTCGCAAGTAGCGTCTGATCTAAGCACAGGTTTTCAAGGCATGAAGCTATGAGATCAGTTCTGAAAACTGAAGTTTATATTTTTTCAGGCTTCACAGAAACACAGTTTGCTATGAGTGGCTCAGACCTCACCTTTCCCTCTGTTAACTCAGCAGATGTGTAATGAGAATCTTTTACCTCAGGCCCTAGTGATTCCGGGTGCCCAGGGTCTGTTCAACAAAGCAGATCCAAACCCACACCCTGCCTTAGGGAGTGAGGCAGTAAATAAACTGTAAGCAGCAGTCTTGGGAGCGTGGACCGTGGGGCGGGTCTTGAGTGGGCCGACCAGGGTGGGCTCTGTGAGAAGGCGGGAGGGGTGTGGAGAGGAGGGCGGCGGAGCTGGGGCCAGTATTTGCAGGAAGACGGGCAGGCGACCCATGGCAGCAGGCTGACTCCCGGTTGACCCGTTTCCCAGACAGCCACCTTCCTACTTAGCGTCTTGACAAATAGGATTCTAATCAGTGATGGTGAGCTAAGGGTCGCTGGCCTTTTGGGGTCACTTTGAAATCTTTTTTTTGGGGGGGGTGTCACAAATAGACGCCACAGGAGGCTCCTGTGCTTTGCACAGTAGTGTGCTGTATTGTTAAAAGTAACGCCCGTGTGGCTGGAACACGGGTCATCTTCCTGTCAGGGGCACTGCCTCCTGTGTGGTTCCTGCACGTCCTGGCCACAGGCGCGCCTCCCTTCGGCCCTGTCCAGGGACGGGAAGAGGCAGCATGAGGAGTGAGCCTTGGGCAGCACAGCCTCTGCCCCCGGCCCTCCAGCTGCCCTGGGGCCGGGTGTGCAGCGTGCCCCATTCCCGCAGAACCCGAGTCCGGCCAGGCCTGGCTGGTGGGGAGCCTCGGGCTGAGGGGAGTGGGGGGGTGGGTGGACGCCCAGCACCTCATAAGGAGAAGGCATTTGGCCCTTATTTGTGTCAGTAGCAGAAATAGATGGATTGAGCAGGCGCACAGCTGGTCTTGAGAGACCCGGTGAGTTTTGAAAGGAGCTCCGTTGTGTCTCCAGGCGCCTCCTACTTTGCTGGGACAGGGCCTTGCAGGTGGGGACCGGCCACGCGTCACCGTGCGGTTGGCCAGGCCCAGCGTCCCTGCCGGCGTCCAGTCCCGGGCACCGGGTCCCGCACGCCCAGGGTGGGTCCGAGGCTGCGGGGCCGGCTCGAGAAGGGGGCCGGGCAGCCCACCCAAGGGAGGAGGTCGCTGGGTGACAGGAGCCGCCCGTCAGAACGGTCCGGTCCGTAGGAGGGAAATGATGCAGAGCAGCACCTGCATTTTAAATTGAAGAGCCTTCATAATGCAGTCTGTGCATCGCAGCAGGTCCTGGGCGGGGGCCTGGGTGCTGGAGGCTGGAAGCCCACGGGGAGCCCCCCCCTCAGGTCCCCGCTCTGATGAACCCCCTCCTCCTAGGATGGAGCCCAGTAAGAAGCTGGACACGGCCGGCACCCTGCCTGCCAACCCCCCGCTGAAGCTGCACCCCGAGCGCGGAGCCGGGCCGGCCGTGCTGGTCCCCGAGCAGGGCGGCTACAAGGAGCGCTTCGTCAGGGCCGTGGAGGACAAGTACAGGTGTGAGAAGTGTCGCCTGGTGCTCTGCAGCCCCAAGCAGACGGAGTGCGGGCACCGCTTCTGTGAGGCCTGCATGGGCGCCCTGCTCAGGTGCGTCTGGCTGGAGGGCCCGGGTCCGGCCGCAGACTCTGGGCGCCCCACCCCAGCTCCCCCGCGAGGGCTCTCCCCTGGGGCCCCTGTCCCCTGTCTGTGGGGCCCAGTTTTGCTGGAGGTGCTCACGTTCTGGGGAGGAGCCACCCCGTCCAATGGGGTGGGGCCCTTCGGGGCGATCCCCTAGGATAGGGGACATGCAATGGGTTCGGGATGTGGGGGGCAGGTCCTCGGTAAGGACAGGACGCCCTGGAGCTGAGTGTCAGGGAGCCCGCAGCAGCCCTCGCGGGCATGTCGTTGTGAATTAACGCCATTCAAAGCCCCCAGCGTCAGGGAGGCTGGAGTTGTACAGCAGAGCGTGCTGGTTCATCCTGCAGGATTCGCCAGGCGGGATGCTGAGCACTGCGCCCAGCCTGGGCCCCCGCCCTCCGCTGGGGGCAGCCTCCCTCCGCAGGGCCCCCTCTGGGGACTTGCTGCTGAGCTCTCGTCCTCTCCCCCGAGCCTGAGGACTCAGCTCTGGAACGAGCCTGAGGACTCAGCTCTGGAACGGAGTTTAGTGACTGCGGCAGTGCAGCCCCAGGGCGCTGCTTTCCCTGCGTGGGGTTGGGGGAGGTGCTCCTGGGCCGGGGGCAGGGTCTCTTCCAGTCCCCGCCCTCCTCTGCTCCTGGCGCTCCTCCTGCTCTGCCTTCGGCAGGTGTCAGGGCATCCCTCCCAGGCGCCCTGGGCTCTAAGGCTGCTCAGAGAGTCCCATGATTAAAACAGGTGAGCACAGGCTCCGTGCTGGTGAAGTCTGAATGAGAGAGCTATCATTTTAAAGCCTGTTAATCTCCCCATCCCCGACCCTTGGCTCTCTCCCCCCCTCCCCAGGGCCCACCTGCCTGCTGCTCCGGGATCCCCCACTGTGTCCCCTGGCCTGGATGCCAGGTACCCTCAGGCTGTTGAGGGCAGGGGCCCTGGAAGGAAGGAGCACTCAAAATTAGTTTTTTATTTTTAATCTCTCGGAGGTGGTTTCCAGCACAGGATGGGGGTGAGACTCAAGTCCAAAAAAGGGCAGCTAGGGAGCAGTGGCTCACGTCCTGAGTTTGGGGACAAGAATGATGTAGGAGACTCGTGGTCTCTGTAGACAGACTCAGCTTTCGATTCCCACGGGACTCAAGTCCTGGCACTCCATCAGCCTTTCTGCAGCTGTGAAGAGATAGCCTGCGGATCTGGCACTTTCTGTGCTGCTAAGGCAGCACTGCTCAGAGGCCCTCCGGGGAGCTGGGGACACTCACGCCGCAGAGCCCCTCCGCAGGGAGCTGCTTTTGGTTTCTGAAATGAAATTTCACTTTTAATTGAAAGGGACTTTCCAAGAAGGACTGATCTCAGCTGCTCTGCTGAAAAACTTCCTTATGAAAAATCACTACTAAAAAAGAATCTTAGCCCTTTTCTCCTGTTTAAACCATATTTAAACCAAACTTACCCTGGCATCCTGAAGCCCTGTTGCTCCGAGCTCTGCTCAGCAGACACGACCCCTAAGTGAATGGCTCAGCGTTCCCAGTGGGTTCAGATGAGAAAGTGCTCGTCCTCTAACGCGTTTACTGTGTCTCTCCCCTCAGCTCCTCCAGCCCAAAATGTACTGCTTGTCAAGAAGTCATCATCAAAGACAAGGTATTCCTGGGTTTTTAATAAGCTGTTTGGTCCCCGTGTTGCACTGGATGGTGCCTTCTGCAAGGTTTCCATCTCGCACGCTGGCTCTGAGTTTCCCTGGCTCTGACGGCTGGCGGAGCAGGGTCGAGGCAGGGCCCTGTAAGCACCCCAACACATCGGGCAGATATGCTGGGCAGGTGCTTCAGCCCCCAAGCCTGCCTCCTCCCGGGTCAGTCATGGTTTCACCTTCCAAGACCCCGGGTGGGGGGTGTGCGCTGTTATCTTGGGTCCGCCTCCCAGATGGCTGCGTTCAGCCTTCAGACGGTGCTGGTCTGCGGGCCCCACTGAACGTGCTCTCTCCCGCCCCACGCAGCGTCTGGAAGTCGTCAGACACATGTGTTTTCAGCCCTCCCGTCCCCTGCGTGGACGAGGGTGCCTCAGAGCTCGTGAGGGTCCCGCAGCCCAGCACCCAGGGGCCTGGGCCTTTCTCACCCACATGTGGTCTCTGCACCCTGCCAAGCCCTCCCGGGCACCCTTCTTGTTTGAAACCACTCGTTCTTGAAGTACTTAAAAGATCAATAAAAATACGTGGTTCTGATATTTAGATCAATGAACCTAACCATTTTTTGAGTGTAGGCCATTCAGTTGTACAGTGAAGTTCTCACTAGGGTTTTCCCGCAGCCTTGCTGTTCGGCAGCACCAGCGCGCATGGGGACTTGTGGCTTGCTCACTCAGCTCTGCCCCTTGTCTTAACATGGCAACCTGTTAGCGATTATCTAACCAATGTAACAAGCTTCCCTAGTGGCTCAGTGGTAAAAAACCCACCTGCCAATCCAGGAGACACGGGTTCGATCCTTGGGTCAGGAAGATCCCCTGGAGGAGGAAATGGCAACCCACCCCAGTATTCTTGCCTGGGAAATGCCCATGGATAGAGGAACCTGGTGGGCTACAGTCCATGAGGCCACAAAGAGTCAGACGCGACTGAGCGACTAAAGGACAGCAAACCAGTGTGGCTGAGCGAAGAGGCTGAAGCAGTGGCTGAGATGACCCGTTTCGGGCCTCGTTTCACTCGTCAGAGTTGTCGTCCCTGTTTTTCAATGGCGTTGATCGCTGAAGAACGATCGTGGAATTTGACGAAGACCCGTACATGAGCCTGGATAAGCCAGGGATCCTCGTGGGGAATGCAGGTCTGGTTGGGCCCTGGGGGAGTGACCCCAGCCCCTGGGCAGGCCACTGAGGGTGGCACCGCCCCGGGGCCTCTGCTTCCCCATCTGTAAAATGGGATGGTTGCAGAAACGACATGAGCTCTTTCTCAGCCCTGAAGTTCTGTACTTTTATCGTTCTTACGTTTTCAATCTATGTTTTTTCCTCCCTGAGTTAGGAAGTATGTTAGTCACTCAGTTGTGTCCGACTCTTTGTGACCTCAGGCTTCTCTGTCTGTGGAATTCTTCAGGCAAGAACACTGGAGTGGATTGCCATTCCCTTCGCCAGGGCGTCTTCCCAACCCAGAGATTAAACTTGGGTCCTCTGCATTGCAGGCAGATTCTTTACCATTTGAGCCACTAGGGAACCAAAGTTAAACTCAAGTGATTTAAGAAACTTAGGGAATTCCCTGGTGATCCAGCGGTTAAGACTCCGTGCTTCTGCTGACGTGGACCCAGGTTCAGTACCTGGTCAGAGAACTAGGATCCCACAAGCCATGAGGGGCAGCCCAAAGAAAAGAAAAGAAACTTAGTGGCACAGAAGATCATTTTCTGTGATCACGTCATTTTTACTGGTTAAAAATACCTGCTCTGTTGACTTCAGCATCTTAAATTATGACCTTTTTTTGAAAAGTCATGTTTACCTAAGATTAGATTTGGCTCCAAATTAATTTATTTTTAACTCTTAGCAGCTGTCGATTCTATTTCTTTACTTGTGGAGTCAAGAGAAGCCTGTTAAGCTCTCTGATTTTCTGCTGTTCCAGAGCATCAGTGCATGGGGGTGCACTTTCTTAGAAGTGCCTGAGTACTAGGATGGTGTAGCTTGTGTTGTTAGAAGGAGTGAGAGTACTTGTTTTCTAAGGGAAAAAGAAAATTAAAGGAGGGTTTTCATTTTCAAAGGGGGACATTTTCATTGTTGGATTAACTGTATCTTTGCAACATGTTTTTTAAAGTCCCTTAAATAGCAAGTTAATGCCTTCCTTTTGGTGAAAAATGAGTTAGTTACAAGTGATATACCCTTCAGAGCAGGAACCAAGATAAATGTTGTACAAACCATCTGCCGCTCGTTGTCTTTTACGGTTGTTTCTCTGCTCCTCCAGCAGGGATCTAGCAAGGCCTCACGCTGTAACACCCGCTCCCACTGCCCCGTTCCTCCGTGGGAGGTTCCGCTCCCAGCAAGACTGGGGCCTGAGAGTGTCCAGGATCCAAGTGAACTCGGTCCTGGTGTGGGCTTGTCCTGAGAATGTCAGAGTCCATCTAAAACATTTGGACGCTCCAAAGTAATCTTCAGTTGTTCAGTATAACTTGCTTACTTTGGGTTTACCCATTAAAAGCTGGTAGTTAAGGCTGTATCATGTGAACTGTATCTCTTAGTGGGGATGGCTCTTTCATTCTACTCACTTAGACATTAAAATGGTCCTTAGTGCCTTGTGAGCCCTCTTCAGGGATGTGCTCATGACTTTTTAGAGTGGTTTTGCCTTGTCTAAAGTAGCAGCATGTGGAGATTAAGAAATCTTAATCCTCTAAAATAGCTATCTTTCAATTTCAGGTGTTTAAGGATAATTGCTGCAAGAGGGAGATTCTGGCCCTTCAGATATTCTGTCGGAACGAGAGCCGGGGCTGTGCGGAGCAGCTGGCCCTGGGGCACCTGCTGGTGAGTGTGGCGAGACGTCCAGAAACACGGGTCCCTCGTCAGCACGATGGAGCCCCTCAGACCGTGTCTGCGTCCATCTTTCAGACACAGCCAAATAGGAGAGCAGGCAGAGCCACTTGCCTGTCAAGTGTTATTTTTATGACATCACAGGCAGAAATGTCAATTGGTTTTTGAGCACCCTGCCCTATTTAGAGTAGAAAGAAATCTGAATTGGCTGTTAATTATAGAAGGCCCATTTACACCTCCTCCTTTTTATAACCATAAAATTCCATGTAACTTCTTATTTTTTTTATTACTATCATATATTTAATCCTGGAAGGATATTTGAATTAGAATAAAACAAAGTCCTTAGCAGATAACCATTTATTTATCCAGGAAGAAAGGTTAATTGACTTAGTTCTTCAAAAGCAATATAGTTTGAGTAATCACTAAATGGAATATGAAATTCAGTATCTCTTGATACGTTGGTCACTTTTCTCTGCGAGAAACTGGTCTAGCAGCAGATAAGAGATGCTTGCATAGGATTTGACTGCATAGAGGCTAGAATTGGTATTTCAGACTGGAGGCCTGCCAGTTGAGAACTCCGAATGGTCTGCCTTCCAGGTGCATTTGAAGAATGACTGTCAGTTTGAGGAGCTTCCATGTGTCCGTGCCGACTGCAAAGAGAGAGTGCTGAGGAAAGACCTGCGTGACCACGTGGAGAAGACCTGTAAATACCGCGAGGCCACGTGCAGCCACTGCAAGAGCCAGGTCCCGATGGTCACGTTGCAGGTGCAGTGTCCTCTCGCTTCCCCACCTTGGCTCCATCCAGATGCCGTTTGTCCACAGAACAGCTTGTCAAATGACTGTTCTCTCAGAAATAAAGAGAAAAGATAGGCGTAACTAGCAATTTTCATCTGACTTTATTTCAGAGCTAAGCTGTATTTGGTTTGCCTGTTTTGATTTCCGCAATTAGCATTTTCCATTGCCTTGATCGACTGTCATTTGGGGTGCCAAAAAAAAAGAAGACGGATTATTCAGAAAAAGGTAGAATTTTCCGCTTGTCCCAGGGAATAGCCTAAAAATCTTGTCAGATCGCTTAACCGTTCTACAGCTCCGAGACACCAAGACAGAACCATCACTTCAGCAGGGTGACTGATTGCACAGCGTTGAAGTACAGCTTGGAGAGAGAGGAGAAGTTAACGTTTTTTCGTGCCTCCCTTGTTTTCGCACGGTTTTATATTGCGCACATGTTAGAATCAGATCACTTACGTGTAAATTAAAGAGAAACAGATGTTGGGATGGAGGACAAGCTTCCAAAAGAGTCAGCGGTGTGGACACTGTTGAATATTTGCTTGTTGAGTACCTATTTACTGCATGCCGACTGTGCGCTGGGCGCTGTTCTAGAGGCTAGGGGTTCTGGGTGACCTCATCTTCCAGTGGGAAGAGGTCATAATCCCGAGGCCGTCGGGATGATGCGGGAAGAGCATCGAGGCATGGGGCGCGGCCCCGGGCAGCTCTGGCTCCGAGATGGAGCCAACTCGGCAGGTGGATTTCAAGGGCTGCCTTGCACAGGACAGGGGTGAGGTGGGAAGTTGATGGGAGCAGACTAGAGGTGGGCGTCGGGGCAGCCCTGAGCAAGGGCAGATGTGGTTGGTCAGCATTACGCAGAGCCAGTGGGACTAGCCGGTGGCTTGAGCATGGAGTGTGAGTTGAGCAGATGCCCAGTGCTTGTAACTAGAGCAGTGGGTGAACCAGAGTGCCCTGCCCAGGTGTGGCTTAGAGGGAGAGAGTGCGCTCTGGGGAGGAGGGAGTGGTCTGCACCACAGACTATGTTAATAGGTGGTCCTGGCAGCCCAGGGCCTGGAGCGAGTAGAGAGAAGCGCCAGTCAAGGCCTGAGGCCTGGGCACACACTGCTTACAGCCTGCAAAGCAAGAGGGGCCATCCAGCGGAGGGGCGGCCAGCCCGGGAGGGCCGTGAGGGGCCGTCCCAGAGGGAGACGGGCGGGTGCGG
>SJYX01000508.1:376198-400214 GCA_006410675.1 Oreotragus oreotragus
CAGCTCCCCTGAGTTGTCTCAGTGCTCCCCCCGCAACCCCACCCCCAGACGCTCTCCCCGCACCCCTACCGTGGGGTGATTGTCCATCTGTGCTCCTCTCTGTCCTGGGCCAGGCTGGCCCCAGGCCAGGGCAGGCCCGGCCTGGTGAATGGCAGCTTTGGGAGGGGGCGTGGCATCTGGAGCACTGGCCACGCCCACTCTCCAGGCCCTGGACTGACTCCGTCCTTACCGCTGCCCTCCGAGGGAGATCTGGTCACTCCCTGCCTACAGATGACGCCGTCTGGCCGAGACATCCCACTGAAAGGCACAGGACACCTTGACTTGGCACCGGGGAACTCGTAGGGATTCTCAGCAGAACCACGGGGGTCCCCTCGCGGGAGGTGCTGGTCAGGTTCAGTCCAGCGAAGAGCCTTCCGATGAGCTCCAAACAGCCATGGGCTTGCCCACTGCAGGCGCTGGGGGCTCTGTGGGCCTCCAGGACCATGCTCGGGAGCAGAGAGGTCCTCTCCATACTGCCCACCTGCCAGGCTGATCCAGACCAGGGACTGCAGGATGACTGGCCTCACAGGCCAGAGAAGTATCCTTACAGGCACCGTTGTCCCTGGCCCACACACCTCCCGGTCAGACAGCACGTGGCTAGTGCTGCCCTGATGCAGCCTGGCTGGAGGCCCTGCCAGCAGAAGCGGAGTGTCCTAGGCCTGAGGGAAGCCTGCCATCTCTTCTCCTGCCGAGTGCTGCCCTCTGAAGCCTGGCCCCACAGTTGTGTTTCATGGCGGGTCTAGGATCTCCCTGTGTGGGCTCTGTCACGTGTCTGGAGGTGCTGTCTCCAGGCCCTCATGGGCTTACTGGCCTGCGGAAGCTCTGGCCTGTGCTTTGCTGGTGGCAGGTGT
The DNA here is from genome assembly GCA_006410675.1 of Oreotragus oreotragus. Classification (NCBI taxonomy): domain Eukaryota; kingdom Metazoa; phylum Chordata; class Mammalia; order Artiodactyla; family Bovidae; genus Oreotragus; species Oreotragus oreotragus. The sequence goes on from SJYX01000508.1 coordinate 377,089, forward strand.
ACCGGACAGGTGCCAGCAGGTGCCCGTGGCACGGAGTTCGGCAGTGGTCCATCACCCAGGTTCTGTGTTGAAATCAGTGCCGTCAGAGAATGGCCACACTGGAACATACCTACATTGCCCTTGCGTTAAAGGAAATCCAGGCACGCTCAGGACAGTCATTTAAATTCCCGGGGATCACACTGTTTTCAGGCTCTTGAGAAGCATCGTTTCCAGACTCCAAGCTGAGAAGCCAGAGGGGAAGTGTCCGCCCCAGCCAGTAGAGGCTGGGCCCCGGCGTCCACCCCCGTGTGAGCGAGCTTGCCGGGCGCAGGTGGCGGGACGGCGTCGGCCCGGGGGACGCGACCAGAGGGCAGGAAGGTGGGCTGGGGCGGGGCTGTCCTAGAGTGACCCCCTCTTGAGTCGCTCCAAGCAGTCAGGTCCGGGGAGCTCTGGTGAGGGCCCGCCTTGTCAGCACTCAAGCTTCTGTAACACAGCGGCCCATGCAGGTGTGGTGGGGGCCTCGTGGGGGCGCCGGCCGCCTCTGAAGGAAGGTGGGTCGTGTGTTTCAGAGTTGGCAACGGTCTTTCTCTCTCCTCCAGAAACACGAAGACACGGAGTGTCCCTGCGTGGCGGTGCCCTGCCCGCACAAGTGCGGCGTCCAGACCCTCCTGAGGAGCCAGGTGAGGGCTGCTGGAGGAGTTCGGCAGTGGTCCATCACCCAGGTTCTGTGTTGAAATCAGTGCCGTCAGAGAATGGCCACACTGGAACATACCTACATTGCCCTTGCGTTAAAGGAAATCCAGGCACGCTCAGGACAGTCATTTAAATTCCCGGGGATCACACTGTTTTCAGGCTCTTGAGAAGCATCGTTTCCAGACTCCAAGCTGAGAAGCCAGAGGGGAAGTGTCCGCCCCAGCCAGTAGAGGCTGGGCCCCGGCGTCCACCCCCGTGTGAGCGAGCTTGCCGGGCGCAGGTGGCGGGACGGCGTCGGCCCGGGGGACGCGACCAGAGGGCAGGAAGGTGGGCTGGGGCGGGGCTGTCCTAGAGTGACCCCCTCTTGAGTCGCTCCAAGCAGTCAGGTCCAGGGAGCTCTGGTGAGGGCCCGCCTTGTCAGCACTCAAGCTTCTGTAACACAGCGGCCCATGCAGGTGTGGTGGGGGCCTCGTGGGGGCGCCGGCCGCCTCTGAAGGAAGGTGGGTCGTGTGTTTCAGAGTTGGCAACGGTCTTTCTCTCTCCTCCAGAAACACGAAGACACGGAGTGTCCCTGCGTGGCGGTGCCCTGCCCGCACAAGTGCGGCGTCCAGACCCTCCTGAGGAGCCAGGTGAGGGCTGCTGGCCCCCTGCAGGGGCTGGGCGTCCTGTGGTCCCCACGTCCCCCTTGATGCCGAGGCCCAAGGTTGTCACAGACGATGGTGGTGATAGAGTAGAGCGCTGAAAAGCCTCGTGCTGTTCTTGGAAATCAGATATTTCAGAAACAAGCAGTTAAAAGCTACAGAGTGGTAGATTCAGAGCAAAAATACCATTGAGAACTGAGAAAAAGGGAATATCTACAGTGCAGGAAGGGGCGACACTTTTTAGGTTTAAATCTGTAGAAGAATTACTCTGCGACTGTCTCAGGAAGTTCAGTTGACTGAGACACAGGCTGTGCAGGGTCTGCCCTGGGGTGAGAGGGTGGCAGGTGGCGGGGGAGGCGCCTGGGCGGTGGCCCTCGGGCCCACGGTCCCTGAGGCAGGTAGATCCTGCAGGCGCCTTGTCTGACCAGAGTATATCCAGGTGGAACAGTTCCAAGGCTTCTTGGTGCTTCTGCACCTTGTCCTGGCCTGGGTCCCCTTCGCTGCTGTTCTGGGAGCCGTCGGGGCGCCCGTGGGCTTCAGGGTGCCTGCAGCCCTGGTCCCCACGCCCAGCACCCTCGGGCCTGGGCACTCTGACCTGAGGAGCCTGCTCACCTCAGCCCTTTTCAGCCGCCTGGGATTTGACATCTGGATACTGCAGGAGTGGGGGAGGTCGGTCTCTCCCGTCCCTGAAGCCAGGGACATGGGTGCAACAGGACCCCGGAGCCCCTCTTACTGAGGTGCCCCGTCCCGGGACGTCCCTGCTGGGCAGGGGCAGGTCTCGCCGGGTGTGATAGTGGTCCCTGGGCCCCTGGCCATGCCTCAGAGAACAGTGAGGGCACTGTCTCCACGGCTGGGATGCCCCTCCGTTAAAGTGAACGTACGAAGAGGCTGCTGTGGAAATAACTTCCAAGGTTCCATATATTTTCCTTAGTGTTGACTCACGCAGGGCTATCTATATTAGGAACAAAATTGTCTCCATTTGCCTTTAAGTTACCTTTATTTTAAAAAATGTTTAAACCTGCATTGATCTCAGGTTTCTGGTGAAAGGTGCCCTTTTACAGATGGTTCTTGCTCTAGTCCCGAGCTCCCCTAAATTCTATAGGGCTCTAAGAGTAATGATGATGAAGCCAATTTAGGGAAAGTACAACCCTGAGTTTATAGTTGTAGAAAATAGTGCTAAACTCGATATGTCCCCAATTTTAACATTACAAGTGTTAGCTGGTTGGATTTATGACTGTACCGATGGCAGCGAAAGAAAATGTTTCATGATTTTCAAACTGACGTCACTGCACACATGGCCGCCTGTTGAATTTCTGTACCTGTTGCCCGCCACATGCCTCCTGGGTGCTTTCTCCAGGTGCGGCCACCACCACCCTGCCCAGGCCCGGACCTTCCACCGGGTTGGCCTTGGCAGTGGGCAGCTGGGTCCCTCGGGCCTGTCCTGTAACTGGCACGGCCGGCAGGAAGGCCGTAATTTGAGCCTCTCCCTCTCGTCCTGAGTGTGGACCTGGCGGGAGGGGACTTTGTCCCAGAGAACAGAGGAAAAGGCATCGTGGCCACCTGCACCCACCAGAGCGATGTCCTACAAGCGCTGGCTCCTGGGAGAACACGCTCCCAGGCCCCCCTGCACTGCGCTCACACACCACTCTGCTAATTCAGGGTCTGATCATTTTCTCTAAAGAAGATCTGTCCCTTGAGTTTCCAATAAAGAAAGAGATTATCTTTAAGATTGTGTTAGCCTAACGCAAAACTCCGTGTCTATAAAATGCAGATGTTTCCATTCCCTCCTCCCCTGTGGGGCACCCTGAGCGGTGTGTGTGTGGCCATCTGCCAACGTTGAAGCGGAGCACGTGGCTCCTCCTAGTCGTCCTCTGCAAAGTGGAGGGGAGCACGTTCAGATCCGTGCTGTTGGGACGACTCGGGTCTCTGAAAAGCCACGTGAATTTCTGGGCAAGCTGAGGGAGGGAGTCTTTTCAGGAGAGTCCCCTCTGCAGTCGTGAGTGTGGGGGCGCCTGTGTGCGCGTCCCTGGGGAGACACCTACTTCTGTCCACTGTATACAGGTGTGTGACCCAGCTGCATCGGAATGCTTCCTATTTTTTGTGTTTCATGCGGTTTTTTTGTTTATAGTCTTTAAATGTGCTTTTCAGTTTATGTTTTTTTTTTCCTCTTTTTAAAATTATGCAGACAGCGTGTCACAAAAGCAAGTTGTTCTTAAAAAAGCTGCAAGTGTAAGAAATGTTACAGTAAATGTATTTCTGTATATTGGTGTATATATGTGTATACACGTGATGATACTGTATATTTACTGGGTAGAAGTCTAGGAAGCAGGTGGTGTGAACACACCTGCCGAGAAACCCCATTCGTAACGGTAGAACCCAGAGGCTGCCTGTGCCCTTGATATGTTTGAACATTTTCATGCAAACGTCTGTGCCACGACTCACGTCTCTTTCCCGTTGCAGTTGGGTGCACACTTGTCAGAGTGTGCCAATGCCCCCAGCACCTGTAGTTTTAAGCGCTATGGCTGCGTGTTCCAGGTCAGTATCCGACATTCGTCCTTCCCAGTCGCTGACGTTCCGCCATGAGAGAAAGCTAACCCTGTCGACATTTTAACATGCAGGCTCTGAGCTTTCCGTCTTATTATGGCACTGAGTCACCAGCTGCACACGGGTGACAGAGCCGTGTGCAGCAGCCGCTGGGGGCCCGCTTTTCAGGACGGGGGGTGTCGAGAGACTTCAGGTGGACACCTGTGCTGAGGGGGAGTGAATGCCGTAGCAGAAGGATCACATTGGAACCAGCGGGACAGACGCGGGGTGGGGCTTCTAGGTGGATTGTGGCGCCCAAACGTGGCTTCGGCAGCGTGTGCTCCAGTGCACAGCCATGAGGGTTGCACACGCGTGTGTCCTTAGCACGTCCCACGCACATGCCACACCTCCCGGATTGCCGAGCAGAGAGGAGTCTCCTCCACTGCCATGACTATGCCGAGAAATCTGTTCCTGGTTTTTTTGTTTTTTTAACACACCTGAGACTGCTAGTGGATTTGAACTAGTTTTCATTTAAATGTATATCTTGATTTTAGAACTATCAAAGGTCAGTATATACTTCAGTTAAAGAGTTTTCTATTTGATTTTTATGTTTTATCAATACATTATTGTGAAATCAGTGCAGGGATATTAGCATCTCAACATTTTCTTAGAAAGTGATTTTTTTTTAACACACCTGAGATTGCTAGTGAATTGGAACTAGCTTTCATTTAAAGGTATATCTTGATTTTAGAACTATCAAAGGGCAGTATATACTTCAATTAAAGCATTTTATATCTGATTTTTATGTATAATCAATACGTTATTGTGAAATCAGTGCAGAGATATCGGCATCTCAGCATTTTCTTTGAAAGCAAAAAGCCTGAGAGTGAGGACGAGTGTAGCTTTCCCTCTGCTTGTCTCTGAAGGAGACTGAGACCTCTCCGCTGTTATGTCGCATGTACTTATATGCCATTCATTCTGTGTATGTGTATATATATGTTGATATTTAGCAATACTGGTATGAACATATATATATGAATATTCTATGTACAGAGTATATGTTTTGGAGATCATCAAAATGCTTTCCATGGCTTTTAAGTTTTCTAGTATCAAAAACAAATTACATTCTTATACCAGTTATTTTCCTAGATATATGAAGTAGTGTTTCACAAGCTCATTATTGACTCTTCGATGGTCTGCATCTTATGTACTCTGTAGATTGTTTATGTTCTGTACGTAACTTTCTGAGTATACTTAGAATAGTTAGGGACAGTGCATTTTATGATACTAGTATTTCACTAGTAAGTTAATATCTTAATAGATTACTTAGATTACACATTCACTAGATTATTGTAGCACCATCTAGTTGCAGATGTCTCAACATTTTCCATTTATATTTTAGTGCAGAAAACTTACTAAGGAACAAAAGGGCTATGTCTGAAATTTAATTTCTTAATGTTGGAAGTCTGAAGCGTAGGTACATTGAGGGGTGAGTGGAGCACACGGCCTTGAGGCAGTGGGCGTGGAATTGCAGTGCCTCATCCCTGAGTTGCTCGGCTCCTCTCAGTGCGGCCCCCTCGCCTGCACACAGTAGCTCAGGGGACGCTGAGTGCGGCCCTTCCGAGGCTGGAGTTGCCCTGTGAGCCTTCCCTGATTCAGTGCCCCCCTTCATGTGTGGTGCTGGCGTGAGGTCGTCTGAGGGTCTGAGCCTCTGACCGAGGGAGGCTGGCTGACCGCATCTCTTCTTCGTTCTCAGGGGACAAACCAGCAGATCAAGGCCCATGAGGCCAGCTCCGCGGTGCAACATGTCAACCTGCTCAAGGAGTGGAGCAACTCCCTGGAGAAGAAGGTACGCCCTGCCGTTCCTGGCTTCTGCCGGCTTCTCATAATTTCTTTGTATTGTGTGAAGAGGAAAACCTTCTTTTTACTTAGTAAGGGGTTTTGGATAAAAGAAACAGCATGAAGTGTCAAAAAAGTGAAATTCTTTTCAAGCGGTCTGGCGTTTATCAGGGAAGGTGTGTGGTTTTGTTAGCTTGCTAGCTCGCTCTTTGTTTTCCAGTTGCCAAGTGTGTATAAAGTGCTTTTTGAAAACTCACGTAGTGATTCTCTTAGTATTGAGTAAGAACAGGGATTGTCACTTTCAGTCTGCACCCCCCAATGCCGTCTTTCTGTAAATAAAGTTTTATTGAAACGCGGGCACGCACACTCACTTCAGTATGGTCCGTGGCTGCCTCCACACTGGGATGGCATGGTCGACACGGAGACCGTGTGGCCCGCACAGCCCCCAAACACCGCTCTCTGGCTGTTACAGAAAGTCTGGCAGCTGCAGTCCGGAAGGGCGCTGGTGCCACGTGCGTGGCCCTCCTTTAAGAGGCAGGTGGAAAGGCCGCCTCCACGTCAGCAGGGTCACTGTTCTGCTCCGTTTTTGTTTGTGGACTGTGCCGGGTCTTCACTGCACGGGCTTAGCTGCCCTGCAGCACGTGGGATCCCAGGGTTATGGTGGAAGTTTGAGGGGCCACACGGCCTCTCCCCAGACACACCTGCCCTCCTGGGCGCCTCCTCGAAGCCCCGCTGTGGGGTCTGCACTCCTTCGCAGGCGCCTGCCCACAGAACACGCCTTCCTGGGGGAGTTAGCTCTGTGGTGCTCAGCTCGCCAGGCTTACTTTCCCAAAGAAAGGATGAAAACCTCCAAGGCTTGACAGAAAAAGCTTATAGATCTCCCACTGTGGCTTGTGGCTTGTATACAAAAATAAGAACTTAATTTTATATTCAGCAAACATGTGTTGAGAACGTGTGATGGGAGGGCGCTGGGATGAGTTACGGCAGCCCCAGGAGTTGATGTTTGCTTTCTAAAGGTTTGTAAAGATTTGAATGTCTTGTTTTGAGTGTTAAACCCAAGCAATTTAAAATGTAGATGTGCTTGAAGAAGTGTAAAGTTTTAAATCAAAAGATGTTTATTAAATATGACAGTCAATTTTTTTTAGTATAAATGCTTAAGCTGGAGATGAGAAGCTGTGAGAGGCTTTGTGTGCTGTGCGTACACACGCGTGGGGCAGGAGGAGCCTTCTGTTTGACCGTGAAATAGAATCTGTGTCACATGAATGATTTATAACTTTACCATGAGTGCATATTTGCTCTGAGTTCAGCGACGGTTTACCTATGAATCCCTTTTTCTCCTCTTTTTGAAGAATGCGTTGTTTCTGTGTTTTCAAATCGCAGGGGTTTTGGTCTCTCACAGATGTGGCTTCTCATTTATCTAAACGGTTCTTCCTTTCCTGTAAAGTGAATTGGTTCTGTTCCAGCTGTGCTGGTTATGTAACCACGGCGCAGGGCTCAGGGATGTGTTCATGCCCTCAGTTGTAGGCAGCGCTGTCACCAGGAGGGCTCCCAGGGTGGCAGGGCAGGAGGGGGAGATGGGGGTCATCCTGTCCTATGCCCTCCTGCCCTGCCACCCCAGCACCCTGAGAGCATCCTCTTTGCACCGTTGGAAACCCCAGGACCCGGCTGCCCGGCCCACACGCACCCCCTCCCCAGCTGTCTTCCCTCTTGCACACACCACACACCAGCCAGAGGGGGGCAGATTCGAAACATCTGTTCCCGTGACTTTGCTCAGGGGTGAGCCCCTCCCTGAGCTCCACTCCCACCCCTGACTCGGGACAGCCAGCCCTGCCCTGCACATCCTTCCCTGTGTCCATGAGAAGCTGGCATCTCTTCTCTGGGCCCGAGAGCCAACCCGGACAACAGATGGAGATGTTTCTGTTTTCTTAAAGTGGGGATTTGTTTCTCATCATGGAATTGTTCAGTTGAATCTTGAGTTTTTTGTTCATCTAGGGTGGAAAATAGAATATTTGAGTTGAATCAGAAAGACCAATTACTACATTCACAAACTTTAAAAACAGAAGAACAACAAAACCGTTTCATAAAATCCAGACCTGAAAACGCTCACCTTATATTTTAGGAAGTCTTAGAGTGCCCCCAGACAGGCGGGGGTGGAGGGTGTGCTCGGGGGTGGGGGGTACCCTGCTCCGTCTGCTGCATGGATTCTGGGAAACACACCTACTAGTGAGCTTCCCTGTGTCTGCGGCGTCTACCTGGGGGCAGGTGAAAGCAGGGGTCTGCTGGCACCCAGGGGCTGGGATCCTTGATTAAAATATGTAAAGAAAACTGAGTTTAAGGACAATCCCTCCATAAAGACAGTAAGAGTTTGCTGTGGCGGACTCCCCTGGGGGCGCAGTGGGTAGGAATCTGCTGGTCAGTGCAGGGGAAGCAGGTTCAGTCCCTGGGTCGGGAAGATCGCACATGCTGTGGAGCAGCCCAGCCTGCGTGCCCTGGAGCCTGTGCTCAGCAGCAAGAGAGCCACTTGCTTCCGGTGGGGGGCCGGAGCCCCGCGCCGCAGAGCAGCCCCCCTCAGGCAGTGCAGGCACCCAGTCGTGTCCGACTCTTTGCGGCCCCGTGGACTGCAGCACGCCAGGCCTCCCTCTCCATCACCGACTCCCAGAGCCTCCTGAAACTCACGTCCATGGAGTCAGTGATGCCATCCAACCATCTCGTCCTCTGTTGCCCCCTTCTCCTGCCTTCAGTCTTTCCCAGCATCAGGGTCTTTTCCAGCGAGTCAGCTCTTCACATCAGGTGGCCAAAGAGTAGCCCCGGTTACCTGCAGACAGAGAAAGCCCATGTGCAGCAGCACAGGCCCAGCACAGCCAGAGATAAAGTTAAATAAAAAAATTAAAATGTTTAAATGAGAGAGTTTGGTGTGGCAGGATGTGTGATGGTCAGTGTAGGTCAAGTAGCCTGATTCGCAGCAGAAGGAGTTGCCGTTGGTTTGGGGAAAATCACCGAGAGTCGTGTGAAAGCGGCCGGCCTGTGTGCACGATCGCTCTTTTTGGGGGTGTGAGACTACGGGGCCCAGAAACTGTGTCCATCTTCAGCAGATGGGAATGACGGAGTTGTAACTTTAGAAAAGCAAAACACCGCTGCCAGCCACCCATCATGCCCCAGGCTGGATGCTGCAGGCTGGTCCTGTGCGGGAAGCTGAGGACCGGTGAGACGGCCTGTTTTAAGAAGGAGAGTCCGTTTGTGCTGCGTGAAACCCTAGGGGAGTTGAACTATATATTGCAGGTTTTGTATTCTTTTGTAAATGCATTTGTTATAAATAAAACAGACTGAGACAGCCCCCGAAAGGTACTGCCTCCAAGCAGGACTCTGACTTGGGGCTGGTGGTTCCTCACAGGGACGAGGTCAGGAACCCAGATGCCACCTGAGATGCCCGTGAGCTGTCATGTGGCCAGGTGGTCCTCAGGTGCCGGCAGTATTAGAGGGCACCTCCGAGTGGAGCCGTGATGGAATGCACTGTCTTCCGGGCAGGGGGAGGGAGGTTGGGGGGGTGCCCAGCGCTTGTGGGCAGAGAAAGCCATTGGTAGAGGGAGCCTTTCCGAGGGTTGAAGTGCCCTTGAGTTTCCTGCATTGGCAGGTGGATTCTTTAACCACTGAGCCACCTGGGCTGTCCAGATTGCCTCTTGTGGAAACATTGTGAAAAGATGCCTTGTCGAGTTGTCCTTGAATGCCTCGCCCCGGGGCTTTTAAGTCCTGTGTAAATTGGTTCTTGGGAGCTGATTATTTTTCAGAAAGGGACTTTGAAAATGTCAAAGGTGGGCTTGGAACTGCCCCCAGCAGGCCCTTCCTGGACCGCCGTGGTCTCCCGGCCATCCCATCCCCTGGTGCCCCTCCCATCCCCCCAATACCACCATCCCCTGGAGCCCCCAGTTCCCCCGACACCTCCACCCCCGGGACCCCCTTCCGCCATCTGCGCCTCCTGTCTGTGGGGTGGCGGGCTGCCCCGAGGACTCCCTGTGGCACGTGTGAGACCCTCCTCTTCCTGCTCCCTCATTCTGCTGAGACCTTCTCATAGGGCGGCGAGTGGCCCACTGGTAGCTGTGAAATAATTTAGTGGGTTGCAACTAGCATTTTTAAAAGTAAAATGGAATAGAAAGTGCCAGGTACGTTATAATTGATTAGGACAGCTTTGGTTTTGTGATCCTGTTTTTAGGAATAGGCATCTGTGTTCAAGGTATGTACCGAGAACCTGAGCGGCAGGGAGATGTTTCCCGCTGTGTTTCCTCATCAGAGTTTGAAAGCCACGCTGATAAAAGATTTATTTGTTTTCAGCAAAATCTTTAGAAAGCATCCTGCTTGTTCTGAAAGGCACTCGGCTCATCTTACTTTCTCCTAGGAAAGGTTCTGAGAACCACGGTTCGGGTCCCTGTTGAACTCCCCTTTCCTGTGGGGAGGGGTTTGTTCTTGGAACTCCTTCCAGCGAGTGGACAGAAGGCCCGTGTTGTCAACATTTCATCGCTCGTGTTAGAACTGTTGTTGATTCACATTAAGACCGTGTTGTTTGCTTAATTGGAGACTCTCTTTTCAGGTTTCCTTGCTGCAGAACGAGAGTGTAGAAAAAAACAAGAGCATACAGAGTCTGCACAACCAGATATGCAGCTTCGAAATTGAAATTGAGAGACAGAAGGAGATGCTTCGAAATAATGAATCCAAAATCCTCCACTTACAGGTAGGAGGTGTAAGACTATGGCTGGGTTGGAGGGAGCACGTCTGTCTTCTCCGCCAGGACTTTCTCAGGGAGGCATCTGAGCCAAAGCCCCGACCTTTGTCCACAGGGCAGCTCGTTTCTCTCGCTTAAGTGGAACTTGGGGAAGTGGCCTGGGTTCGCGGCTGGCCTGGGTTCACAGGATGGCATCGGTTCGTGGGGTGCCCTGGGTTTGCAGCTGGCTTGGGTTTGCGGGTGGCTTGGGTTTGCGGGCGACCTGGGTTTGCAGCTGGCTTGGGTTTGTGGGCGGCCTGGGTTTGTGGCTGGCTTGGGTTTGAGGGTAATCTAGGTTCACAGGGCTGCCTGGGTTCGCGGGGCGCCTGGGTCCGCAGCTGGCCTGGAAGGCTGCAGGCGCCCCCGCCCCCTGCCTGTTCCTGGAAGCCTGGCCCTATCCCCTGTCCCCTGTGCCTTTGATTCATTGTTGGTAAAATAAAACTAAAGCCTAGGTTTTTTTAAATTAGCCGCTTTTATGAATATTATCTAAGATTTCATGTTGTTCCTGAGTAGCTGTGAGTAAAGTTTCACTTCCTAAAGTGAACTGAAGCCAAGCTGTTCTGTTCTAAATCTTCCAGCGACGCAGGTACTCACATCACTTTATCTCGCCATAGTGACCCAAAGGTACCTCCATCCCAAACACGCAGGCCCTCGCTGCTCTGAGAAGGGTGGCACCTAAACACACCTGATTAGACTGTGGCTCCTGGTTTCTGTAACTCACTCAGCCTTCCATCAGGTGCTTGTTGCAGGTTATTCTTCCAGACACTGTCCTCACAGTGGCCAACTCGGGTGCCTTCAGGCTGATAGTTCCTGTGTGTGTCACATACTTGGGCAAGAATCACTCCTGTGTTGCCAGAATGGTCCTCCTATGCCTGGGCCCAGTGTTTCCCTAAATTACCTGGAAGATAAAATATTTCTAATAGTTCAGAGTCACAGCATCTTTGAGATCGTCTTGCCTCCCGTCTTATTGTTGAGGTTAGTTATAATGCTTTGAATTGCATAGGGATTTATTAATTTCATTTGTATTAAACATGGTGGTTGTCCAGAGACAATGAAAAACACAATGAAACATTAGGTTATAGTTGAAAAGGTGCCAGTCACAGGTATTGAATCAAGCCAGGGAAGCACAGTGCCACGTGAAAGAGCAGCAGGGCTGCTGCGGGCCGCCCCAGGTGCTGCTGCGGGCCCGGAGGCGGCGGTCAGCACGCCCGGACCGACGCCTGCACTGCCGTCCGTGAGCGGCAAACTGGCTAGTTAGCAGTGTGGCCACAGACCCAGGCGAGCAATGAAGGGACATAGGTTAGCGTTCTTTTCTATTATGGTTTTCACAGGGTACTGCATACAGTTCCCTGTGTATCCGGTCTACATATGATAGTTTTCGTGTGCTGACCCCAACCCCCACTCCATCCCTCCCTCAAACCCCTCTCCCTTGGCAACCGCAGTCTGTGTCTGTGAACGTCAGACTGTCTGTTTTGTGGAAGAGTTCATTGTGTCCGATTTTGGATTCCACATGGAGGTGATGTCATATGGTATTTGTCTCTTTCTGACTTCACCTGATAATCTCTGCTTTCATCCCTGTTGCTGCCATCTGGCATTATTTCACTCTCCTTTTGGCTGCGTAGTATTCCATTGTATGTATGAAGAAGTAGGTTCATCTATAACCAAAAAAAGAGAGTCCATACTGAGGTCATGGGTGCCCTCCACCACCGTTTCCACAGAGCCTGGCTCAGCCCTGCACCTCAGTCGCCACCGCAGAGCCTCTGGCCGCCGGGGGAGGGCTCACTGGCTGGCCCGTGGCTGGGGACGCTGCCTGCCTGGCCGCTGTTGCATGTGTCCACCTTGCCACTCTCTCTGCGGCAGGCCGGGCCTTCTCCCCACCTCCTGTCCCGACTCTGGCTCCTCCCGGAACACCTCAGACGGCAGGGTAGACGCCACCTCCTCCAGGAAGCCTTTCCCCAGCCTGTGCCTCAGACCGCCCACCGGTGACAGGCCTGTAGCTCTCTGCGTGGTGTCCTCCCTGTCTGAACCCTGAGGGTGGGCTTGGAAGGAGTCCACACGGAGTGTAGCGTCCTGACAGCTCCAGGCAGGGCAGGCCGAGGGGCTTAAGGAAGTGGAACCAAAGAGCGTGTTTGGATCCCCATCCCTGGAGGGGCGGTGTGTTAATGCTTTACTCGCGGAGAATGTTTCTGTTCTGTCTCTTGCCGTGCCTCGCGGTACGCGGGTCTTGGCGCCCTGCCGGGTGGGACCTGCGCCACAGCACTGGAGGCGCCCGGGCTTAACCGCTGGACCGCCAGGGAAGTCCCTTTCTCCTTGAACAGCTGGATGATGCAGTGGTCCCCCAGTCAGTGGGTCTCCTCCTGTCCCCGGGCCCCTTGCTGAGCCCGGAACCCACCCGTGTCGGCCGAGTGACAGACGGGGACGTGAGCCCCAAGGGGCCCGAGCGCGAGACGGAGAGCTGGCGCCCTGTGAGCAGGTCTCCTGACTAGGGTGTACTTAGGTTCTGAACGGTCTGTGCCACGCGGCTCAGCTCCTGAGCCCTTTTTCTAATAAAACCCTCACCTGCATTTAAGGTCTGTGTTTACAGAGACACTGCGGCGGCTGGGCGGAGACGACTGGTCAACCATGAGGTCCCGCATCCTGCAGGGAAGGGTGGGCGGGTCTGCACGCTGCCCTCACCCACAGCCTCCACCCAGCCGAGGGCTGCTCCGTAGCCGCGGGGCCCCCTGGTGTGGGAGGAGCGCCTCCTAGGTAGTGGGTGTGTGTGTGTGTTCACCTTCCCCTTGCTGTGAGAGGAGCGTTTCTAGGCAGTGGGTGGGCCTTGTCTGTGTGTGTGTGTGTGTGTGCGCGTGTGTGTGCGCGTGCATGTGCACGCCCCTGCGGTCCCATGTCCCCTCCTGCCTGGCCCCGTGTGTCCGTGTGTGTGTGTGTGCATGTGTGTGTGTGTGTGTGCATGTGCCTGCTGTCCCGTGTCCCCTCCTGCCCGGCCCTGTGTGTCCGTGTGTGTGTGTCTGTGTGTGTGTGTCTGTGTGTGCGCGCGCATGCCTGGGGTCCCGTGTCCCCTCCTGCCCAGCCCCGTGTGTCCATGTGTGTATGTGTGCGTGTTTGTGTGTGTGCATGTGCCTTCGGTCCCGTGTCCCCTCCTGCCCGGCCCCGTGTGTGTGTGTCTGTGTGTGTGCGTGTGCACGTCTGCTGTCCCGTGTCCCCTCCTGCCCGGCCCTGTGTGTCCATGTGTGTGTGTCTGTGTGTGTGTGTGCACGCGCCTGGGGGTCCCATGCCCCCTCCTGCCTGGCCCCGTGTGTCCGTGTGTGTATGTCTGTGTGTGTGTGTGCGTGCGCCTGGGGTCCCGTGTCCCCTCCTGCCCAGCCCCGTCCACTGACTCCTCGCCCCTGGTGTGTAGTGGGGGCGTTGTGGTCGCTTCTGTCCCCAGAGTGCCTCGTGGCCTCAGCCACTGTCCCATGCGGTCCCCAATGGGGGGCTCAGAAGCAAGGAGCAGCTGGCCTTGGCCACCCCGCCCCGCGCTCACCCCAGCCTCCAGCAGCCCTGCGGGCCCCCTCGGAGCTGTGCTGACCGTCTAGATTTCTGTCAGCGCCTTCCATCCTCATGAGCACCCACGTCAGCCTGAGTGGTCGCTTTGCACTTGAGCGGGTTGAGGATGGTCAGACATTCATGGTGGCTGTGAGCGTTCACCCGTGTCAACAGCACTGGCCCCAGAAAACAGACTTTGTGAGCCGACCATGCCTCTCATCATGTGTGTTTGAAAATGAAGTGCTCCAGTGTGGAAAGAAGTGTTCTCTAGAGAAGTCATCTTTACTTTTTAGATGTTAGCTGATATCAGGGTTTCTTGGAAAGATGAGGAAGATTAACGCTATACTTTTTACCCCAAAAAGTAACGCATGCTTACACGTTTCTTCCTTCACGGCTATTAAGAGCCAGCAAAGGCGCTGAAACCTTGAGGTTTAAAAATAGGCCTCAAAAGGAGAAGTGATCTTGGCAGGCCCCTGGGGCTCCCCCTGCTTGGCCCGCGGCCTCGGGGATGGCCCCCTTGTCCCACAGCTCCAGGGGCTAAACCGCCCCCCTTCAGGTGCTCTATTTCAAAAATGCAGATTGTTTTTAGAGGTGAAAACCCTTCAGGCCCCTGGCTTCATCTACAAGTGGGCAGGCCAGACCTGCCGACTGGACCCCCTAGTTCAGCCCCAGGCCCCCTCCATTGATGGTTACAGGTATGCTGGTCATGTGCTTCTGGAAAAGGGGGTGTCTGAGTGATTTAAATCAAGCCTCTGTCGACAGCCATGTGTTTGTGAGCAGAGCTCTTCTGCCACGGGGAACACAGGGCACTGGGCATCGAGGGAGAGACCCCCCCCCATAGGCACTGGCCTCTTGGCTTCACTGGGGGCCCGAGGACCCACCACCCACTGGGGCCTTGTCCTGCTGGGGGGGTTCTCTCTGCAGCAGGGGCAGTGCGGGGACCCAGGGGTTCTGGCGCTCCTGGCAGCTGCAGAGACAGCCGCCCCTCTGGCCCTGGAGGCTCACAGTTCCACGCCTGCTGGTCACTTGACCTTTTATGGGACAGAGGCCTTCACAGCCCCAGCTGAGACGCTGGGAGAGAGGGACATGGGGGTTGCGTGCCCTGCAGTTGGACCCAGGGCCGGGGTCCCTGAGGGCCTGAGCGGAGGTGCCCAGTTGGGGTCGGCAGGGGTCTGCAGAGGCGTGGCCCTCACAGCAGGTCCTAACCGTGTTCTGCCTTTCCGACGCTTTGATTTGGAAGCGAGTCATCGACAGCCAAGCAGAGAAACTGAAGGAGCTCGACAAGGAGATCCGGCCTTTCCGGCAGAACTGGGAGGAGGCAGACAGCATGAAGAGCAGCGTGGAGTCCCTCCAGAACCGGGTGACTGAGCTGGAGAGTGTGGACAAGAGCGCGGGGCAGGCGGCGCGCAACACAGGTGAGCCCGCGCGACCCAGGCCGGTGCTGGGGCGGGCTGTGCGGGAGAGCCGGCACAGACGCGGGCCTGCGGGCTGACCGGCTTCCTGCGCCAGGCGCAGAGGGGAGGGTGGATGCCGGCAGGGCGGGCCTGCGGGCGGAGGTGCGGGGCTGCTCAGGAAGGCCCGGGGACGGAAGGCGGCCAGCAGGCGGCAGGGGACCCGGCCAGCCCGGCAACGTGGCTGATGCCTAGAAGCCGCCGGGGCGTTGGGGCGGGGAGGGGGGTTGCTGAGCGAGCGTCCTAAAACCGCCTGAGCAGGGTTAACCGCCGGGAGCGCGATTACGGAGATGCGCGTGGGGCCGGCTTAAACCGGCCAAGGACGCGGTGCGGATTGCAGAGCCGAGCAGCTTCGATTCTGGGGGGATCGCCCCGAGCTGGGGAGCCGGGGGCGGCAGGCCGGTGCTCCGGGATGTCCCCGCCCCGCAGGCTGAGGCCGGGGGTCCGGGGCGTGCGTCTCCAGCCCCCGCGGGCCGGCCTCCGTGGGTCACGTGCGCGCGCCTGCCGTGTCTCCCGCCAGGCTTGCTGGAGTCGCAGCTGAGCCGGCACGACCAGATGCTGAGCGTGCACGACATCCGCCTGGCCGACATGGACCTGCGCTTCCAGGTCCTGGAGACCGCCAGCTACAACGGCGTGCTCATCTGGAAGATCCGCGACTACAAGCGGCGGAAGCAGGAGGCCGTGATGGGCAAGACGCTGTCGCTGTACAGCCAGCCCTTCTACACCGGCTACTTCGGCTACAAGATGTGCGCCAGGGTCTACCTGAACGGCGACGGCATGGGCAAGGGCACGCACCTCTCGCTCTTCTTCGTCATCATGCGTGGCGAGTACGACGCGCTGCTGCCCTGGCCCTTCAAGCAGAAAGTGACGCTCATGCTGATGGACCAGGGGTCCTCGCGGCGGCACCTGGGGGATGCGTTCAAGCCGGACCCAAACAGCAGCAGCTTCAAGAAGCCCACCGGGGAGATGAACATCGCCTCCGGGTGCCCCGTCTTCGTGGCCCAGACTGTGCTGGAGAACGGGACGTACATCAAAGACGACACCATTTTTATCAAAGTCATAGTGGATACTTCGGACCTGCCAGACCCCTGACGGGTCCCCGGGGCAGCGGATCGAGCAGAAGGCAACTCCTCCGGGGGGTTTGAACCGGCCGTCTCCAGCAAGGTCCTGGCGCTGAGAAAAGGACCTTGGGGGACGGAGGAAGCGGCAGAAGGCGGCCGCGGGCCGGCGGGAGGAGCCACGCGTGAGGACTCACCCAACACGTTTTGTAATAGACTAGCGCACTTCACTCTGGAGAATTATTTATCCTTCGACGAGATAAATACTGCTGTCAGAGAAGGTTTTCATTTTCATTTTTAAAGATCTAGTTAATTAAGGTGGAAAACATATATGCTAAAGAAAAGAACCATGAATTTTTTTTCTTCCTCAAACTTGAACACCAAAAAAAAGAACACATACACACACCACACACACACACACACACACAAGACACACACACACACACACATATACCCCTGGGGATAGCTGGACATGTCAGCATGTTAAGAAGAATTTATGAAATAATGCAATTCTGATATATTCATTCTAAAATTCAAGAGTGCAATCTTGTTCCAAATATAGTATATTGTCTATTTTTAAGGCCTCATCTGGTCTCTGTTTTAATAATTTGTTTGTCAGAAGACCCTGAAGTACACCTAGGTCTTTTTTGAAAGTCTCTAAATTCAGAATCATTTTTTAATTTAAAGTTCTAAGATAATTGTTACTGCAAACATTTTATTTTAAAACGTTGATAGACTGATATTTCTTGGAAGAAAATGTAAAATATCAAACACTGGTTATCACTTGTGATAGGAAAGAGAATATTCAATCTGTTGTTATTTCTCGTTAGAAATGTAAACCTTCAATACCTGTCGTAGTTAATGACACTACTTCAAAATTACTATGAAAGGAAAATTGCTCATGGATGCTGTGCATCATTTTCAGATTTATAATTGTTTTCACCCTAAAATAGGGCATTAGTTGAACTTTGGAGTTCTAAACAAAATCCTGTAGGTTTTTAAAATTCTGCCCCATGTGTTCAGACACGCTCTCTCTTGCTGACAACACCGACTTCCGTGTCCAGTGTTGGGGGTGGGCAGGCGACTTCGCGCTGACGGCGGCCACAGCAGAAACCGTGTTCCCCATCCAGTCATAACTGCTGCATTCGCTCCAGCCTTTGCGTAGAGATGGTGGCATCCTGTACACGTGCCTTAGATGTGACTTGCTGCTTCTCGACCCCAGCTTTGTGTTCCCCGTGATTCCAGAAGGCGATGGTTCAGCCAGACTCTCTCTTGACCTGTCTCTTATACACATCTAGTCACAGGTATTGAATCAAGCCAGGGAAGCACAGTGCCACGTGAAAGAGCAGCAGGGCTGCTGCGGGCCGCCCCAGGTGCTGCTGCGGGCCCGGAGGCGGCGGTCAGCACGCCCGGACCGACGCCTGCACTGCCGTCCGTGAGCGGCAAACTGGCTAGTTAGCAGTGTGGCCACAGACCCAGGCGAGCAATGAAGGGACATAGGTTAGCGTTCTTTTCTATTATGGTTTTCACAGGGTACTGCATACAGTTCCCTGTGTATCTGGTCTACATATGATAGTTTTCGTGTGCTGACCCCAACCCCCACTCCATCCCTCCCTCAAACCCCTCTCCCTTGGCAACCGCAGTCTGTGTCTGTGAACGTCAGACTGTCTGTTTTGTGGAAGAGTTCATTGTGTCCGATTTTGGATTCCACATGGAGGTGATGTCATATGGTATTTGTCTCTTTCTGACTTCACCTGATAATCTCTGCTTTCATCCCTGTTGCTGCCATCTGGCATTATTTCACTCTCCTTTTGGCTGCGTAGTATTCCATTGTATGTATGAAGAAGTAGGTTCATCTATAACCAAAAAAAGAGAGTCCATACTGAGGTCATGGGTGCCCTCCACCACCGTTTCCACAGAGCCTGGCTCAGCCCTGCACCTCAGTCGCCACCGCAGAGCCTCTGGCCGCCGGGGGAGGGCTCACTGGCTGGCCCGTGGCTGGGGACGCTGCCTGCCTGGCCGCTGTTGCATGTGTCCACCTTGCCACTCTCTCTGCGGCAGGCCGGGCCTTCTCCCCACCTCCTGTCCCGACTCTGGCTCCTCCCGGAACACCTCAGACGGCAGGGTAGACGCCACCTCCTCCAGGAAGCCTTTCCCCAGCCTGTGCCTCAGACCGCCCACCGGTGACAGGCCTGTAGCTCTCTGCGTGGTGTCCTCCCTGTCTGAACCCTGAGGGCGGGCTTGGAAGGAGTCCACACGGAGTGTAGCGTCCTGACAGCTCCAGGCAGGGCAGGCCGAGGGGCTTAAGGAAGTGGAACCAAAGAGCGTGTTTGGATCCCCATCCCTGGAGGGGCGGTGTGTTAATGCTTTACTCGCGGAGAATGTTTCTGTTCTGTCTCTTGCCGTGCCTCGCGGTACGCGGGTCTTGGCGCCCTGCCGGGTGGGACCTGCGCCACAGCACTGGAGGCGCCCGGGCTTAACCGCTGGACCGCCAGGGAAGTCCCTTTCTCCTTGAACAGCTGGATGATGCAGTGGTCCCCCAGTCAGTGGGTCTCCTCCTGTCCCCGGGCCCCTTGCTGAGCCCGGAACCCACCCGTGTCGGCCGAGTGACAGACGGGGACGTGAGCCCCAAGGGGCCCGAGCGCGAGACGGAGAGCTGGCGCCCTGTGAGCAGGTCTCCTGACTAGGGTGTACTTAGGTTCTGAACGGTCTGTGCCACGCGGCTCAGCTCCTGAGCCCTTTTTCTAATAAAACCCTCACCTGCATTTAAGGTCTGTGTTTACAGAGACACTGCGGCGGCTGGGCGGAGACGACTGGTCAACCATGAGGTCCCGCATCCTGCAGGGAAGGGTGGGCGGGTCTGCACGCTGCCCTCACCCACAGCCTCCACCCAGCCGAGGGCTGCTCCGTAGCCGCGGGGCCCCCTGGTGTGGGAGGAGCGCCTCCTAGGTAGTGGGTGTGTGTGTGTGTTCACCTTCCCCTTGCTGTGAGAGGAGCGTTTCTAGGCAGTGGGTGGGCCTTGTCTGTGTGTGTGTGTGTGTGTGCGCGTGTGTGTGCGCGTGCATGTGCACGCCCCTGCGGTCCCATGTCCCCTCCTGCCTGGCCCCGTGTGTCCGTGTGTGTGTGTGTGCATGTGTGTGTGTGTGTGTGCATGTGCCTGCTGTCCCGTGTCCCCTCCTGCCCGGCCCTGTGTGTCCGTGTGTGTGTGTCTGTGTGTGTGTGTCTGTGTGTGCGCGCGCATGCCTGGGGTCCCGTGTCCCCTCCTGCCCAGCCCCGTGTGTCCATGTGTGTATGTGTGCGTGTTTGTGTGTGTGCATGTGCCTTCGGTCCCGTGTCCCCTCCTGCCCGGCCCCGTGTGTGTGTGTCTGTGTGTGTGCGTGTGCACGTCTGCTGTCCCGTGTCCCCTCCTGCCCGGCCCTGTGTGTCCATGTGTGTGTGTCTGTGTGTGTGTGTGCACGTGCCTGGGGGTCCCATGCCCCCTCCTGCCTGGCCCCGTGTGTCCGTGTGTGTATGTCTGTGTGTGTGTGTGCGTGCGCCTGGGGTCCCGTGTCCCCTCCTGCCCAGCCCCGTCCACTGACTCCTCGCCCCTGGTGTGTAGTGGGGGGGTTGTGGTCGCTTCTGTCCCCAGAGTGCCTCGTGGCCTCAGCCACTGTCCCATGCGGTCCCCAATGGGGGGCTCAGAAGCAAGGAGCAGCTGGCCTTGGCCACCCCGCCCCGCGCTCACCCCAGCCTCCAGCAGCCCTGCGGGCCCCCTCGGAGCTGTGCTGACCGTCTAGATTTCTGTCAGCGCCTTCCATCCTCATGAGCACCCACGTCAGCCTGAGTGGTCGCTTTGCACTTGAGCGGGTTGAGGATGGTCAGACATTCATGGTGGCTGTGAGCGTTCACCCGTGTCAACAGCACTGGCCCCAGAAAACAGACTTTGTGAGCCGACCATGCCTCTCATCATGTGTGTTTGAAAATGAAGTGCTCCAGTGTGGAAAGAAGTGTTCTCTAGAGAAGTCATCTTTACTTTTTAGATGTTAGCTGATATCAGGGTTTCTTGGAAAGATGAGGAAGATTAACGCTATACTTTTTACCCCAAAAAGTAACGCATGCTTACACGTTTCTTCCTTCACGGCTATTAAGAGCCAGCAAAGGCGCTGAAACCTTGAGGTTTAAAAATAGGCCTCAAAAGGAGAAGTGATCTTGGCAGGCCCCTGGGGCTCCCCCTGCTTGGCCCGCGGCCTCGGGGATGGCCCCCTTGTCCCACAGCTCCAGGGGCTAAACCGCCCCCCTTCAGGTGCTCTATTTCAAAAATGCAGATTGTTTTTAGAGGTGAAAACCCTTCAGGCCCCTGGCTTCATCTACAAGTGGGCAGGCCAGACCTGCCGACTGGACCCCCTAGTTCAGCCCCAGGCCCCCTCCATTGATGGTTACAGGTATGCTGGTCATGTGCTTCTGGAAAAGGGGGTGTCTGAGTGATTTAAATCAAGCCTCTGTCGACAGCCATGTGTTTGTGAGCAGAGCTCTTCTGCCACGGGGAACACAGGGCACTGGGCATCGAGGGAGAGACCCCCCCCCATAGGCACTGGCCTCTTGGCTTCACTGGGGGCCCGAGGACCCACCACCCACTGGGGCCTTGTCCTGCTGGGGGGGTTCTCTCTGCAGCAGGGGCAGTGCGGGGACCCAGGGGTTCTGGCGCTCCTGGCAGCTGCAGAGACAGCCGCCCCTCTGGCCCTGGAGGCTCACAGTTCCACGCCTGCTGGTCACTTGACCTTTTATGGGACAGAGGCCTTCACAGCCCCAGCTGAGACGCTGGGAGAGAGGGACATGGGGGTTGCGTGCCCTGCAGTTGGACCCAGGGCCGGGGTCCCTGAGGGCCTGAGCGGAGGTGCCCAGTTGGGGTCGGCAGGGGTCTGCAGAGGCGTGGCCCTCACAGCAGGTCCTAACCGTGTTCTGCCTTTCCGACACTTTGATTTGGAAGCGAGTCATCGACAGCCAAGCAGAGAAACTGAAGGAGCTCGACAAGGAGATCCGGCCTTTCCGGCAGAACTGGGAGGAGGCAGACAGCATGAAGAGCAGCGTGGAGTCCCTCCAGAACCGGGTGACTGAGCTGGAGAGTGTGGACAAGAGCGCGGGGCAGGCGGCGCGCAACACAGGTGAGCCCGCGCGACCCAGGCCGGTGCTGGGGCGGGCTGTGCGGGAGAGCCGGCACAGACGCGGGCCTGCGGGCTGACCGGCTTCCTGCGCCAGGCGCAGAGGGGAGGGTGGATGCCGGCAGGGCGGGCCTGCGGGCGGAGGTGCGGGGCTGCTCAGGAAGGCCCGGGGACGGAAGGCGGCCAGCAGGCGGCAGGGGACCCGGCCAGCCCGGCAACGTGGCTGATGCCTAGAAGCCGCCGGGGCGTTGGGGCGGGGAGGGGGGTTGCTGAGCGAGCGTCCTAAAACCGCCTGAGCAGGGTTAACCGCCGGGAGCGCGATTACGGAGATGCGCGTGGGGCCGGCTTAAACCGGCCAAGGACGCGGTGCGGATTGCAGAGCCGAGCAGCTTCGATTCTGGGGGGATCGCCCCGAGCTGGGGAGCCGGGGGCGGCAGGCCGGTGCTCCGGGATGTCCCCGCCCCGCAGGCTGAGGCCGGGGGTCCGGGGCGTGCGTCTCCAGCCCCCGCGGGCCGGCCTCCGTGGGTCACGTGCGCGCGCCTGCCGTGTCTCCCGCCAGGCTTGCTGGAGTCGCAGCTGAGCCGGCACGACCAGATGCTGAGCGTGCACGACATCCGCCTGGCCGACATGGACCTGCGCTTCCAGGTCCTGGAGACCGCCAGCTACAACGGCGTGCTCATCTGGAAGATCCGCGACTACAAGCGGCGGAAGCAGGAGGCCGTGATGGGCAAGACGCTGTCGCTGTACAGCCAGCCCTTCTACACCGGCTACTTCGGCTACAAGATGTGCGCCAGGGTCTACCTGAACGGCGACGGCATGGGCAAGGGCACGCACCTCTCGCTCTTCTTCGTCATCATGCGTGGCGAGTACGACGCGCTGCTGCCCTGGCCCTTCAAGCAGAAAGTGACGCTCATGCTGATGGACCAGGGGTCCTCGCGGCGGCACCTGGGGGATGCGTTCAAGCCGGACCCAAACAGCAGCAGCTTCAAGAAGCCCACCGGGGAGATGAACATCGCCTCCGGGTGCCCCGTCTTCGTGGCCCAGACTGTGCTGGAGAACGGGACGTACATCAAAGACGACACCATTTTTATCAAAGTCATAGTGGATACTTCGGACCTGCCAGACCCCTGACGGGTCCCCGGGGCAGCGGATCGAGCAGAAGGCAACTCCTCCGGGGGGTTTGAACCGGCCGTCTCCAGCAAGGTCCTGGCGCTGAGAAAAGGACCTTGGGGGACGGAGGAAGCGGCAGAAGGCGGCCGCGGGCCGGCGGGAGGAGCCACGCGTGAGGACTCACCCAATACGTTTTGTAATAGACTAGCGCACTTCACTCTGGAGAATTATTTATCCTTCGACGAGATAAATACTGCTGTCAGAGAAGGTTTTCATTTTCATTTTTAAAGATCTAGTTAATTAAGGTGGAAAACATATATGCTAAAGAAAAGAACCATGAATTTTTTTTCTTCCTCAAACTTGAACACCAAAAAAAAGAACACATACACACACCACACACACACACACACACACAC